>VSDK01000501.1:228984-251647 GCA_009767595.1 Symbiodinium kawagutii | reverse complement strand
GATGATGATGATGATGATGATGATGATGATGACGATGATGATGATGATGATGATGATGATGATGATGATGATGACGATGATGATGATGATGATGATGATGATGATGATGATGATGACGATGATGATGATGATGATGATGATGATGATGATGATGTAGACAAATGAGTGCCCGATCACAGTGAAATTGTGGTCATTGAACCAAAAAGGCCATCTCCATTACGTACCACCCAAACTGATGTACAGGCCTCACATACAAGAGGGTACCAGGGTTGATCAAGAACAAGAAAACCATCAACAAAAAGAGGATTAATCAATAGTTTTTGGACCCGATACTCCATGCGTACAAAAAACTATGGGCCTGTACCTTTCAACAAATCCAAGGCACCATATTCACTTCTTCCACACGACCTTCAGTGACGATATCCACCAACGCCATCATCTGTGCCTGTCTTTGCAAGTCCCAGCCAATGACAAGGAAAGCAAAGACTGACCACAAAAAAACAAATCGAAATTAGCAGAATTCAAAACAATTCCTGATCCATTTGGATTCAAGTTAACCTCAAACCTGACCAACTTCGGGCAGAAATGGTGACTTTCACCACGAATCCAGCCTCCAACATATCTCGACCATCAAGCTTAGACGACCTGGAGACTGTTGGCAGAACGCTTGGTACATCTTGAGTCGTGAGGTGCCCTGAAATCACCAGACCACATCCCTAAGGGACCAAGAGCATCGGCCGCCCGAGCACATCCCCCAACCCATTAGTGGCTCCTGTGGGATCCACTCACAGGACGGATACGAGTACTTAGAAAATCATCCTCATACATCTATTTCCCCGTAGCACCAAAGTACCAGTAAAGCTGTGTATTCTTGCTTCACTCTTTGCTTATTAACCAAAAGTAAAATTATCTAAAATGTCTTTTTAAATGTTCCAAGCTCAAACTTATTCGCACTGAAGTCAGGCTTTCAGGGGACCCTAGTGGTGCAATGATCTTGTGTCATGCTTGGTCAAGACACTGACCCTCGAGGAAGGACAGTGGCACAGGCACTGCACGTTGCGTTCGACCTTGGAAAACCATCACGGAGATGTCGCTGGAGCCCACCCGCACTTTTCAAAGAAAGGGGTGACACAATAGAAAAGCAGTTTGGATGCAATACAAAAGCATCTTTGAAACTATTCCAACAAAAAGTTCTTTGGATTGTTTCATGTCCTATTCTCACTTCCTTCTAGTGTGATGCAAACATCGAGAGCACAACGTTTCATAGAAAGCAACCACCCCTGCAGCCAAGATGCAGGTCGTCACATAACGATCCTCTAATGATGGCGGCTTTCCTCAGACAGTGAGCGTATTATTTACACGATTGACTATAAGGATCTATAAGGTATCTGGCAAAACGCTAGGCTCTGGCATTGCCACAAACACCCCAGGTGTGAAATCTATGAAGCCAACTTATCATACTTGACACTTGGTACTGGCCCCTCATATTGTGCCAGGCTACCGGGAAGAGCGACATCTGGTGGCTTTCTCCACTCCTGTGCAAAGCAGCTGCCGAAAGGAAATAGTATGGAAGAAAACTATTGGAACTGCTTTTTGCTAACCTATGTTTCCTGCCGTCTGCATGTTAGGGGCAGAATTCCTGGCAATCAAAGATGGAACATGTGAGCATCTCAACATCGTTTTCTTCCCAACTCCCATGGCCACCTGTGCCACTCTGGTGGAACTAAAGAACTTGGTGGACGTGCTGCGGTGGAAGTTTTTGTTCTCCTGCCGCGCACCGACCGTGGAGCTGAAAGCACGTTGAACTTCCATTCCGAACTGTCTTACAATGTCTAATAAAAGCTTTTACATAAACATAAAGACATAGAGAGAGAGAGAGAGAAATAATGAATGGATGAACATGTTCTGCTACTTTTGTTCTACATTCTATGTTATCTAATGATAACTAATGTTTCGCAATTTGGCAATTTGTTCCACTATTTTGTGCTGTTTAAACCTATTGAAGAGGACATCTCAACCAGCTCTTGGCCTCCGCAGCTCCCCGCACCTGGCTGCGCGACCACCGTAGGGGCGCTTCAGCACGCCAGCTGGTTTCGGGCCTTCCAAGGCCACGGTGGCACCCAGGCTACACCATGGGCCATGCCACGGGCTCACAACGGGCTGTGCCAACCCGATGCATAGGCGGCACCGCTAACAATGGGCTATGTATAGGCTACTGGGGCCCACCAAATCCCACCAGTCATAGCTTCGAAGAAGTTGCGATTGCAATCCGAGATGCACTTGTAACGTTGCCAGCGACTGAGATTTGGAGACCGAGCTCCTTAGGTGCCGCAGTAGCTACTGGACCCGCTGGACAACTAGATGGTTCAGAACTGCTCCATGCTACTGCCAGAGAAGGATGATGATGATCTTGGGTGAAAACATCCGGTGAACTAGAATGATCAACCAGAGATTCTGACATCATATAATCAACTGGTACAGTCACTCCAATTAGTTAGTAAGTACTATCCAATGTGAACTTGAGGAATGGAACTGCTTGAAGTGAAACATGTAGAAAGTTTATACATGCTTCGCATGGGCTTCGCATTGCTTCAGAGCATCTGTTGGAACTGCGGCGAAGAGTTGCGCTTGCCGCTCTTCGAGCTTCGGTTCGTTTCGCTCTTCGAAGTCTGTAGAGGCGACGTCCCGGGTCTCTCCGAAGCTTTCTCCGAGGTCTCCAAAGGTTTCTCCTTGTCCCATCCTGGCAGCTTCTTGTACTGCACCTGAGCACAAGACTCCGTCATCGCTTGGAGGTGTTAAAGGCTTTGTTTGACAGGAAGGGTCAAGTTTGAGGTATTGAGCTTGGCTAAAAGCAATCCGAAAGCATTCAAATCTTCGCAGATCTTGGCATTGAAACCTACATCATGCAACAGTGAGAGCCAGGACCCCCAGACTCCACCGTGGCACAGGTAATGGCTTCTGTTCACTCAGCTGGTCTTTGGTAATGTCCATCATCAATGCAGAAACCCTGCGCGCTGCATCGAAATGTGCAACTCTATATCGGTGGAACTCAGTTGAAAATGAAAAGTTTCGAATCCTCATAGTGTGAAGGAACCGATGGAAGCTATTTGTGGAGGTAGCTGCGATTGCTATGTAAATGCAACTACCTGTGAATGCAACCGAAACTTCCAGCCATGTCCTGCCTATCTTTCAGCACACGGCGTCTTAGGGTGCTGGGAGTTCCCAAGCGACTGCGAGACGGAATGAAAGGAGGCCTCAGTATCTCTGACTGCCTTCCCCGGAACTTGTCTCTGACCCATTCTGGTTCATTAAAAGACAAGTCAAAACAAGATCTGCAGCTGCAGCAATGGTTGAAGACATGTTGAAAGCAGAAAACCACTTGGCGGCTGGTTGCATTCTGCCGCAATTCTAGTGTATTCAAACTATTCAGAAGGGCTCTAGAGACAGAAATGACTCTTTGCATCTTGGGTGATGCCGTATCCGTTTGACAATGTTACCACCTGAGTTTTCTGCACGAAAATGCGCTAATCAATTCTGGGCCCAGATGCTCAAATCCAGCATCAGCGGTGGCTGGTCTCGAAGGTGATCGTGACATCTGAAAAGATGTTGGCTCCTGGGGAGGAATTTCGCGACCAAATTCGAGTTACATCGGGTTACCATTTTGACCAAAAACTTGGGGCATTGAACGTGAATCAAACGATCCACAAATCATTAATCACATGTAATCATTCATCATCTAATCATTTATCTGATCATCATTGGTCACTAATCAAATCTATCATTGTTGATGATTATCCCCGATAGCCATATCTAATCATCATGAATCGCTTAGACCCTCAGCATCTCTCTACGCATGGACCGTGGCTCCTCGGATCGCTGATTGGTGCGCTTGGGCGAGGTGCTCACTCGTTCGCCCCAGAAGCTGGAGACCTGGAGCCAACGATTGAACTCGTCAAATGAGAAATCTTCAAACAGTTTCTCCAAATGTTTAACATACATATATATATATATAATAATGGCAATAATGAGGTTTAACGAACTGATCAATTTAAAGAACCAATTATATTTTATTACTTCAAAAAAAGTGTAACAAGATTTCACAACAAGGTCTGCCAACGTCTAATCAACGTCTATGGTCCTAAGATGCTCTTAGATTCACTGCACTTTGACAGGCTGGTGAATTCAGATCTGTTATCGACACTGCTCGCCCGCATTGGTGGCAGCCCAGCCACCTTTTCTACTCGCTCATTCAGATGCATGCAGTCACTCTTCTCCGTGAAGTTGAGCATGCCTCAGTGCAGATTTCTTGACCAAACTCCTTGACATCAGCGTTGAGTCAACAGAACCTTCGGTTTTGTTCACACAAAAACCATCCCCCATTGCTTGATAGTCCTCTCCGGTGCAAGATCTATACAAGTCGTGTACTGTCGTAAAGCTCTGATCAGCAAGTGACGTTGCATCATGGCCCAATTCTGCACCATGCTTGCGATGCAGCTTCGCTCATGCTCTACTTGCAAAATGAAGCGCACCTGGCTCCAGAGGGACGAAGAAAATGGCTACTGCAAACAGATTGCAGAATTTGCAGATTGAGAGATATTGAGAGAAGTTTCTTTCTTCGTTTTCCGTGGCGGTGAAAATGGGATACAGAAATAGTGCGAAGACTCAGAGAGTCATGAAATATGAAGACTCATAAAATGCTTACGATGGGGGAAAAAAACCGCGGGGTACGGTGCCTGCTTCAGAAGGTGATCGAACCCCGTTTTCGGAAGTATCTTCCGCGCTTTGCTCTCTTTGACGATGGCAAGGTGGACCATAGACAGCAGCTTCTCTCGGTAAAGAAGCTGGATCACCATTTCCACCCTGCGAGGCAGCAGCAACCGTGGAATCTGGTTTGCAGCACTAGATTGGCTCACTAGATTAGGGTCATTTCGAGAGGGGGTTGAAATTTTGACCTAAATCAAATCCACCCGGATGAAACCAGCCAGACCATCAACCATATCAACCATCATTCATCAAGGATGAGTACAGTACTCGCTGTCAGTATCAACAGCCTTCTTCATGGCAATCCTTGTTGCATCAGCCAGCGTCAGCCACAATCAGCAACGGTGATCCGAAAATCCAACGCTGAAATTCAACCAACGCGACCTACGCGACCCACCGACGCCAACCCACTGCCTTTTGGCATCGGAAAGCAAGCGACACTGGCGCCGCACCCATGCCACCACACTGATGACCTGGTGGAGCCACGCTTCATCCGACTTCATCAAGACAAGCCACGGTGAGATGCCACAACGAGGATGTAAACAACTGGAGTAGATACTATTTTGCTTATCTACATGCATATATATATATAATATATAAATGTATTCCGAGAAATTATCCTTGAGGGGTCGAAGAATTGTAGATTTTTTGGTCGCTCTGTGTGGTTCTCAAAGCCAACAACTGTTTGCCTCTCTGGATCATCCAAGCTCTGTAACCACGACTAACAAGCAACAACTCACGATTCCAATGAAAATACTATGACTCATAGATGATTCCTGAGGGTACTTTAAATCAAGGTATCAATCACATGAACATACATGAACCATTGTCAGCATCAACAAGGATCAACTAGGATTAACCACTCTCCGAGAATATGAACCAACAGGTGTCTCAACACCCATTTTTTGGTAAACTGATCTCAGTTGAGCTCTTCGCCCGCTCCTTCTTACTCTTCCCTTGGGATCGAAGTGCCAAGTCATGTAGCTGACCTGCCGTGATGATAGCTTGGTGCCACGTGGTGGCAAACACAGCAACAGGTTCTTGTATACAAAAACATACAAAACATACAGCTGTGCACATGTAAATATACTCGCACTGTATATACATATATATATATACACATACTCTATAGTCGAATCTATGTCCGCATTTCTAATTACATTGCTATGTATGTGTCTGTGTGAATGAGGATGGAAAGGGGATTCTCCAGCGATGACTGGTGAACCTGCAGAGTCATGAAGCTGGTCCTTAGCGAAGCACTGATGATCTAAGCTCCGGCCTAAGCCTCCACCAGCAAAATCATCTTCCTCCTGGGAGATTGGAGGTTCTGCGCACCCCCGTTTTGGGGCTCAAAAGGGTGCACAATGAACATGTAAAGCATGACTGCTGCTCCTCGAAGTGAGCGAAGTTCGCTGACACAGAACCTGCAGTGCTTGTGCAGCCACGTTAGTCCTGGGATTCTTGATGTGTGTCAGAACATGCATGAGATCGTTGTATCCATGGGACCTACGAGGGAATACCTACTACCAGTAGAACCCATCACGGTTGGTGCAGCTTGTCCGTGAGGAACGCAAGGAACCTCAAACCTTCCCAAAGCAAAACTTGCTGACAGGTTTCTACGAGTTGGAACTCTCATCTCATAATCCCATGGGTTGACCCGCTGGCCACTTGATCAAGTCTGTGACAGGTCTGCTGCACCACCATGGATTACACACCGTTACTAGAAGCAGCAACAGCAGCAATACATGACATCACGCTGGTCATCCCACTTTCATGGAATACAATAAGCCTTTAAGCCTTTCCAGTACCTGTGTATATGTAAATATATGTATATATAAATATATAAATATATATATCTATAGAAATAAATACACATAGTGGAATAGAATATGTATGTATATAATTGCTGTCTATATATATATATATATAGAGAGAGACCGTGCACGGTAAGGCAGCAAGCATATGTGTAAGCAGGGTGTGTGGCTCCAATACAGAACTAAGGGGCATAATGTGGTTCACCAATATGCCCCATGTGCACACCCTTGGTTCCCAAGTATTCCTGGGTGCAACTCCTGGGTCACCCGGCTTCTCAAACTTCGGAGGCTTTTAGCTGGCAGGAGCGCTTTCGTGGCTGTGGGGCGTGTGGGTAAGTTTCATTGTTATTTGGCTATGATACTGCTAGCGCTTGCCTTCCCTGGGTTCAAACATGTTCAAACTGGAAGGCCTCATGATCTCATGTTGCGTTTGCTCTTAAAATCTTTAACCTTGGTACAATCACCAGGGCTTAACAATCAACAGCGACCCAACCTATCACATTTGAGTGATCAATTTCGATCTCTTCAGAGAGAGAGATTTCCACCCCGAACCGTACCCACCACACGTTTTTTCGTGCTCAGTGCTGTTGTCTGAGGCAGGGCAAGGCCAAGATTCTGGCCTCAGTTTAGGCAGTGAAGCTGGTTGCATTGGAAAATCCACTTGGTTCATTTCTTGTAATAAACAAGTACACGTCTGACAGGTCTTAGCTAACATTTATGTCATCTGACACAAACCAGCAATGAAAACCTTGCGTTTTTGAAATCCTCTTGAGGAATCGCGGCAGTTGCTTGGTTTGCATCAACATCAACACAGACTGAAACGCGTCTCGTGGACGATGCTTGATTTTTGCGGCAACTTCAAATTGGAACATATTCAGAAGAGCAAGTAGAGAAATCTAGTGCTCCGACCCTTCCAACGATTACGCGTCGGCATTGACCAAATTCCTGCTTCAAATCCAATCGACCACAGCGGCGGCAGAACCAATTGAGTCCAGCGACCTAAAGCACCACTGCTTGCATTAGCTCAGCGCGAGCCTGCACCATGGTACAACAGGAGTGACACGCCAAATCAATCGAGAGCATTCAGCTCTCCAATGCCAAGGCACATTGGTTTGTGCATCATTTCTGACCACATCACAGGTCAACCCCACAACCCAAGTGGTAGTATCATCCCGGCGCAAAATGATCGACCAACAGTTCAAAGCAGTCATATAATGTCGCATCATGTCATATCTCCATACGATTCTTCTCACTGCTCAGCGATTTCCATTTCCCACAGCAAACTTTCTCTTTCTTTTTTTTCCTCTCTCTCTCTCTCTTTCTTCTGCTCTATATTCTCTGTTATTCTTCTCTTCCACTCTCTCTATTCTTCTTTTTATTCTTCTTCTATTCTTCTTCATTCTTCATTCTTCTTTCTCTCCGATTCTTTTTGTATTTTTCTTCATTCTTCTTCTATTCTTCTCTCTCTCTATTCTACTTCTATTCTTCTTCTACTTCTATTCGTCTCTCTCTCTCTCTCTCTCTCTTCTTTCTGTCCAACCATTGGCTCGACCAACTCGTGGCCTCACTGCTGAGAGCCATCCACTGCTTAGCAGCAAGGGTCCGTAGCCTCAGGGAATATACGCACATCGAAACTGCAAAGGTCTCCGTCAAGTGATTGGCAAAGGTGTGCTATACCCTCTGTCGATACATTTCAATACAAGTCTGATCATCTGATCAAACAAGATCAATTTGATGTTCATTCTTTGCCACCAAGTTCTTTCATATCTTTGCAGAAACATATCCAGCTACGGCATGGCGCCATCCCTGGAAATAGCGTCCAGTCGCTCTTTGGGCGTCAGCTCTGGCCGTTGCTGCGCAATGTCCTGGTCGAAACGGTCCAACTCGAGCAGTACAACCCAGCTGGTCGCTTGATGGTGAATGACGGTCCTTGGTGGCCATTTATGTATCTATGAATCATGATTAATTTATGATGGTCAATGTTGATTCAATGATGGTTGAGTCTTATGATGATTTGTGTTCGCTAATGATTGCTGGTTGACGCTCTTAGCTATCACTAAAGCTGCACCTGTTGGTAATATCTTCTTACATGTGAGTCGTCGGATGACAGGTCCCTCCGGGTCCCTCTGCTGGCCACTGATCAAAGATGCTCTGAGTCGATGCTCTTCGTTTCAAGCTATGTGCTCCGTTTCTGTTTCTTCAGTGTTACCATTTCAAACCGAGAAAATCCAGAAGCAGCATCAGCATCCACTTGATCAACAAAATCACATGATTTAAAGATAAAGATCCTGAGATCCTCCTCAATGATGCTTGCGAGAAACCAGTTGATCAGTTTCCGGAAACTGATAGGACCTCCTGTTTGATGGCCAGAATTTCTGAGCTTTCCAGTAATGAATGATATCGACCCCAGCTTTAAGCCAGCGATTGTAGAACCATGATTGACAACAAAGTCATGGGTTGGGGCAATCGCCATAAACCGTTGGCAAATATTTCACTCCGTATCAATGTTGGTTCTTCTCCGCTACGCCCATTGAAACATCAACCATCAGCCACATCACAGTGGGAAAACAGATTGACTGATAAACATTTCCATACCGCTCTATATCATGACATATCATTCCAGTAGTAAAGTGATCATAGTCGATCAAATAGCCCTGATCACAGTAATCAATCAATCAATCAGTCAATCAATAAATCAATCAAATCAAATCAAAGCAAATCAAAATCAAATCAAATCAATCAAATCAATCAATCATGGCTTATCATTACCAAAATGATCATTCAAAACATCAATAAGAGCATGATCACCATAAATGCACCACCATTCTCGCGTTGTATGTGAAGAATCGTGTATTGGGTGTTGTTGATATTGAGTTCTAAATACATCATAACAGTACAATTACCACAACAGTATGATCAATTTATCGTAGTTGAGTCACGTGAATGTATGGTAGTTGAGTCGTGTCGAGTCATGTTACAACGTTGAGTCATCGCTGATCATCAAAGGTGCCTGGCGCATAGCTTCCAGCGCTTGAGCGGCTCGACTTGGGGTAGGTGTCTGCACCTGGACTGGGGGCCACCGGCGTGGCTAAGATTGGTTGATGACGATGGTTTGTACTGGTTGATTGTGGATATAGTGGCTGATTGTGCTGTAGACATCTTTATACCATATTTATACTGGTAGATTCTGGTTGATTATGAGTATAGTGGTTGATTCTGGTTTACATCATGAGTATACAGTATACTGGTTGATCATGGTTGATGCTGAATGATCACGGTTCATATGATGTCTATACTGGTAGATTCTGGTTGATACTGAATGATAAGGGTTTATCGTGGTGGACTATGGTCGATACTGACTGGTTGCAGTTGGTACTGAATGACAATGGTTCGTAGTAGTTGATAATGGAGACAACTGATTCATGGTGGTTTATGATGGTAAGTGATGTGGAACGATTATCGGGAAGAATCGGCAACTATCAACAACAATTACGTGGGTGCATCCATGGCCATGAATGCCATAGTTACCGATGGCGTCCCTACTCAAACGGAAAAGGTTTGGTAAATCTTGTGAGTTAATGGCACTATCGACTAAACAGGTAGTAGTTGTGCTGGAAAATAGAACTTGAATTCTAAATTCGAAAGTAAGCACATGAAAGGAGACTTGGTGCCGAACACGTTCATCGAAAAGTGACCTCATCTCCTTTGCCAAAGGGTCAGGGTGCCATCTTTCACATGTGTTCTGGCTGGCTTCACGTAAACTGTCGTAGTTGCTGTTTAACATGTCAAGTAATCAATTATGTAATTATCCAGTAACCATCAATAAACATCAGTAAACCCCCTGGAATCCACTGGAGAATCTCGCCGAACATCCAGCTACCGACACCGCGGCAACGTGGTCTGACGGTGTTTCACCTTCTCCTCGGTGTCCGCCAGCGCAGCTGCGGGCAGAGAAGGTACACGTGGGATCTCAGCCGGCGTCAAAGGCTCTGGGAGCTCCAGCTGCAGTACTTCGCAGTTCTTCATCCAGTAGTCGTTGTAGCGAGTCTGACGGGAGGGGCGAGCCTCATGAATGGGAGGGGAAGTTCGTTCCTAGGAAGTGTTTTGAGTGTAAGTTTTAGATACAAATAGAATGCGAGAGGAGAGATACATCATACATGTGTGTGTGGACACTCATGTATTCTCAGCCTTCCTCTCCTTCTTATGGGGTTGTCCGAAAATCTCTGTAGATTGACGATCGACGGCTATAGCTCCGCAAATAAAGAGTGCCGTAAAGGACATGGTCTCCATAAAACGCTTGGAATGTCGCTTTGTGGATGTAGATATGCGATGGTCAGCACTTGGGTGTTCTCAAAGGAGTCTGCAACAGGACTGACCGCACCATGTTGCGGAAACTGTTGGTGACTGGACACTGCGGTGCACAGGTAGGTACTCACTCTCAAGTTTTTGTGGAGTTTGGACTTCACCGAATTCTGTACAAATGTCTCCTACTTCCACATACAGTTAATGCGATTCAGAGTACTTCTCCTTGCCCAATCCACCAGCCTCTTTTTCCCCAAAGTATCTGTGCAAAAAGCAGTTGAAAAAGTCTGCATGCGCGAAAATTGCAATGACCTGCCGTGACAGCGAAGAGCACAGCATGAAAATGAAGCACCAAAACTGAAGATACGTCGGATTGCTGGGCACTCGGACTCAACAGTATAGGAAAAAGGTATAAAAGATGACTTTTCAGTTGCAGGACCACTCTGAGTGTCTCAGTCGCACCCTGTGATCACTTTCTCGTGACCACGAGATGTGTCCTCCCTGCACCCATCGCCTTCTCCTGACGTTGGCTGAGCCATGCCACGAAGCGGTCCACGCGTCGCTCGAAGTCGCGGCGGGATTCGCGGCGGCCTTGGCCCAGGGAGGTACCAAGCAAAATTGCTGACAGCGATGTATCTACACGCAAAATATAAATGTAATATGTACATAATATAATATATTTTAAAAACACATGTATATATATATATATATATGTGTGTGTGTATATGTGCACGCTTGTGTAGATCTATGTGTGAAATGTGACTTTTAGGTGTGTGGAATTGTTGTGAACCTGCAGCCATCTGCGCCTTCTTTGGCAAATAAGCGCCTTGACTCTTGCACTGTGATGTTCTCACGGCATTCTTCTGGCACATACCACCAGACCTGAGACAAGAGTTCCGTCTCAATGACATCAAAATACACGAAACATTCACAAAAGTAGGTCAATTCCAATCCAGGGGCCTACTGCAATCGTCCAAGAAAGGGTAGAGTCGGTGAAAATTCGTCACAAAAGTAGCAACATTCACATTCATGAAAGTAGTCTGTCAATTTCAAGCTTCTCAAAATCGATGTCCCAGCCCAGCCTCCGGTAAATCCCCAAAGTCCACTGTCTGAAAGGCTCCACGCAGCTCCGAGGTAGGCCTTGCATGGGGAACACGTTGGGGCGACAGGATGGAGCCAGGCGGCTTTGGAAGCCAAGAATGTAAACAACTCATCTTCAAATTGTGAATCAAAAGAAAACAAACACTTCAGAATACACTCAAATTCACTATCTCAATGAGATACGCGATTCTCACACTAAAAACAATAATGAGCATCACATGAGAATCACATAAGAATCACATGAGAATCACATTAGAGTCACATGAGAATCACATGAGAATCACATGAGAATCACATGAGAATCACATGAGAAACACATGAGAATCACATGAGAATTACTGAAGACTTCTGTGTGGTGAAGGAACACATCATTGGCAAACTTCAGTCCAAGTTGCCTGCCGATGTCACATGAGGCTTCCAGGTGTTCGCTGGCCAAAGCAGTGACCACGTGATGCCCTGGCCCCAATGATCTGGTGGTGACTAAGGGGTGAAACCTCGGTTAAACTTAAGGTTTTTTGGGGGTTGAGATGTGGATTGAAACTAATCCTTGGTTTCCATCGGTTTCCCACATGCATTTCTGCCCTCTGACATCTCTGGTTTCTGGCTCTTAGAAGTACATGGAATGTTCGTGGACAAAGCAGTGACGAATAAACTAGTTGAGCAAAGCTTCCCTGTTCACACCTTAACAGACCTAAACCACAAGAACTTTTCTCAAAGAACAAAGCTTCAAGTCTGTGGCCTGGAGGGGATGCCAACAAGCCGGTCTGAATGGCACGTGTCAAGGGAGAACCTGAGTTCTCACATGGAAACGGATCTCGTTTGGTCGGAGATTGCGGGCGATGGAAGAAACTCGTTGCTTGTAGCAGAATCTCATGCTAAAAGGTAATCAAGTTTGAAGGGGGAATGTTTCGTGGATGAGCTCAGGAATTTTCTACGATCTTCTGAAAACATCACAGCTTGCGAGTCATTAGGAATATCTCGTCTCCCACACACTCTCAACTGGGATATCAACTGGCATCTCGCAGTGGGTCCCTGTACCCCTAGTGAATGTCCCTAAATGACCAAACTAGTCCAACTGCTGGGATGTTCATCATGTAGCATTTTTTTCCATAGGGAAAAAAACGATCCATAGATATCCACAGTATCCATTGGCGTCTGCCAAGCAACTAACAACTAGGTCAACGTGTTCGCAGGACATCAGCTGCTTCAACTCTGCTGCTTGTTCTTCGCCCCTGGAGGTCAATGGTGCATCCCACATGTCGCCTACCACAGGCTGCCACAACGAGTGGGAGATCCAGCTCTTGGTGGGGCCGCAGCAACAGTCTTGGAATATTCCCAGTGGCAGAAGTGGTGAGAACGATGAAAACCCCGCAAGAAACATTCAATCATCCAGGTTTCTGACATTGATTGCAAATTCGGCCAAATGATCTGTGCAAACGAATGTGAAAAAAACACATGATTCAAATTCTGAGAATCCAAAACAAAATGGTTTGAAGAAGAGCAGAAACAGCCTCGTTAGCACAATCTGAGCCCGAGCCGTTGATCCCTCGTGTTGAAACCGCAAAAGCTTGACGAAGGGTTTGCTATACATTTCTCACACCTGCGACCTTCAAGTC
The DNA here is from genome assembly GCA_009767595.1 of Symbiodinium kawagutii. Lineage (NCBI taxonomy): Eukaryota > Dinophyceae > Suessiales > Symbiodiniaceae > Symbiodinium > Symbiodinium kawagutii. Next base: position 238,053 of record VSDK01000501.1, on the reverse strand, counting down.
CCTAAGAAAAGCAACTGGCGACATCGAGGCACCTGGGTCTTGGTGATGCTTGGCATAATGTACATTGTATTCGCTCTCCTGGGCCGTCCAAGGTCCAACAGCTGTGAGCCCCAAAGCATCGATACGGACGCTCTCCGACAAACGAATTCTTCAACAAACGAAGGATTTACACTAGGGCTTTGAACCTGTCCGTCAAAAATTGCATGGCACAAAAACCCCATGAAGCAATCCATTTGGTGGGTGTGGGTTTCAATACATCTATTCCGCTAAATTATGACCACATTGTGCAAAATTACGTCAGATCACACCAAAATAACTTGCTGCATCTTGCTGCTTGATCTTAGGGTATTGTTCGGATCGGCATGGTAGGATCGGAATGGATTTGGTCAGATCGGCATCTAACCCTAAACCCTAAAACCCTAAAACCTTAAACCCTAAACCATAGACCCTAAAACCCTAAACCCCTAAACCCTAAAACATCCTAAAACCCTAAACTGATCTGGCAAAATCCATGTTGATCTGGCAAAATCCATGTTGATCTCTCATGCTGATCCCTCACGCTGATCTGGCTAAAGCCATGTTGATCTGGCAATTCCCCTTGATCTTAAGACCTTCAAAAATCTTGGTTCCGAGTATCTCCGTGGCGCACCAGCAGCAAACGTTGCCCGCGTTGCCCTGCAGTTCCAGTTGCGGCATCGTCGGGCAATTTCGGCAGCTGGTTCCAAAGGATGGATAGGCATCCGTGGAAGCATCCCATGGCTGTACTCCCAGGGGCGATGAAGTGCCTGATGTCATGTAGTGGGAATATGTATGGTGTATGCAGCTGTTTATGCATGTGTATGATATCTACATATATAGTCATGAATATATTCATCTAAACAGGTAAAGTGTAGTGTAGCTATAATCTTATTAACTATCAAACTCATGTACATTAGATCTTCAACATGTCCCACGTTGTTTGCAAAATATGAGGTACATATTTGTATATGTACATAGATATAATGATAGTAACAACAGCAATGATAATAACAAAAGTAATTACAATAACGAGAGTAATGAACATAGCAATAGCAGTTACTAACAAGTTAACGAAAGTAGTCTAACAAGTTCAAATATATATATATATATATACACTATATCCATACATTATGTAATATGTTCATAATCACCATGATTCAGGATGATAGTTCTATAGCAGCACTGATGAAGTTAAAACATTACCCGAGCTGTTGACTTGGCTCGTGGACGACGACGATGTCGCTTCTTCAATGTGGCGGATCCATGCTGTTTGTCCGCCCGCGCTCAACGCTTCAGCCAAATTCAGACGGGAAAGCCGCGCTATGGCAACCCTGCAGAAACATTTCAAATGTTGAGACAATAAGGGAAAAGGAGAGTAGAAGAGTAGAAGAATCAGAGAAGACAGAATGAATTTGAATGAATTTAGAGTAGAGAGCTTTTCGCACTTGTTGTAAAAGGGGCAATGAGTAGAGAGCGAGAGGACCTCCACCGAAATGTGCACCGAGATCCGCAAGCCTTGAACCAAAATGCAAATCCTTAAAGACTTCATGCCTTGAACATCCCTCTGAATCCCATGTCGAACCATGTCGAATCGGATCCCTCTGAAAGTCCGCTCGGATCCCGTGATCCCAAGACATGCCGGACATCACATCGAGTGAGCTTTTGCGCCGGTGGCTTCTCCTCCACAGGGCCATCACCACTCGCCTGCGGATGTGCCAGCACAGAAGCTGAAGGATCACCAGGTGACCACCAGGTGACCACCAGGTCATTCAAACATTCAAATAGCACTCTTATACCCACTGCTCCGCATTTGTCAGATCAAATCGTAACATCTCGTAACCGAAATGACGAAGCACTAATGACTTCAAGCCCAATCTCAGATACTGAATTGGTTGAGAACTCTTCATGAAGACGTGGAATGGCCAGGAGTTTGCGTTTAGAGACCTCTTCCATCTTCGATGGAAGGCATCCATGGCCAAACCAAAGAAGGGCTGCCAAGGTCAACTTAAAGCTGGGCTGAAACTGTGAAGATTTCGATTGGGCAAAACAACTCAGTTTATCACATCAGCTGCTGGATATCCAGTTTCACTTTACAAAAATGGAAATGGCTGCAGAACTTGGATGAACTTGGTAAAATTTAGAATGTTGCGACTGTTCTCATCAACTGGAGCCAGCACGGCTGATCGCGGCAAGTGAGGAAAGAAGCGCATGCTTCTTTTTGCAGAACTGTGTAAGGTGACACATAAACTACAAAGAAAGCATAACAGCAGCACAACAGGGATGGACAGGTCACTCACCAAAACAAGGACCGCTGATCCAATGCCTTTCGCAGCTGGGCATCTTCGTAGAGGATCTGCGTTTGAGCCTCTAGGTCCTGTGCTGATCCCAAAGGAGAGGAAGCACTCAGGCATAAGGAGCTTCACAGCAACAGTCAGATCCAGTTGCCGCAAAGTTTCATCGACTGTTGCTACATCCCCTTTGCCATCATATCCCATGCCGGAAAATCTCCAGGTAGCCACGCATTGCTGGAAAATTCAACAAATAGGTGGACTACTCCTCTGGTCATGGTGTAAACCGAACAGTTTAGAGGTTCGACACTACAAGTACCTGTCACTACCTCGTATTCATTAGTTATACTTTCCCAATCCTCATCACCCATCGTCATGTCGTGTTCATGTGTCATATGAGATCCCAACCACCACCAGGCGGCTTAACGGTTGGACCGACCATCGAAGCAGATCTCCCCATGGGGCGCCTCCACTTCGGGGCGTCGCCGTTCACGCTGCTCTTCCAAGTTGCGAAGCTCTTCCCGCAGCGAGGGCAGTTGGATCACCGCGGCGGTCTGGCGAACTGCTGGAACTGGTGGAACCGTTACCGGTGGTGATCATAGGCAGTTCCTTGTGGATGCTGATGGATGTTTGTGGGTGGTTGGTTACTTCTGGTCGTTATGTTGTTGATGGTTGGTTCACAATGATGGCGGTTATACATAGTTGTACCAGCTACAGCTTTAGCCGTATGTACAAACAATTACCACTCATGGAATTAGGGGTCCTCGTTGAACACTCATGTATTCCTCTCTTGGCCCTCCACTCATGGCTGATATGCAATGCCCAACCAACATCTTCTACACATGAACCTGTGGAACAGAAAGGAAGGCAAAACTGTCGCCGGTCAGACATACTGACAGGCGGGCAAAGCCACGTTCGCCAGGACCGTCAATGCCTCACAAGATCTGACAACACCTGGAAGAGCATGCTGGACCCATCTTAGACATGATAGAAAATTTAGATATAGATGATATTGATATAGATGAATTTTTCTATCATCTATAGAAAATTTCGAAACACATCTAGATGATATAGAAAATTTGGACAATCTTTCCATAGAAAGTTTAGAAAAAATCTGAGCTCCACATGGAAACAAGTTGTGAGAGCTGATGCTTTTGGGAAACCCTTCAGCTGCGTCACCTTGATATCCATGGTGTCCATGCCATCGACCGCAGCTGCAGCTCGCTTCAAGGGTTCCAAAAAGGCCTGAAAAAAGCTGAGCTGAAAAATGCAGCAGAGCTGAGAGTGAAAATGCTGACAGAGCTGAGCTGGCAGAGCTGAAGCTGACGAAAAACATGCAAAGAAGTGAAGATGAGATGCAGGAGCTGACGAGCTGAAGCTGGTTCGGCAAAAAATGCTGCAGCTGTGCTCAGCTGTTTAGCTCAGCCATGGCAGAGACGTGGATGACTCTGGGTGCGCCTCTGGAAAAGTCTCGGCGTCCACCGCACAGGTGGCGGCCATCTTCGTGGCAAAGTTGGACTCAGACAAAGTCATTCGCACCTCTTCACCTCGGCAACATCAACAATGACCAACTTTCATCAATTGATTTCATTACTCTAATCATTGATTACATTAAAATACATTAGTTATCAAATTGTGGATACACGAATCGCATTCACCAAAATCTATAATAGGAGCAATCTAGTAATAATAGAAGTAGTAGTAGTAGTAGTAGTAGTAGTAGTAGTAGTAGTAGTAGTAAGAGTAAAAGAAGCAGTGAGGAATAGTAGTAATAGTAGTAGTAGCAGTAATAAGCAGGAGGAGGAGTAGTAGTAGTAATAGTAGCAATAACAGTAGGAACAAGGGAAGGGCAATGGAACCCCTTTTCATGTTTCTAAACCGCCCCACTGCCAAAAAGGGTATTGACACATGTTTTCGGTGCTTGAAAACGGTGGTTGTTGTGGGAGGGGGGTGGATAACAACGATGGGGTCCCAGTTTACGTTTCTACATTGAGGTGGAAACCTAAAGGCTTATTTGGAATAGACGGGGTCCCTGTGTATTGTTGTACCTTCTGGTTGTTGTTGTTGTTGTTGTTGCTGCTGTTGTTGTTGTTGTTGTTGTTGTTGTGATGAATCAAATCACGTGATAGGGGTGCTAGCATTGGGTTCACCCAAAAGTGCCTTTCTGACCCATCAATGTTTGAATTACACATCCTACACCTTCCCTGTGTCAGGTCCACTTTGCATCCAAGGAACGAGTGGGTGCCACGGAGACCCTCATCAACATGCAGCATAACTCCATGAGCGCCAAGACAGGCGTTCGCCTGGGGGGGGTCTGAGTGAACCACCTTTAGCAACCAGCACGCGAATATGTAGCTTGATGTACTGGTAGCTTGCATCCCTTTACATCACAAATATCAACCATCAACATTTCATTGATTTCTGACCCTGATTGAGCGTCAAAGACCATCGTGAACCCAGGCTACCATTTCTTGATGGCATATGGCTTTCTTTAACCAGTATCAACCGCGAGAACATTGCGTCCGTTTTGCATCGCCAAACACACTGAGACACCCGAACTCATCGTTGCTGCACTGTTGATTCACGGCCTTTCGCAATTCCACGGTGTCCTGGAAGGCGTGAGCAAACAATTCACTGTGCCAAGCATGGATACATATTGGATACTGAGACTTTCAATGAATCTCAAACATCTAAGTCTTGACATGTTATGACCCATGAAATCCCATGAATATCCAAGACCCTTACCCAGCTGTGCACCGCAACCAGCTGTGGAATCACGTGTTTCTCACGCAAATGCTACGCCTGCTTTGTAAAGTTCAGCAACTGAAATCGGCCGCTCTCCACCTGGCAGGAAATGTTGAACGTTAGAAATCCCGAACTGCCAAGCCATCGACCAAGTCATTCTTAGGAGAGTCCTCAAGGAGACTAAGGCCATCTCAGGTTGCGTTAAGACTCGCATTCTCAAGGAATCAGCACCTGGCACATACCTTAACTATCCTTAACTGTGCAGCACCTTTTATCTGTCCATCAAAACTGCTCCAAGAAGCTGCTGCACCTCCGATTTTGACTTCGTGATCATCTCTTCGGCCGCCTGTGGAATCCCAAATCCCAACTGCAACATCAAATCTACTTCTGAAACGACACAGGACGTGAAATCAAGTATAGTAAATAAATGTAAACAATAAATTCCAAACCTTTAAAGTAATAGACTCTCAACTTCTTCTTCTCGACCTCAACAGTCTTGTCTTTGCTTGTTACACAACAGTTACCCGCAGAAACTTGGAGGGAACTTTGACCTCCTCAGTGCCATCCCCTCACGGGAGAGTTTTCATTCTGTGAAACCTTGGTGGCTTATGAGGACCCTGTGGCGCGAAGGGTGCCCGGTGCGCCTCGACTGCATTGGCCTTTTGCATGCAACGGTTCACCACCTCGGTGGCAGCTCCCAATGTGGAGCAGTGAAGTACGTTCCGTTCAGATCTGCCTAAGCTGCCTGAGCTACACTAACAATCATGAAAGAATGAGTTCAACGGTTCAACATGTTCAGCGATTAGGAGGCTCCATTCTGATTCCTGACCTGGCAAGCCACTGCCCTGTTCTTCTTGCCTCGTCCAACAGTTCTTTGAATTCCTTCTGGCTCGCTTCGTGCCTATCAAGTTGACAGGTGGAGCCAGAAATACAGATGTTGAGACATCAACGTTGAAACATCTTGAAACGTAACTTCACTCTGAATTCAAAGAAGCAATTTTGGTTTGGATGCAAGTGTTTAGATAAAACCTGGCAGGGTTGATATCAACTTTGAAATGTTTAGGTCTGGTGACTCTGATGAGTCAACATAGTCAAGCCGTCTAATCCTTGTGGATATTTCGTACTTGATCCTCAACATGCACCTACATAGGCATTGCAGACATTTCTGAGCTGCATACTCAGCTTGCTTCTCTTCGTATTCCTCCTGCGCCTGTCACAAACGACCAACACAAAGAAACATCACTCCCTGGACATCATCACTCCCTGAACTTTGAAGACTCTGCTGAAATGAAGTAGTTTGATAATGCAGCTCTCAAACTTTGCATGGTCAAATTTCCAAACTCCAAAAATCCTTCGCAGATCTTCGCATTCACCACAGATCCCACAGATCCCCAGGTACCACGACGTTTCCCACGACGTTTCCCCACGACGTTTCCCCACCTCCCTGGAGCGTCGTTTGATCTCGGCCAGCTGCTGCTGCAGTTTGCCGGCCGTCGATGAGACCTTGGAGGAGCCGGTTGGACGAAGCTGCGCAGCTTGAAATGAAGCTGCAATGAACCCAGGGGGATGTGAAACCAGTGGATTGAAACTAGGGAATATATGATTCATATGATGGTTGCAAGATATGATTCATATGATGGTTTGTTGTGTTCCTGAAACCCTTGACAGCTTCGAAAGGTCTTCGTTTCAGAATTTGCCGGTCCCCTTTTCAAGAATTGTATCTTCAAAAAATGTGAGACAACATCCCTGATGATGGTATTAGTGACAGGATCCCTGATGATGGTGTTTTCTTTAAAAAGCGGCAACCAATCTCAGTCCATAGTAGCATGAAGGTGATTCCTCACTTGCGTCTGTCCGGATGAATGGGGCAGTCGATGACAACCAACAGCTTGGTTCCGATCGTTTGCCCCCAGTCTGAGCTGTGCAGACGGCACTCTTTTGCAGGTCTTCCAACAAAGTGTGCGCATCCTGGCGTTGCAAACGGACAATCGCATCCTGGAAGATCCCAAGGCACAGGAAAGATCACAGGAAAGGTGGTGGTCCAAGTCCACTGGTAGCGGCACCTTGAGCCTGGAGTACTGTCGAGCCAATTCTTGACCTTTGAAGCCTCGATGTTGGAAGCATCCACTCATGAGATCCAGAAGTTCAAGGAATTTCAAAGCAATGTGCAGGATATGAAGTGAACATGTCTACAAAAAGATGAAAATATGCGTGCTTCCTGTAGTTTGCCCAAGGAACGGCAAAGACCTTGCGCCAAGAACAAAATCTCACCTGCCACCGCCGCCACAGCTTCCACAGCTGCCAAATCTAAATTCGAAGCGACTTTGCTTCACAAGAAACCGAAGCAAAGACACAGAAAAAAACGAGCTCCAAATTCGTGGCTCTGTTTCACATGTTCCGCCTACATCACCTAGTCCACCAAGTGCGGGAAGCAAACCACTCTGCAAAGCCTGGCCATATTGCCACGTGATACCACGCGAATCTGGGATGGTCAGGATGGTCAGGCTCCTTCCCGATGGGTTTGTCAAACCGAATCGAAACAAATAGATCACAATTGATAGAACCAATCACATCCAACTTCATATGATGAGTTACCTTAAACTTGCATGTTTGGGGAAGGGGCAACCAGGGGCCACCAAACTTCAAGTATGTTGCTAATATGTGCGCACAAATAAGTAAATACATGTTATCGGGAAGCGGAATCAGCGATATGCCATCTAAAGCGAACACACACAGAGTAGGGGTCTCGCACTGTCCCACTGTCTATCACCCAAGCAGAAAATTTGGGATTTCCATGAATTTCCATTGATTTTCTCAGATTTTTCTCACAATTTGTGTCATTCCTAAGATTTTTGACACGTCACAACATCGGCGCCTCTCCATCCCATGCAGAACTCTGCGGAGCCAAGGTGGGGTCCAAGAGACCCAGACCAGGCACCTCACAACTTCACAGAACGCAGTGTCCACCAACTCGAAGAGTCTTCGAATGATCTTCTATTCATTTCTATACTCTATACATCTCTATACATCATTTCTATAGTCCCTTGATACTTCAATCATACTCCACTTCTACATTCTATATCTCCATGTTGATAGAGAAAGGAAATGTAACTCTTCATTTACATTCCATGTTTTGATCTTCTAAGAGGCTTCTATACTCTATGTATCTCTAGGAAATTCCTATGTTTTTCGTGCTCCAGTCCATATCCTGCTTCACTATGAACCTGACACCTCAGATGATCCTCCATCGCCGGGCCTGCGTTGATCTCAGGAAACGCGGTGCCATGCCTCACTGGCAGCGAAGCACAGACCATGCAGAGAGACCAACCACTGGACCACTGGAGGTGCACTGGAGCTGCCTGCAGGAGGTTCTGCGGCCACAAAGTGCGCGACACGCACCAGCTCTGCAGCTGCCTGGTCAGCTCTCTGAATCGGCGGCAAAATGGAAAATTTCAAAGCCAAAGGAATATCTCTAAATGGAAAATCTCAAGCTCAAGCGATTCAAATGGAAGATGCTTAAAAATTTGAAGCGATTCTGCTGCCCTACTTAGAGTCACGGCTTGGACTCCGTGGCATCCCCCGCCTCCGCCAGAGCTGTTTCCTCGATGTCTGCTTTGAAGGGCGATGAGGGCTGCCAGGTGTCCTGGCAGGAACTTCCACACTTCGACGCGTTGTCAAACGCAGAAACGACTTAAGCGCGAGTGTGAAAAACACGTGAAAGATCCACTAGGTTCCGCAATCACGGGACTTGGATGTCGCATCTTTTTACTTTGCACTAAGCAGCTGCACCATATCTGCTGCGCTCTTCTCTTCATCTTCGGTGATGGTCTGCTACTGCCGCCGGAGGTTGTCTTCATCGGGGTAGAAAAGGATCACCACAGACGGCCGTTTGTGATGTCAGGCCAATATAGAGAACACCTGCAGCATCGCATGCCGGGCGTATCCTTCAAGTTGCTCCACCTGCTGCAAGATGGCTTCCACATCACAATCATTGCCGTTGACCAGTGGCTGGCACGCG
>VSDK01000501.1:207574-228969 GCA_009767595.1 Symbiodinium kawagutii | reverse complement strand
GCCGGCCACCCCCCCCGGCCCCAGCCACTGCCACCAGGGCACCCCCAAGGTGTCGGCCGCTTGAGAAGGCGGCAGCTCTATGAAGATCTCGCAATGGACGGACTGCTCCATCTCAGCCTGCTTTTGCATGGCCGCCTCCACATCGTTGACTCGATTGGAAGATTGCTGATCCTTGGCATCTTCATCCACAGCCTTTTCGACCTCTGCCAAAAGGATGTCCGCATTGGAGAACATAGAATCTTTGTCCATGGAGGCAGAACCTTCGCCGGGCCCTGGATCCTTCTCCTCAGCTGCACCAGGGCGCTCGGCTGATTCAGCAGGCACTGGATGTCGACAACGCTCCTCATCAGGAACACAACCCATGTCCTTCTGCATCTTCTTCGTCAAACTCTCGATTCTTGACAGGCCTTGGAAGAGTCTCAAAGTTGCATCAGTTTTGTCCTCTTCCTCATCAAGCCTCTTGCTTTTCATCCGACTTCCTCCCAAGGAGCTTTTGAGGAGCTGCTGGGCGCGGGATTCGGCCACCTTCTCCTGCCAGGGTTTCCAGCACTGTGGCCCTCTCCATCTTTGTTGTACTGGGCTCTCTTGTTGGCGTCGATGAGCACCTCATGTGCTCAGTTGATCTCTTTGAACTTCTCTGGGTCACCGCCCTTGTCTGGGTGATGCTTCACTGCAAGCCTTCGATAGGCCTTCTTAATCTCATCGATGTGGAGTCCGTGTCAATCTCCAGCAGCCCATAAAGTTTGTCTGCATTGACCGCTTTCCTTCCCTTCCCTGCTCCTTTGCCACCCATGCTGAGAAAAATCACCTCCCAGAGAGCCACCAAAGAGGATGACCCATGATCAGGATCCGGAGTGGCTTGAGCTAAAAAACATGCAAAGGAGCACGTTTTTTTTTTTTTTCGAAGAAACGCACATCATGCAAAACACTTTGTTGTGTGATATACTGTATGTATAAAATCAAAAATGTGTACTGCATACAGATACACATATGTATAATATACAATACATATACTATACATATACATAGACGTTATATCTAATTGCAACTGTATTGAGTCTTCCTTGTGTCACTGTACGATGCTGACACAACAGTCATTGCTTTGAAGCTGAACCTTCAAATCTCAGCGCTTAGTCACCCTTCACTGAAATTTCAACAATCCTAAAACATCTAAACCTAGGGTATTTCAACAGTCCCAGTCCCAGGCAATAGGAATACCCCTGTAGTGTCAATAGGAATACGCCTATAGTGTCAATGGTCCTAGGAAACTCACAACGGCGGCAGTCCAGTGGAGCAAGAACTGGAGAAGAGAGCTGCACCTGGCGCTTCGATGCTCAAGAAGACTGCGATGGGAAAGGCTCAAACTATGCGAAAGGATTTAATAAGGAAAGAAATCTATTGCAACTATAAGAATACTATTGCCATTGGCTGCTTCGGATTTCTGAACTTCGGATCGTGCGAATCCATCCTCTGGCATCGTTGCTGTGACTAGCTACCACTCGTCAACCTAAAATCCTATGAATAGACATAATATAGACATAATATAAACACATCTATTTGGAGAGTTAAAACCCAACTCAGCATTGCTTCCAGGTTGAGCCAAATCGAGGGTGAGCTGCTCCATTGCTCCCCGCCTTTGCTGCCGTGCTGTAGGCATCCACGCTGGGCGGGGACATGTGTAGCACTGCCTGGGAAATCACCGTGGGGAGAAATGGAAGAAAAACATACCATAAATTGCAACCATGATTCACTTTATAGTGTAGATAGTGTGTATATAGTCTGTATACATTCTGCATATACATGTATTTGTCCATTTACGTAATATGTGCTATGTCATGTCTGATTGTGGTCAACAGCTTTGTCAGATTCGACATTGCAAAGGTAAACTAATCATGACTCAGTACATTGAGAAAGTCTGTAGATCAGATGCAGCAGATGCATTTGCATAGTGAAAATTGGGAGAAAACTCATCTGATGAATCTGCATTTGCCTCCCTGCTCAGGTCAGATCCATCTGCAGAAACTGTGGGCACGAAGCATCCAAGGTGGACATGGTGCATTGGCCACAGGAGATCCTAGGCGTTGGCAGGTCATTTGCTGCTTCTTTTCAGCCTTCCAACTTTAGACTTCCAACATCTTCCAACTTACTTCACTTCTGTAAGCCACTCGAGACATCCACAAACCAACTTAGATCATGCACTCCTGGGACATCTGCTCCTTTGTCTCTAGAAAATGTCTCTATGACAGCCTCTGACAGCTACGGCAACATGGTCCTGTCTTCTGGAACTTCGTTGGACAAGAGAAGCACGAACTGCACTCTGCCCAAGGCCTCTCCGGTTGCGCATCTCAAGTGGCTGAAGATTCTGATGAGGCAAAGATAAAGCCTAAAATTTAGTTGATTCGAATCAATTTCTCATATTTTCAAACTCAAATGGAGTGCTCCCCTTCGTTCCAAATTTGTGCTGTCTTCGTCTGCATCATCTCCGTCTGGGAGGTTCCCATACCAGGTGCCTCACCCCTCACAGCTCCCGCCTCCGCCCAAAAGACATCCAGGGTCACAGGTGACTCGCCGTCGTCATCCTGCGTTACACTGCGTCACGGGTGTAGCACTTGCAGCGCCTTGCAGCGTGCCTCCAAGGCCAGGTATGCCAAAAGCCGAGCTTCTCCGGGTAAAGCTGCGATGGCATCTTCACATTCCTTTTCCTGGCACACTTTCAATGACCAATTTGTTTTCAAATTGTTTAGTTTCAATATGTTTCAATGGTCAAGTTTTATCAGGTTTCCAATTTGTTTTCAATTGTTTCATCAAGTTTCCAATTTGTCAAGTTCTTCCGTTTGGGGCCCCAACCCAGCTCAAAATGGCTTCCAGCATGCTGAACAATTTTGTTCCGATGTGGTGTCATGAATTGTTTCATTCAGCTGTATCGCGCGGTGTACGTCAGAAAGGCAGTGCAGTTTCTGTCGATTTCATGCAATTTGATAGGTCCACAGGCACCAATCAAAATCCGGCCTCTTTTTCGGTGTACCAGTTGGGTGGTGGGCCTTCCTGCAGTTGTCAAGACACATCCCTTGGATGTGAATTGTCGCAGGATGAATATGTCCAAACTCTGCTTTGAAGCAATCGGATTAATGTGAATAAGTGACATGGGGATATCTGAAGAGTCAAATCTCAGCTCATGACGTGACACGTTCAGGTTTCATGGTTTAACATGCTTCACATAGCTTTAAACATCTAAGGTGCAGCTTCTTTGGTGACACTTCTTTGGTGACACCTTGCCTGTGCAAAGGCTTCGTGGAGAACTGCCAAGTTGTCCTGCAGCAACCCACGAGGTGAGTTGATGACTTGATCCAACTTCTGACATCATGGGCTACCGTTCGTTCACACGGCATCGGGCCGCCTGGTGATTCAAAACGGCCGGTGGTATGCAGAGCACCATGCCAGGTGAGAGCTCTGTGATGGCACTCAGCAACTTTTCCTCGGAACAACTCAGCCAGTAACATCCCCATATTGGAATCTCTGAAATTAATGAAGGCAACTCTTTACAATTTTGGCCGACCTCTGACTTGCTATTCGGTTTTGCAATCATTCTCTTCCAAAGCTGCTGATTCTCAACCGACTCATGCTCACATTCAGAATCTTGCACATCGAAGTATTTATCTAAGAGTCTTCGGTGTTCATCTCAATCTTCTTGAAACCTCTATTGTACATTATTTTCGATACCTTGTTTAGATAGATTCAAATATTTCTATATCTTTGTATATGTTTATTCTATGGGTTAAAAAAATACAACCACTTTAAGGTTTTATAACAATCTCCAACCACTTTCACCGGGTTCATCTCTGTGTCACCGAGGCACCTTGATCCATCCACGGAAAGCACTGCCCGTGAGCCCCGTGGCGAAGCCCCCCTGGTCAGCATCTGCCAGGCCCTCGTGGCTCAAGCCCAACACGGGCGATGCTTGGGTCACACCTGCCGCTGAGCTGAGCATTGCACATGTTTTCGCAAGCTGATTGCACATGAGCTGAATGAGCAATGCAAATGTCTTCAAATCTCCCAACCAAATTATTCCGATTCTGATTGTGTTTTCTTGATTGCCTTGATTTGAGTTGGGAAAGCAGGAAACCATGAGTTTGACAGTGTGTGTGTTTGAAAAAGGCCATTGACAAACTATGTCTAAGCTAGTAATCTACAAACAAACTGTTTGCACAGGCAGTACTTGTAGCCTATAGACAAATATTGCGATAGTAGTTGATAATCTACAATTGGGATCCATGTAGTAGTCTACAGTCTATAGAAAGTGTATTATCTAAAATCACATACATACAAAATATACATATAAAACTAAATAAACATATGTCTAAATGTAAACAAACATGAACATAACATACATATATAAACAAAAATATCTGTATTTATATGAAGATATAATATCTATACAAGATTTGTGTAGTTATCTATATACACATATGCACAGTATATGAATTTCTTATGTAGTCTGTCTAGACATACTTCCACTGTGCGCTGTTCACAAAGTTCGGCGCTGCCTGTGTCGGTTCCCTCCACGCCAGGTCGTCCCAGCGGTGTATCGAAGGAGAGGCCATAGAGGTGGGCGGCACCTGCAACTCCCACCTTTCTCCACTTCAAAATGGTTAGGAAATACTTAGGAGTGGTTAGTAGTGGTTAGTAATGGATAGTAGTGGTCACTTCTATGGTTGACTTATTGTTAACTGACTTCGATATGGTTAGTAATGGTCACTTCATTGTAGTTAGTCATGGTCAATGATATCGTTAGTGATATGGTTAATAAGGGTCAATTAATATTAGGTTAGTTATGGTTGATGATATGGTTAGTAATGGTTTGTAATGGTTGATAATGATTGTAAAATGGTTAATAAGCTAATCCGTGGTTTCTTAAGATAGGGGACCCCAAAGGTATGGATGGAAATTGCTTTTATAAATGGTTACTGAATTGGATGATAACTGGAGGTACCCCTATGGCTTGAGAAAGACCCATGTGTGGTGGCCACCGGCACAGGTCTACGGTGCAAAGTCTGAACATAGACATAGTTTCTCAAGCTCAAAAGCTGTACATACGTCACTTTGGTGGCCACGCATGTTGTTCACTTTTGTTGCACTTTTTTAAGAAATGCCTCGAAGAAAAGTAAAACCTCACACCTGTACTGTTGGGAGCCTATTCGCAATAGAAGCCGCCAGAACCTGTCACTAGAAGAAGTTACCTCAGCTTCCTCCTAAGATCGAGATCGCTGAAAAATGCTGAAAGATATCAAGGTGACGTGATTTCGTTGGGCCAAGTGTGATCGTCTCAACATCTTCGACCCTTCACGCCTCGAATGACGCAGATGGCCACTGGAATGGATGGTGCGAGGACCAAGACCTTTCCACCTTGACGGCCCCAAACCTGGCCATGGCAACATGGCGAGGAGCACCATCCAAACAACACAAACGTACAACCCATCTGCACGCCCCGGTGCCTTGTTTTGGCTGGTACCAGCTGCCTGGAGAGGAACAGATTGAGATAACGGCAAAACATGGAGCATCGGTAGAGAACTCGAAAAAATGAAGCAACACAGAAAAACGACAAATCCACACCTTTTTGAAAGTCACTTTGCATCTGAGCATTGATAGATTGACAAAGTCTCAACGCAACCCAGGAACCAGTTCAATCAAACGTCCCAGCCGGAGAATGTGGAGGATGTACTCATCACCTATCAACTGCCACAAGGCGGAACGAGGTGTCAATCTGCGGTTTGATGTTCGCCCAACAGGACCCATGAGTTTTCCATGTAATATTTGGCAAAGCCTTGCCCACACGACTATTTCTTACAACTTCCCTTGGTAGTTCGAGTCTCATCTGCTTTGATTCCCAGTTCATAGAATCATTTATAGTGTTTGAGGATTCCTGTATCAATGCTCGATGTTATTCTGCTGCGGCTCGAAACTGATAGGTCAACCGTTCATTTTTAGTATATAAAATGCACCACATCAATCAGATTCATATCATGCACTGGTTCCAAATGGACTGGACCAAGCTGTGGCGACGCTGAGTCTGAGCATCTCTGAGTCTGAGGTCTTGGCTTAGAATCAAATGGCGCGGTTCCAAACCAGCACCTCAAGTTCTGATGGCAGGATGCACTTCAGATCACTTCAGGACTCGAGGAGCATCAAAAATCAAGCGAAGCTGTTGTTATTGAGTTCGATGGTTTGAAGACGGAGGAGGGCTTTATGGGTCCCCCCCTGCATGTTGTGGGGAATATTGTTGAACTGCTTCTGCCACGAAGAAACTCCTGCAGTGTCAATATCCCGCGTTCATCCCATCGAGGCACAGTTTCGCTCAAACCCTTTGGATTCATAGCGGAGCTTCAGCATCTCTTGAAAACCTGAAAGCCACACACGAATCGGGTTCCACAGTCCAGGGATGTCCAAAGACACCTGACAAGCCACTTATTGGGCTCATCCAGAAGTGTGTTTGCCCATGTTTGGCCGACCCACTGCGCTGGCTGCATTGTTGACAACCCCAATACCCAAATCAACAAAATCAAGGTGAACATGCGCACCAAGGAACTGGGTGGCTGATACAGGTCGGTAATCCCTGATTGGTGGGCAACCATTCTTGAGAGCATGCTACACCACGCTACCTCGGCTATGGATGGTCTCGACCTACGGGAGACTTCCAATTTGGAGGTTTCACGCTACATAGCTGGACCAGCTTCCAAGCAACTTTGTTCACGATCAGGTGCGCCCCAAGCGTTCCTTGGTTGAGGGAACGTTCCTCTTTGAAGGCTTATCGAATGCCCCTGGGAAGGCTTGTGCTTAACCGAAGGCATTGGTTT
This sequence comes from Symbiodinium kawagutii, assembly GCA_009767595.1. Taxonomy (NCBI): domain Eukaryota; class Dinophyceae; order Suessiales; family Symbiodiniaceae; genus Symbiodinium; species Symbiodinium kawagutii. The sequence continues at coordinate 222,118 of VSDK01000501.1, read as the reverse complement.
ATGTTTGCTCGAATTAATGCCAATGTTGAGTACTTGAGCAACGGGGATAGGGATGTGGTCATTTTTTTTGTGATCGTCAATGCAGCTTCTCTGGACAAAATGATGTACATGATGTTGGTTTTGAATGAGTGAGTGTGCTTGGTCAATCTCAACGGTGTTTGATTCAAGACGGCTGGAACAAACCGAGAACGACCTTGGGAATAGCACGGTTGCGTGCGCGCGCGCTTTTCTGTGCGCTTACCATGAGGTGGAGACACAGGAATACGGAAATAAGCATTCTGTTTAAATGCATTGTTAGATGTGTTTTGTTGCTTTTGGCAAAATATTGTCACGGTGGCATGATATCGCTTGAAAATGCCTGAAACTAGGTGCTCAATCTATGATATGAAGATGCTTTCGGCTAGCTGTTTGGATTCATCTACATTTAGATAGTTGGCCACTTGACTATCAGATTGGGTACACTGGTGACGGGCAAAGCTAGCCAACGTCACCTTGATCTCTGGACACTTACAACATTCAAACAACAGGAAAAAAAGGATGGGGGTAGTATTTACTCTGTTCCCTTTCATACAAGGATTGTGGCATCAGTTCATTATGATTTGGGTAGATCATCATATGTCCCCCAATTGTTCAAGCATGATCATCATATGTCCCCCAATTGTTCAAGCATGATGTCGATTCTACAAGACAAATGACCTCTGGTCGGAATTAACACTAAACAATGCTAAAACGTGTTTAACTCCCTCCAGAGTATGTTTAGCTCCCAAAGCCGTGCTCCCCTTCAATAGTGAAAACAGCGTATGTCAAAAATCCAGTTTAACTTTATATTATATGCCTTTCAAGTTGACTACAGCAATCTCACTTGCTGTGAAAGTCGGTTGAGGACGTAGTTTAGCTTGAACATCAAAAGTCTTGAAAGGGTGGGGGTCTGTCAAAGTATTATTCAAAAGTCAACTTCTTACCTAGATCATGCCAAGCAGCTGCAAGTAGATCATCAGAAGGAAGGGTTTGGAAAGCCTCGTGGTTTAATCCCCAAAACTTTCTGCTGGTTCACCTAGGGACAAACAAAATCAGTGTCAACAGTCCCAACTGGGGTCAGAAGAAAAGCATTTCGCCATATTTATGGCATCACTAGGTCTACCCTGCGGTTTAAACATCTTCCAGGCAAGGCGCAACGACCAAAGCATGGGTGACACTTCACTGGTCATCACCTGCACATCAGGCAGAAGTGAGTAACGGCAGGGTTGGGGACCTTGGTGCAGGTTGGTGAATGGATGATCCAAATAGATACCACATGATATTCCTTTGAGAAGGCCTGTGCTGCAGTGATCAACTTTGAATTCAGTGCAAACAAGGTTTGGTATGGCGATAAACTTTTGGCCTTCTGAACTAGAACTGTGCTGTAGGTATGTAGTAATAATTGTTGGACCTTATTCTCTGTATTGCACTTGCAAGTGATAGCAACAGCTTATCGTTTCTCGGGATGTTTACTGGGTGCACACTGCTACCAGTCTCCATGCAGCTGAAGCATACAACGTACAGTCGTGCACAGCTGATGTATTCTTGGATGCCCGGAGGAGAAAACTAGGAAACAAATCCGGGTCCCCAATAGACATCAGTATTGTTTATCAAATAGATGTTTCTATCTTTTCAAAGTGCATTTTTCTGAGTTAACCAGTGCTAGTTGCTAAGAATGCAGGTTCACACATAGGTGAAGCTGGTCCCATCATGTCCGCTGTCAACAGTGCCGAGGCCCACCTTGGCTCGTTCCCAGCCACGTTGAAGCTCCAATCGCAAAGATGTCCAAAGCTTCACTGGATCTGCAAATGCTTCGGTGAAAAGACTAATCTGATGCCCTTCAATGCGTTTCTACACATTTGAAAGATCACATTTCCACCAAAAGTTCACTCAGGGCTTCCATTCAACCAATTGGCTTGCCCTCTTTGCTGGTCCTTAGGTCCTCCATTTTGGAACTCATTGGTTGGCTAAGGTGCTCTCTCCTTCCCTTGTCTTTCCTTCACCAACTTAAGTAACTCCTCAATTGGCTGTACCAATCCTTGTTCACCGATGTCCAAACATCAAATGTGCCCATTTTTACTGACTTTCCTTTCGGTTCAAAATTGTTTACACACATGATCACACATGTATGTATCCATATGTAGAGTGTTTGTACACAAATCATATTCATTTTCTGTACCGTACCATGCTACTGTGGAACAAACAAAGAACTCATACTCCTAACTCATGATCATGACATCTAACCAATCTATCCGATCTAACCCATCCAACCAGTCTAACCAGTACCATTCTCCGTTTGTCATGGCCGCTGCCTTCAATTTCAGCATAGCCATTCCTTTGCACTCTTTGCGGCTTGGACCTGGGGATTGGAGTGCCAGTGCTGTTCCGTGGTGGGGCAACACCTCATTAGAAAATCTCACATGAGTGGTTTCTCAAGTCATAGGGGTACACCCAAATCCCCTAAATCATCCAGTTTGAGGATGTATAGAAATAAATCAAGGAGTTTTTGGGTTCCCAAACTGGCTTGACAACCCCCCTATCACTAGTGCATCCCAAGAACATGTCGACGACGGGCTCCAAAGAGGTGTACTGCAAGGCGTGCAGAGTATCAGCGATGTCTTGCAACCTTGGCGGCACGAGCTTTCCCAGTCATCAACTGGTCATCACAATTTCGATACTTGACAAGCCATTGGAAACTTAGAGATGAATAACTCCGGTGAAACAGGATCCACTGCCACTGTTCCTCTGTTCCTCCGTTCCTCCGTTCCTATGCTTTCCTCCTTTCCTCCTTTCCTCTCCCAAAACTCAGCCGGATGCTGATCATCCTTCACGCCAACTGAGGCCTGGAGCAGCAGCTTCAGCATAGAACGCATATAGCTCTTCATTTCTAAGCATGCACTTCTTTATCTGGATATATGCATCTGCGACCAAATATTGCTGCTTGCTCATCTTGCGGTTGCTTCTGAAATGCCCCCGCAGGAGCATCATTTTGGGCACCAAGCATCGCGCTGGACGCTCTTTGACCAAGTTCAGTGCACCACCCATCAAGGCATGGGAGATTCATGGGACAGGATGGAAGCAGGAACTGTACACTGTACAAAGCATAAAGCCGTTCATCCTGCAAGGACAAATAAGTGGTTTCAAATCTGTCAGAGGGACATCCACCAACTTCGGCATCAATTTCAGCTGCTGGTGCTCAGAGAGCATCGGAAAAATGACTCAATAAAGGTCGAAATCCAGCTCCTGTCTGGATGAGAAGATTGTCACACTCGTGTTCTGGTTCCAAGGCCCCCGAACATGCAAGAAGTGATAGTGATCTGGCCAAATTTGGAGTGAAAAATGCCAGAGATTGATGCAGCCAATCCCCTGCCGACATGCTCAATCCTTGCCGATATGCTCACACTGATTTTGTCGGGCAAGCGTACTGAAAACAAGAGGAGCTCCTGATCATCCCATCCCCAGCTGCCCTGCAACACCCTTGCTGCCATTTTGTACGTCCCCCTCCGTCCCCACGTGCGCTGCGTCCTGCTTCAAGACTTGGAATTTGCCGCCCTTTCGTTGCTGGCCATGAAGGGCTCGATCCACCTGCTGAGCATCAGACTCCTTCGTTTCTGTCGGATTTAGGAGTTGCAAAAGAAGGTGATTTAGATTTGCTGGTGATTTAAAATATCTAGATTTCTTTGACTCGTGGGTTTTGACAGGGTGATTTCCGTTGACTATGTTTGGCGGTTTTGTTTTCAAAATCTTGGGTCGAAATCTGTGAATCGATGGGGAATGGGATGAAGGGGCTCCTGCTGCTTGAGAAGTTGCATGGCATGGCATCAAGTCACACAAATTCAGAACCCAACTCAATCCATCAGGAAGGACTCAATTGGTCAGGAAGGCCTATTCTGGCTGGAAATGCTTGAGGACATGAGATATCAAAAACATAATCCAACAATTTAATGAACTCATTTAACAAACCATGTCAATGAATCATCTTATAAATCAAAGTATCCCTATTATTCATACATTGTTGGAACTCTAATTTTATACAAAAACCACCATCATTCCCAAAAATGTCAAAATCCTAGGGGCCTTGCTGGGAACAGCCATGAATTACACATCATTTCGCTGCGGCCCAGTCACATGGAAGCCCCGATAGGCCGCCGGCATCTTCTTGGCCAAGCGTGAGGAGTAGGACGCGCGCTTGGAGCCTGACCGCATTTCATAACTTGAAACCAAAAAAATGCAGAGTGAAAGTTCCAATAATTTGCATCCCAGAAGTTGAAAGTCCCAATGGAAAAAGAAAACTCTTCTTTGAAGAAGATCCCACTTTGAAACAATAAAGCTGAAAACTCCTTCTGTTTTTTTTTGGGCGTCCAATTTGCAGAGTGAACGCTGCTTACGTGTTGTCTGAAAACACCGTGAAACTATGTGAAACTCCTGTTTCCTTGACCCTCTCAAGTTCGCGAAGAGTGTGTGATGTGGTAGGGTTCTGTTGCAAGTTTCTGTTCCATCGACCAACCGATTTGAAACACCACGGCACCCAGGGCAACAGGAACTCGGCGGCTGCGGCGGTGGTTGTTTTTGGCCTCGCGTCAGAGTTGGACTTTTCGGTTGGGATCTGGGCACCAACTAGGCCTACCTCTATAGACGGCAAAACTCACCATGAAATGAAAATGACTATAGTTATATTCAAAAAAATTGTCAAGTAACCCACCTCTAAATATATTCAAAGTGCTTTACTGTCAAGATGAATGACTATCAAGATGACTCACCACGTGTAACGTGTCAGAGTCTCTGGAATGAGATGAAACTCGCTTGCTGCCTACTGCCAGCAAAAAGCAGTGGCAGTTTCGTAAATGGAGGCGAAACAATGTGAAATGCATCGATTGGCATCAAATTCTTGGTGACAAGAAAAAACCACGCCCGGATTTCCACTCTGAGGTGAAATTTGCCAACAATGGAGCCCATTGAAATTTCCACGGACTTCCACGATCAGCCAAGCGACTGTGTCCCACTTGCGGTTCTGCTCCTTGTAGGCCTGCGGACGCAAGCTTTGCGGCACTTTTCCATGTGAAATTCATTCAAGAAAAGATGCGGAAAAAAACTGAGTGCAATACAACACCCATCATTGTCATATCGATTAATTGGAGATGATGTGGTTGAGAAATCTTAGTCACATCACCTCCAAAATAAATTCATCAATCACAGATTCACAGTATATCCCTTGATCTCTTGAAATCATATGGCAGTGATGGCAGTGACGGCAGTGATTGGCTGCGGGTGATATGAAATGAGATGAATATCACCACATCGCTGCACCTCGTAGTGGCTCACCAAGGAGTCCGCTAGCAAGGCGCCATGAAAGTCGTACATCCAAGGACAGCAGGCCTTAGCTTTTGATGCTGAGAAAACATGGACGAAACATTCGACAAAACATGGGAGAACATGGGAAAATACATGGGAAAACATAGGGGAAACATCACGGAAATCCGTCCGTCCAAAAGTTTGACGACCAAATCTTGCACCAAATCTAAAGGACGGGCGCATCTGGAGTTGTATTAGCTGAAACTGCAGAAACCCGATAAAACACAAACAAACCCAGGTGGTTTGGCAGGAAAATTGCAAAACATAATTTTGCGAACACAAAAACAGGACAATGTCCTGGACAATCCGCTCCTCCCATATTCAGACAATCCGTGCTGCACAGGTTCTGGGCAGTCGCAATCGTAGTTGCTGGTGTATACAGAGCCAGCTTCCGAAGACGTGTCATCAAGGCAGTACTCATTCCTGGAGCTCAAGGAATGGTCCATGTGCTGTGCGAAGCTATGAGGAGCTGTAGGTTGCATTGGTTGCATTGGTTTCTTGGGGATGCAAAGATGCTCCACGCCGCAAAGCGCTTCTCCACTCCTCGTCGGTTTCTTCAAGCTCTCGTGGACGTGGTAAGCCAAGACCCGAGCCCTTGCGTAGACGAAGTACTTGTCACAATCATGACCTCAATGGCAATTGCCACTGCTCATCTTGCAATATGTTGCAAATGGCAACAGCTCATCATCTTGCAATCTGTGACAGAGGTTAGCAGTTGGCAGAGCAAAGTGCCCTTTGAAGGCTAGAAAGAAGGAGCCCACATAATGTTCCATTGTTCAGCCACTGCGATTTGCAGCGGTTTCAAGCTGACGGGTTCTTATCTGGATTGTACGAGCAACAATTTGGAGCTACACCTGCTTCGTTTGCATTGCTTTTGGTAACATTTTGCACTTCGGAAGCAAAAGCACTCTTGTTTTCTCACTTTTTATCTTCGCATTGAACATCATATCCTTTCTTTGCTTTTTTTGCGCCCCTGAACAATGCAAAGAGCACTTGAAGTCATTCCATGAGATCCAAAATGTAAAGTTGAACGGAAGGTGAACCGTTGACCCCAGGTGTCATCCCCATATTGCTGCGGACTGGAAATATCCAAACTCCCGACACACCAACAGCACGGAGATAGGGCTCCACAGCTGAGGGTATGACTGATATGTGCCACCCAAGATGTGTGATATGATGCGATTGTGACATATTCATCACTCAACAGACTCACATGGCGATGTGGTTTTAAACCTGATCCCCAAACACTCAGCCCTCAATCCGCCAAGTCACTGGCTTTCGCGAGGTCCAACTCAAAGGTCAAGAAGGCCCATGGCCAACCAGTCCACAAGTCGGCACCGAAATCCTCTGAAGAATGCCACACATGTGACAAACTGCATCCCGGGTTGCGGGAAAGTCTCAAAAGAGTGCTCACCAGAACGAATAAAGCATTCCTTCAAAAGAAAGTGCTTGTAGAATTCATCGATTCTTCTTTCCCAAACTGTGTGAATTCTATGGTCACTTTGGCGTGTCACAAAACAACCTGTCCAAAAGGACCTCCCGCTGCAAAAACGACCACCTCTCCGGCCAGTCCTCAACGTCGGAAAGTCCACTTCTCTCCAAGACCTTCGCCTTTGACAGTTCAAACCCAGGGGATGCCAGGACTGCCATCTTTGTTGCCACCTGAGCTGCAAAAGCTGAAAAACGGAGAGGATGATTTGGTGTGTCTATGATTTTGATTCAGTCGATGAATGATTTGTACATGTTTAAGTCTTCTTTCTGAACGCCTCGGGAAAGATTTGCTGTACCTTTTTGCCCTATTCCAACGAAGATCTCAACCAATCTCTGAAATGAAGCGCACCTGCGACAGTTTCAATCGTGCTTGCCCCAACGGAGTCAAAGTTGGAAGGACTCGTTTGATTTTCAAATCTCGGAGGTGACAACAGAACTTTGCCAGTTGAAGGTCTTCAGTCCTTTGGGGAGCGAAGCGAAACATGGGGACAAAGCACTGGGACTAAGAATTGAGAGATGAGCAGTGACACAGAGTCCACCGGAATAAAGAAGGTCATTGTCCGGAAAGAGGGAAAGTACGACAAAATGAAAATAAATTACAACCACGACATGACGCAAGTCTGGCAAATCTGATTTAAAAACGAATGACCACAACATAGAGTCGATTTACCATAATCTACCTGCACTCTTTGCAAATTCGATGACATTTGTTGACCGCACTTTGGTTCCCCAGTGATCCCAACGGTCCTTTCACAAGAACTCGCCTTGACACAGGCCTCGAAGAACATCAATGCGGAACCTGCAGGTGTCGTTTTTCCGCACTAGTTCGTCGAAGTCGAGAAATTTTCCATCTGAACGTACGCCATATGTCTCCCACGAATCTTTTTGACAATAATTTTGGCAAGAATTGTATATATTATATGAATTATATGAATTGTTGTCAGTTTTGGAACATGTATTTGCTCAGAATTCTTCCCAACCTGTTCACCTCAGTCTCCCAGCTGGACATATGACAAGATCCTCAAGGTCAAGACACGCAAGGCGTCGGCTCCGTTGTACGTGGCGTCAGGATTCGCTCCAGACTTCAGCAAGGTCTCTGCAATCTGAGGCCAGGGATCACTCCAAGAATTTGATTTTCGAAGAATGAATTCAATGTCGTTGAGATCAGAAGAGTAACAAAAATTGTTTGTGAAATTCGAAAAAAATCAAAATTTGTCAATGTTTCAAAGTTCTGCTTGAGATCTAGCCTTTTCAGTACACATTGTCTGAACCACTTGGTCGAATTCTCAGCCTGGCCGAAGCCCCGTGCACAAGCGGTCAGCAACGGCGTATAGCGATCCAGAGATGTTGAGTTTACCGAGGCTCCAGAAGTCAGCAGCAAATTCACCTCACATTTCAATCATTGAAATTGCCATCTGAATCCTTAAGGAAGGAAAACATTCGGATAAGCATAGATTAAGATTATATTAAGCTATGTCAACTTAATGATTTAGCAATATCTTAAGCTATGTCAAGCTTGCATTCACATGAATCGTAAGCACATTCAAATGAATCTGAAATCTGAGGGCTTCGATGTGGAATCCTTCGGCAATGTGTTGGCAACGACTTCTTTTCAGAAAGCTGACGAGAACTGCGTGCCATCTGTTTCGGCTCTGCAAACTACAGTGGTTAGGGCTACCTTGAAGCTGCAGTCGTACCAATTCCAACTTTCGATGCAGCTGCAAGTTCCAAAAGGGCTTTGCATGAAACATCTGCAGAAATGATCCACATATCCCGTTGACATCTGTAGAGTACTTGGTTGCTAAAGTCCAGCCCTATCCTTAAAATGTCCCAGGCACGTATTCGTCAACGTTGAAAAGTGGAAAGTTGCCTGAAACCAAATGGCAACAGTTCAAGCTGCGACTGATCTCTGACATGTGCGGATCTGACATGACTAAAGTGCCAGATTTGCGTTTGGAAGATTCTTAGAATCTGCCGAATCTGCTACTAAATCCGTTTCTCACTTGGATTGCTGCCAGTCTTGAGATTGTTAATATTGTTGCTTGTGTTTGACAACGGCTAATAACCTGAATCACCCTGTCTTGTAATGCTAACCCTATCACTTTTTTACCGTACCCGGTTTGAGTTGACCTATGGTAACATGGTAACGGTCATCCATGGAGAGTCAACGATGGCTCAGTTGCTGATGACGAGCTCGAGGAAGTTCTCACCTCGGAAGTTGAAGTCGACTTCGCCTCGAAAGCGGCAGAAGGTCAAGATCGAAGCGACTGCATCTCTACGCCAAGCTGAAGTGAGACACCTCTACACCACACTGAAGTGAGATTGCTTGTGATTGACCTTCCAGAGGCGCAGAACATCCTGGTAACATTTCTGGAAACTGCAGATTTTGTGATCACAACGATTTTGTAGTGTTCTGATTTGATGAAGTGACTAGGTGACGTTTGAGAAGGATACAACTGTTTGCGCAACAAAAAAGCATTTGCAATTCTCAAATGGACAACGCCACCACTTTCCTTCAGTGTTGAAGTAGAAGATATCCAGCAGGATAAACGGCTTATGATCTGCAATGTCGAAGGTCCTACAGCCTCATCCCACCCGACGCTATAGAGATCCCTTCACCCTTGAGAATTTGTCTCAGTGGCCGTTGCAGATGGCTGGAGTCTGACCTTGAATCAAGTCTAGGTTCACTTTGTAGACACCGTCCTTCAATTGTCTGCCTGAGATCTGAATCAGAGTCTGCTGTCGGTGGCAAATCGTTAAACCGTAAACAACAGAGACATGTACACAATTTGGACGATGTATAATATGTACTTTCTGTAGTGTAAATCTGATTGTAATTCCATGTTCTCAGCCCTGCCAGCTGAGGTGCGAAATGGATGTTTGAAGGCCTTCACAAGTTCCTGACTTCGTTCGAAGACCTCCACGTTTGTGGCCATGCGAACAGCAGTGACGTCCACGCAGCCGCCATCCACCAAGTCCTGAAAAACCCGAATCACACATATACAGAATGGAATGATTTCTTAAATGCAGAACATGTAAGAAACGACAAAGTCGATAACAAGTTGAAAAGGCCGATTCTGACAAAACCGATTCCTTTTCAACCTATCTCCCAAATACAGATGTACCCTTCATCCATCTTCATCCAGCTTCATCATGCTTCATCCATCTTCGTACTACTTCCATCCTACTTCCATCCTACTGCCATCTCCACATCTCCTTCAGCATCCCCTCTTTTAAGATCTCGCCGCAGTGGAGCAGTTTGAGCTTCCACAGAGGAACGCCCATGGCATCGCTGACCTGGAAAACATCAAACATCGCAGGGATCAAATTTGCATCGTTGTCTTCCAGGCAAAAAGCAGGGATACAATGGGGATATTTTCATGACAAAGGGGATTTTCCATATGAAATCATATGATAATGAATAGGATACAATTGGGATACGATGGGATACAAAGGTGCTGTATCATGTGAAATCAATTCATCTCTATGTACTGATATGGATCACAAATTCATGGACTCGTATGACCCATTTGTGGTAGAAGCTGATAGAATCGTTGGATCTGCATCATATCGGGTGCTCGATACCTCACTGATGCCTCTCCACCACCGCGAACGCCACGTTGCCCACCTTCTGGCGCAGCGCAAAGATTGTCTCATCGCAATGCAGAGTCACCTTTAGACCACGGAAACCGTGGGAGGAACAGGTCTCCGTCAGGATAGGGGTGGCAGTCATTCCAGCCTTTTGGGCAAGTCTTGGACAACACAAAACCTAAAAACTTAAAGTCTATGCAAATCACACTGCTCCCAAGCTTGAGAAATACATTCCTAAGAATGTCATAAGGTTTTAAGAGTGACATCCTGGATGTAAAACTTCTGACTGTCCCTGGACCTGTAGTTCCTTGCCCGATAGCTCTGTCACGCGCACCACGACATCATCGCAAACAGAAGCCATGGCGAAGCGTGTCCCGAGCTCTGCTTTTTGGCTGCAGATTTGATTTGCTATTGATTTATCCAAGAAATTGCAGATTTGGTTGTCATGGTGTTGGTTGATTCAACTGCTGCATGTCTTGGTCACTTCCGTATCATCTACCTGGATCAAAGAGCAGCACTGCAAGGTTCTGGCGGAGGACAGTGACAGGAATGCAGCACAAGCACAAGCTGAGCCTCAGAGATATTGTCCGATGGACCTGGCACTGGAGGACATGAAGGGCAGACTTCCGACACGAATCACGGCATCGTTGTCTTGACTTTGCCTGGCCGTTATATGTCTTTATCGGTCTTCAGTTTTCATACACTTCAAGCGGCTGTAGTGGCTTCATGATCCTTTGTGATCGCCATAGAAAATATAGAAGTGCATGATTCAGCATAATCTAACATATTTCAAGCTCCATATTCTGCCATTCTTACCTTCGGTGCCGCGCCAGCCTTCCGCTCTCAATTCACCATGACCTGAAAAAGCTCTGTTCATCTCATTGGCTGCATGTTGTTGAGGAAGGGCATAGGTGGCATATGTCACTTCTCTAATTGGTATAGTTGTTGCTTTGAACTTGGGGCAGGCTCTTCCTTCTTCATGGTACGAAGGAGTTAGCTGACAGTTGGTAGATGGAAAGACAGCACGGAGCGAAGATGAGACCAGTTTGTAGCTCACCATAGCGAAGTGTCGCTTCATGGATGACCTCCCCACTGCCCTTGGTCACCGGACGATCCAAGCCGCCAAAGATGGAGTGCTGAAGCTGAGCCACGTCCATCATGACCGACTTCTGCCGTGGCAGTGGCAACCTCCAAGCACTCAGCGGTGGCATCCAAGCAGTGCTTCACAGTCCTTCCCTCATTGCATCCTTCGTCCGACCCTGCCTGTCCACAGTCTCTCTGAGAAGTTCGTGAAGAAAAAACTTGTGGAACTCTGCGGGTTGCAAGTCGCAAAGGCACCTGCAGTTTCAACTTCTGAAAGACTCTTTCAACCATGAAGCTTTCTAATCAACTGAAGCTGTTATGAAGACAAGACATGAAACGATGTCCTGGGGCACCCAACTCTGTGGGTTGAGACAGCAAGCTCTTGAAGAATCGGAAAAGAACCTCACTTGCAGACTCATAAATTCAAAAAACAAACTAAATTCATCGCAATTCCCTAAATTGAAGAAAGAGGCGAAGAATTTAATGCTGGGAGGTGAAGAATTTAGCGCTCAAAGATCCAAGAGCTGGTTATGTCGTGCCCAGTTGTGACTCTCGCTGACTTCGTTGAAGACCTGGCAGCCTTCGCCACTGTGCCCCGGACATGAGGCGTGATCAAGCGGGTGGATGCTTGGGTTTCCTGCCCGGTGGCACATGAACGCAAGGAAGCCTATGAGTCGATCAAGCTCCGAGGCAGCTGCGAAAAAGGACTCGCCAACAAAACTAGCCAAGAAGATCTAAGAAAGATCCAAGAAGATCCAGTGTACAATCCAATCAGCAGATTCTTTACGGCAACTCCATAAATTTCCCCAAGAAACTGACGACTCCCCCGTTGAAAACACATGGATCCATGGCTTTGAGGAAGTGGACACCCAGCGATGGACCAAGCTCTGCGCCTGCAACTTCAGCTGCAGAGCATGCAGAAATCTGACCTTCGCAGCCATTTTGTGTCAGCTCTTCAAAAGATTACTTCGATTGTGTGAAGCCTCAACCGTTGACACCTGTGGGGCGAACATCTAGTGTCTCACTTCACACCAGTGTGGCAAACTCAACAAGCTTAAAGCTTGTTTCTTAACTGGTCTTCCATCATTGCACAAGAACCCATTGCAGGATCATTCCTCCTGTGCTCATGAGTCTGGGAAACCCTGCATAGAGCATCTTGTTCGTGCTGACGCTGGGAGCGATGTCCTGACAGGAAGAGAAAAAAAGTGAATCGATGGTTGGTTCCAGCGGGGTGGCAAACAGATCTTGGCAAATTCTAGTCTTTTCTACCATGTACAAGGATGTACAAGATATGAAAGTAATTAATCCATGGGTACTCAAGCTGCTCGACCAAACACACTGTACCCATTTAAACAATTCGTCACTTTCACCGGAAATTCACCTTGACGAAATGCCCAATGCCCCGAGCCTTGACGAAAATGAAGTGGGACATGTTCTCACCAGCCTCGTGAGCACAGCTGTGCTGCCGGCAGCTTCTCACCCCAGCAATTCTACGAGCACGGCAAACAATCTCAGCCAGGCGCAATCTTCAGAATGTCAGACTCCTGCAGAAGCCGAACTCACAACATGACACCATGCAATGTTTTGAATTCCATCAACGGTTCAATGTGTGACTGAACACTATTAAAAACTAGTATGTCAGATCGTTATCATGGCACTGTCGCGTTGTCAAGTATCTTTACTCATTTATAATATTTTATATATACACTATATAATATCATCACGAAGCATACCTTTCTGATGCTGTAGGGCTCAGCTGCTCAGATTAGCTTTGAAACAGAATTGAGTGGCTTTTGTCCAGACGCAGAAATGTGTCAAGGCCTGCAGGGGTTCCAGGTTGTACATCCAAATGTGCCGCAAGAAATTGTGCCTCGAATCATCCAGCGGAAATGGTCTTGAATGGATGCTGGTTTACTTGCCACAAATAGGTTCCACTTGATGACAAACTATATGAGGGGAAAAGAAAAATCACATTATGAGAAAAGGACAACGTAGACTATTGTACAATCTAATCGTGTACTGTCATGAGGATTTGCGAGCATTCAAAACCTACTGGAAATCCATTCTGCTGGATGGTTTGGGTATCTTCCAGGTGGTTCTAGAACGATTAAATCGCTTGGCAGGTCTCCAACTCAAACAACCAACCAGGGCGCCATCGCTCGGGTCTGCCTGCCTCGATGCAATGTCGGATAGCGATCGTGCTGCGAGCACCATCATCACACCCTGTGGATCCAAGACGTTACAGCCATCCCGGACTTCGTCATCCCACAGCGATTGGAAGAAAATAAGTATAGTTGTTTTTTCAACGTCTTAAACTCCAAGCAATCCTGTAGTTCCTTCAAATTTTGACATAAGCTTCATCCAAGAAGTGTTTCCCGTGCACCAACATAAACTAGAGTATACGCATATAATATCATAGCACAGGATTATATCATACATGAATACATTATGTCAAATGATAATAAACCAATGTAATGATAACAATAATGTGTTTGTGTTGCCATGTGCTACAGCACCTCCAGGTGTTGTAGGCTGGGCAGTGTGGCTTCGCGCTCAAGGCGCTCTGCCGACCCGCGTTTGCCTATGACGGGATGGGAGTGCAGCATCAGACATCGACCCGGCAAATGACCAACTGGATGAAGAAACTGGAGAAACTTGGCACAGCAAGTGCTACTCTTTATTGAATTCAATTGTGAATTGGATTTAGTTAATGAGTCTGGTGTAAGTGTAAACTGTACTCATTGAATGGAATCAGCGGTCAACGGAGCGTGTTGTTCTACAGTCACATTTCTTGCACCACTCAACTGCCTTTGCCATGGCGCACCTGCAAATCCTTTTCGAGTGCTTTGGCTGGTACCCGCCGCCCCTGGGAAATGCACCAGCTTGCCTCAAATGTGAAGTAGACAGCCAAGGTTGATATGAAATGAAAGCATCTAACCGTTTCTAAACAATACAATTAACAAATGATGAACAAATATTTGACAAGCAAATAGATGCAGAATTCCTGCT
>VSDK01000501.1:176478-198019 GCA_009767595.1 Symbiodinium kawagutii | reverse complement strand
AGAGCGTTCGACAAGGCATCGAGGGCATCCTGGGTGGAAGATGATGCAACAGTTGAAGGACAGTAAGGTTTAGATTTGTTTTGCGGAAATCCCTGTGTGAATGAATCCCCTTGTGAAAACACAAACACACACAAACATTGTCAGGATTCAAAGGAAGAGAAGCCAGGTGCCAAAAGAATGTTAAAGACCGTACATGACAATTTACAATTCTTTGTCAAACACCAAGAAATATGATGGTCAAAAATCAACAAACATACAAAATAATGACAGTCATGGTATGGTCACAATGATTCCACCAGAGGCGATCATTGCAGTTCAGCCACGCCCACTGCCCGGACAACTTGGAGGTCACGGGTCGCTTCTTGATGGTTTTCCTGGCACAAGTTGAGCCTCAATGGCCTTGTCTGAGCACAGATGCTGACTACCAACATCTGACTACTTGGAGAGCTCATACTCTGCAAGAAGTAGAGTGAGATCATACCCTTTGGAACTCGTACTCTCCTCTTCTGATCCCTTGGTCCTGCTCACGGAGACAGTTGCAGTCGAAGATAGCTCCTCCCAAAGCCCAAATGATGAAGAAACCAAGGCAGGACAGAGATACGTTTTGTGACTACAAAAATCCCTTCGCTGCATGTAGAACCTCACCTCTAACATACCTAAGAAGTTCTTTAGTGGTTAGTATCTTGTTCAATTCTTTTCAGTACAAAGTGTCATGCCGCGTCGCTGTGAACATCGAGGCAGCAAACGAATTCATCAGCTTGGCAGCTTGGCAGCTTGGCCTTCAAGTATCCTGACTCAACCTTTGCCAAGCACTGAGATCGCCCAAAAACCCGGGGTCTCCATCAACTTCTGCGCTGCATCAGCCAAGAGACCACTGGTTCCAGCCTGGCGCGTCAATCCAAATCACGTCTATGAAAATGTCTCACAATTTCCATGGAAGGGAATTCTGACAACTTCAGGAATTGGAAGATTATTTTTTCAAATGGACATCAACTCTGTAACTGTGACTTGGGGGATAAACATCTTTCTGCCACAATCTGCCTTCTGGCGTTACTTTCAAGAATCATGGACCATGCCTGCCAACCTTGACAAAAGCTCGTTCACCACACGTTGTTGTGAATTTTGCTATCGAAATTCAATGTTGAGCCCCACCTTGATCTGGTCGCCATATACCAAAAGCATCAGCGGCACAAGAACCTGAGAAAATCTCAGTGCACGCGGTTCCCGTCACGATCAGCCAGCTATGAAACATGGATGGAGAAAGGTCAAATCAACGATGTTTCACAGCGTTCTGTAGCTGTGAGCCCCTCTGAAGCAAGCAACAGTCTGAAGCAATCACTACCAGAGTTCAGGAAACCAAATGATGGCAGTTCTGTCGGTTTCCTCTTTGTTTCCTTCATTCCATGACCTCCATTGACCTCCATTGACCTCCATTGACCTCCCACCATCCTCCCCCGTAGTATCGCTTTGTGATTCTTGGTTCTGGACGTCTTTGCAGAGACGCTCCACCTGACCAGCTCCGGGATTATGACCAGAGTGCCAGGTTTTATGGCTCGTAGCACCGGCCAATGAAGACCTCTGTGCATTCACATATACACAGAGATAGATGCGTGTGTGTGTGCGCATATATACTACACACATAAGAATTGGGAGAGAGACAGAGAGGAGAAAAGCACAAATTGATCACAGTATTTAGTCTAGTGATTAGAATTTTTGTTAGAAGTATCGGCACTTCCCGCCTTTACACCTTTCACAACACTTTTCTTCAATGTGGTCAAGAATGGTGAAGACATGTCTTCAAACAATGTCAAGGGGCCACCGCAGCCCGTCGACAGCTGTCCAAAGGCTTTTGGTCGTTGGAGCTTGTGCAATGGACGCGCAAAGACTTCCCTCAGTTTGACAGTCGCTTCCTGTTGCCCTTAGTCTTCTGATGCCAACCACCATCCTATGCGATGTTGCAAGATGTTGCAAGCAAACAGTATCTGCAGTATTTGCATCCCTGCAAACTTGCCAGTTGTTTGCATCCTTTGACTGTCTTGTTCTACAGGGCGCGCAAGTGGTCCGCGTTATTTTTGTATTGGTCAGCACCGACAAGCACATGAAAGTTGTCGCCCTCACCTCAAACTCGAGAGCGCGTTCTCCTCATGCTCCTCATCAGACTCCTCATTGGACTCCTCAGTGGACTCCGAATGCTCCTCATCCTCTGTGGGGACATTCCCCTGGAGGGCTCTCGACCAACTTGGAGCCCGAAACCCATGGGATTCACTGAGCAGGTTAAGCCATCGATTTTGATGGTAGATGATGCTATTCCAATGGCGGCCATGTTGTGGAAAATTGCAGTGAATTCAGAATGCTGGGTAGTTTCATTTGGGACAGGTGTGTGACTTGCTGTCTGTGTGACATTCAGGCTGCACTTGCAATTAGTTCGGCTGCGTTGTTCGCTTCTGGTGCGCGTAGACGAAAGAATGCAATTCAAAATGCAAGGAGCGCGCTTTGTCACCAAGATTGCCACCAGGAAAAATACATTTTTCAATGTGCTCCCCAAGCAATTCCACATAAAACCTGTTGCTGATCTCACGCAGATTGGCCGTGCTGGTAAGGTACTATCAAGGGAAGCAAAGAACAAATCGTCGGGCACACAGTGTGAATCCTTTATCCTCAAACTCAAGGGCTTTTCCACACTTCTGCAAACGGGCAAAACCACCCCGGCCGTGTGGCTGATGTTGCTATCCTCGAAGCGTCCTTCAACCTCAAGCACAGTCTCAAACGAACATGTGCTCACCAGCTTTGCATTCAGATTCCAACATGGGGTATCCTAAGATCCTCAAGTCCAAACATCGTCAAGTTTCTCCAAAAAGTTGTGTTCTTAAATTCCTTGAAGGAAAAGGTCTAACAGCATCAAGTTGCCTCAACTCCTTTTCCTTCACCGCCCATCCGCCTGGTTGCACCAGGATTGCATCAAGGAGCTGAGTTCACTGGAAAGGTCCTCGCGCTTCGAAGGCGGATTTGATCAAGAGAAATTGCTTCTGCTTAGTACCGAAGTGCCTTATTCATCATATCTGATCATCATGGTTCAATTGATCATGATCATTGTCAAACATGAATATCATTCATATTGAATATGTTGATATCAGACTAGAATATGTATCACTATTGAGTGCGACGAAGGATTGACTGACTAGGAATGGTTTCACGAGATGCACGACCTACACATGTAACCACAGTCCTCAACAAATTAAGATCAGTGTATATCCGGGGTACCAACATCCCATTCTTTTGGCCCTGAGTAAGACCTTCTGCGCTGTCCTCCTCTGTCAAGTGCACCACCTGGGCTGTTGGCTGTTTCTCTCGCTCGCAGGACACGACAGGATGGT
The DNA here is from genome assembly GCA_009767595.1 of Symbiodinium kawagutii. Lineage (NCBI taxonomy): Eukaryota > Dinophyceae > Suessiales > Symbiodiniaceae > Symbiodinium > Symbiodinium kawagutii. The sequence goes on along the minus strand of VSDK01000501.1, from coordinate 194,645 downwards.
GATTGGTGTAGTCTGTGGAGACTCAAAATTTCCCAACCATTTCTTGATTTTCCAGTGAAACACGAAGGATAAGTTGTTGTGAAAGGACACTGTGAGCAACTCAACTCCTCTGAGATGTCCATCTGTCCTTTTAAACTCAACAGTGATCAGGACGCTGTCAAGGCTACTTGGCCCAAACCCAAACAGCCACAGGCTGCAGAAGTGACACCGAGAGGCTCCGCATCGGGTCACCAAATCAGGGCCCAGGGATTTGCAGCCATCGACCTGCGACATCCCATCATCGACGCCAAATGAGGATCCCTTCATAGCTTTTTTTATTAAATAGGAATGAATTCATTCGGAATGAAGTTCTACCATATCTTGCCCATGACCTCCTAGCATTTCCTACAAACGTAAGTCATTTCAAACGCAACGACTGCGAGATTGAACGAGTCAATGGATTTCGTCATTCCTGAAACCTCAGCTCCGGACACCCATCTCAAAAGCGACCGCCAGGCGATTGCCCGAAACACCACCTGCGCGGCAAGTGGTGCGATGCTGCCATGGCACTTCATCAGATCCAATGAAGCCCGGCTCCGCCTGGTAACTTCAGCCAGGACTGTTTCGAGATCTGCAGGCCTTGCCTGACACGAACTGCAAAGATTTACATCTACAGTACCCTCGGGGAATACCTTTGAGGGATTCGGGGGGTTACCAAGCACTGGAAATAAAGCGACTTGGAATCGTATATGCCTGGAATCGCATATGCTCATGTCATCTCATGGACTAAAGTACACAGCTAAATCAATTCGCGACTCATCGGTTGAGCTAATTCTGCACCTTGATGCCTTCCCCGGGCCTCATGGCACTGCAAGGCTCCGACCTGAGATTTGCGACGTGTGATTTTGAACAGGTTGACTGATGCCAAAGGCGAAAGGCAAATGCTTCCTTTCCCCAACTTTCCCCAAGTCACACGTCACCAAGTAGAGATTTCCCAGAGAAGTTGACCAATTTCCGATTTCTCCAACTTTTCTCAAGTTGCCGTGATCTGATCCCAAGCCTTGGTGGAGCCTTGGAGGCCCCACACACCGTTGAGCGATGCCAGGAAGGACTCTTGCAGTGGTCCCAACTCGCCATCCACATGGACCAAGACCTGATCTGAGCCACCTGTGATGCTTTCAGTAAATCTGATGATTTGTAGTGTGCGATGATCTGCACCTATCTGCACAAACTCCTAAATGATTTTCATTGTGAGCATTAGCAAGGCTGGACCCAGTTCACTGGAAGAAATCTGGTAGAAATCAAGTAAAGCCTTGCTTTAAAGCTGCTGTGCTTTTGCCTTGAAGAAACTCTTTGCAAAGCCGTGCCCAGTGGCCTTTCGGGTCTTCCCAGGAAGCCTCGTGCCTGGACTGGGAACAGGTTGGCACTGACAGGAGCCGAGCAAGGAAACAGGAGCTATCAATGATTCCGAGCCCTTCTTTTCGAGCTATAGCATCTCCACACATCTTTTAGAGCTGGATTCCTCTTTCCATACTATTCCTCTAGCGGTCCTATAGCATCTCGATGTTATATTTTCTTTGTTCACGAACGTCAACTGATATGGAGCAGGATCGTTCTGGCAAGTCAATTTACAGGTCTGCAAATTTTAAACTGAGCTTGAACAAGAAGCCTATGCGCGTTTCGAAGCAAACAAGTGCATTTGTGAGGCCTGTGTCCAAAATGCCCATGGATGAGTTTGGTGGCAGCAAGCGACTTGATCCTCCACTGTCAGGGCCGCAAAATCAGAGGAAATCACAGATGAAACCCCGCCGTGTTGGTTTGGCCTAACAGTAGACTACAAGGAAAGTACGGCAAGTATTCCACGGAAAGATGAAGCACCTGCAAGTATGGTAGCTCCAAATATAACTAATACTAGTAACATGATAAGTATCAGTATATTATGACAACTAAAACAGCATGGCCACATTCTCGCTAATGGTCCCATTAACGTCTCCTGCCACCGGCCGTTGGAGAGTATCACAGGCATCCAACGCCAACGAAGTGGTGTTGAGACGTCGAATCTGAGAGGGAGAAATGTGTGCTCACCAGTCTGCATGTTGAGATTTTGTCAAAGAATCAGAGATTAAGCCAGAGCAGGATCTATCAGAGATTCAACACACATTCCTTTCAAGTGCAAGTTGAGTTGTCAGAGCTGGGGACAACTCCTTTCGCATTCAGCCACATCGCAACTGGGCTCTCCCACCTCCCAGGGTTCTGCCTCAGAAACTAATGGCTTCTGCTTGTGGCTTACGACGGCTTGCGGTTCTGCTTCATGACACATGCCCATCTATGTCCTGCAGAACTGCCAGTGGTGAAACTGAAGAAATCTTTCATTTGCAGCACTTGATTCAGCGTCCCTTCTGAGGAGCAGGTTCGGCATTCACAGGACTTGACTTGCATCCTCCTTGACTTCGCACTTAGCAGCTGCACCACATCTGCTGTTCTCTTCATCATCTTCGGTGGTAGTCTGCCACTGCCGCTCGATGTTGTCTGCTCTCTAAGCTTTGCAACGATCACTGGCAATTGGATAGCTGCATCAACTTGCCAGGGCCTCCCATCCAAGTTGGTCGAGCCAGTTGACACCAAGAGCGAAGAAAGGGACCCATGAAGCCCTCAGCTGCATGGAGCTGAAGTCAAATGTTTGAAGATTGACCAGTCACAGCCATCTAAATTCACCTGCAGTGGCCCATGCAGTCATCGGCTCTCGAGCGTGGCTGGGGCAGCTTGCCTTCGGCTGCAGAGGCACTCTCGTGACGCCACCATGGCTCCTCCGTGGTATCGGCTGCCTGAGAAGACAGCAGCTCCATGAACAACTCACCATGGACGGACTCCAATATGAGCTTACTTCATCTTACTTCACCTCAGCCTGCTTTTGGATGTGATTCTTGGTCTCTTCACCCGCAGTCTTCTGTACTTCTCTCAGAAGGACGTCCACAAAAGACAAAGTGGACATCCTTCTGGCAGAGGTACAAAAGACTGCGGGTGAAGAATTGGAGAACATCGAATCTTTGTCCATCGAGGCAGAACCTTCGCCGGGCCCTGGATCGTTCTCCTCAGCTGCACCAGGGCGCTCGGCTGATTCAGGGAGCACCGAATGTTCAGCAGTTTTTTGACTTTCTTCAGTTTGCTGCTCATCAGGAACGACCTCAAGAGCCTGAATGGGTGGACTGATGCTGCAGTAGCGCTACCGCATTCAGTCCATCCACTCAGGCTCTGCTCCTCCGTCCTCATGATTTCGGCCAGTCCATGGAAAAGCCTCATGGCTGCACCAGTCTTGTCCTCCACATCGGGCCTCTCGCCCTTCATCCGACCTCCAAGCGAGCCTTTTGAGTAGCTGCTGCGCGCAGTATTCGGACACCTTCTCCGGACAGGGTGGGCACTGCGGCCCTCTCCGACGTACTTTTCTCTCTTGCTGAATCTGCCGAGCGAAGGCAGATTCAGCAGGCACTGAATGTGGAGAGTGAACCTCGGAACAAAACCAATGTCTTTCTGTGGTGACTTCACCTCCCGAAAGAGATCTGGATAAACCTTCGAACAGCCTCACGGCTGCAGTTTTGTCCTCTTCCTCAAGCCTTTCGCCTTTTATCTGACCTCCAACGACCTTTTTCAGTAGCTGCAGGGCTTCTCCTTCGCAACTCCTCTAAGTCGAGCACCTCATAGGCTCCTTTGATCGAACTTCTCTGGGTCACCTCTGGGTGCTACGAGCGACGAGATTCAGAAGGACTAGCGAAGATTCTCGAGCCTCGCAGTGCTCGACTAATCAAAAAGCACTGCGAACCTTCGATATGCACTGCAGTAGTCTCATCGCTCGCAGAATTCTCGTCCACCTCCAGCAGCATTTAAAGTTTGTCGGACGTTCTTTCCGTTCCCTCCTCCGTTGCCACCCATGGGAAAAATCACCTCCCAGAACGCCACCGAAGAAGATTACCCGAAGTGGCTTGAGCCAAGAAACACAATGTAAAGGACCCCAATTTCAGTGGGACAACTTCGCAACCTCCGATTATAGCTGCATGTGGCAAAAATCTGAAGAATCCAATGACTCAAAGTGTAAACCAGCTGGATGCAGATGGTGGTGACTGGGAGTGGTAGTGTTCTGACCATTCGGAACTCCCCAACCCACAGGACCCGTATGGACCCGCTATCCACATCCGTCCTGCCTGACGTGACAAGGCATCGATGCAAGAGGACTTCCCCACCTTCGCATTGGCATCTGTGAATTCAGAACAAAGGACATGGTGGGATGGACATCCACCGGTGTGCATGGATGGACAGGGTCCAATTTCTTGTTTGAATGAGTTGTTTTATGTTTTTTCTGCAAGTAACGCCAGTAAGTGTGATTGATGAATGAAGCAAGCGTTCAAGTCCAGATGTTGCGAGCATGTGTTTTTTCGATCTTGTTCAGTATCCCATGCTGAAGAGTCTCAGAGAGATTGGGAGAATCCTGAAAAATCATTCTGAAATCTGAGAAAAAAGATTTCCCTGCCATCTCACAACGCAAAAGTGATTCCATCATGGCATACAGGGTACAGTCGAAGCTCACAGTGTCTCAAGCTGCTCAGCTTCCTACTGCGACATCTCCAAGCACAAGGACCTCAGCATGCTGAGGCTGTTTCGGGGGTCATCGCTTGATTTCCCCAGAAAGTCAGACTTCAAAGCGAATTTGGAAATCACTTGAGGTTGGAAAATATTCGAAATGATTTCTTACAAATCATTGAAAATCGTTGACTGTTCAATAAAGTCTGACTAGACAAATTCTGGATGTCAATCCCCAAATTTTGAGTCATTGGATTCTGTGCTTCGAAGCCTTCAAGTGGATCAGCTGCGAATTGCTCAGCTACCGACCGCGCGAGTGGGCCTAGCTCACCAGGAGGTGCCATCTCCAAAATGCCAAAGGAAAAACTCCTACCTTCGGGGGTCACCTCTTATGCCACCTCCTTGCCAATCATTGTGGATCCTTGATCCTTCTTGCTCCTAGCTGCTCTGCTCTTAGATGCTCCTTCACTTTAAACAGGATCCACTGAACTTTCTGTGCCTTCCAGCTTATTTTGAGCCCAGGAATCGCTGAGTGCAACACGGCATTCCAACGCAGTAGTCCGTCTCTGTGTGGCATTGATCCATCCAGGAGTTCCTTGGCCATGCGGACATAGACTTCCCTTATTTCTGCCAGTGTCTTTCCAACCCACTCACCTTTTCGCAAAGAAATCATTCTGAAAATGTAGACAAAATTGAATATAATCTTTGAGATTAAAATGCAAAATACATGTGAACAACTAATGCCGCCACACATGCCTTCAACATCTTTCAACCATCTTCAATCCCTGGACTCTCACAACTGACCCAGCCGAAAGTCATCCGCTGTAGCGCTTGAACCTGACTCTGTCTGGCGGTCAAGCCCATCTCCTGGGACAAGCTCTACCGAGTCGGTCTAGCGCCAAGATAGGATCTATTGGATTCCCATTCATTCCATTTCATGAAAATTCTATCCTTAAGCTATTTCAAATTTCTATCTTCTAAAGTCTTCCAAAAGTCGTTCTTCTCCATTTATTGGATCAGTTGCTTCATTGACAAAAACACTCCTCCAAGACTGCTTTGGCTTCGAACCTCAAAGCATCCAAGAAATCAAGGGCGGTCAGCACACCACCCATCAAAAGATATCACATCCAGCTGCAAAAGAAAGGACAGAAAAATGGATGCAGATGAAATGTGGAAAACATGGAAAGCAGTAGCAAATATTTGCAATCAGCATTCACATGGTAGCCTCAATACTTGCACTGGCCAAGCCACTCAAAGCTAATCCGGTCGACATACTCATTGACTGTTTTGAGATCCTCCTGGGTTGAAATTGGCTGAAAGGGAACGTACGTGAATGTACCTCCTCAAACAAAATTTAGAATGAAAGAAACATAATAAAAGTAATGAAAGGTTATAATATCAAAAATATGAAAGAATTCAAAAAAAAGAAACTCATTGCAGTCAATGCCAATGGCAATTGGCAGTGCGTCCTCAGAGACGTTCAAGAGTTTCATGAGCTCAGTCGCCTCAGTGACCCCAGCACCAGGGACCGCAAGGGACACATCTGTGCTCCACCAGGCTTCCAAACACCATCCGAGGAGTCTCCGTTGTCGAAGAAGCACAACTGGCATTCTGAATCTTAAAAGTTGTGAAAAGGATTGAACAGTTTCAACTTGACTGAGAATGTATCAGCCATGAAGCTTTCCAAGTCTTGTGGTTGCACGCCTGGAATGCACGATAAAGACAAGCCCTGGCCTTGGCAAAAGAATTCCCATGGATAGCTTCTCTTGGAACACAACAGGAATCAGAAGATTTATCAGCTGTTCACTTCCTATTTTGGTCATCAGCTGTGTACTTCCTATTTTGTTGCTCCCCTTCCAAGCTTCCCTACCCAAGAAGGTGCCAGTGACTCCTGTGCGGTTGCTACACCTGAGTGACCAGTGCGGTCCAAGGAATTTCAAGTGAGAATTGGGATCTGCTCATAGATACTTCGCATTGGTTGAACAAATACGCCATGCTTGTGACATGACATGACATGATCATCATGACTTCTAACTCGCAGTGTTGCACTTCACACCCCGTCAGGTTTGCCTGTCACTGTCGGTCGACGCGTCCCTGTCATCGATGGTCGACGTGACCCGGTCACTGATGGTCGACGAGGCCGTTCTGATTCCAGTTCTGCGCGGATCCAAAGAGCTGAATGCATTTTCTCAGCACAAATTTTCGCAGAACTGGAAGCGCAATCCCTTCGCATCAACAATCCTTCCACCAGTCAGACTTGGAAGACTCCGTCAAACCACTTAGCAACTGGTGGATGACTATGCCTTTGACAGGAATCCGTCTGGGTAAGCATCTGCCACTGCTACCATGTTCCGCCTTCCCGAGCTATGGAAGGTCGACGTCCAGCAACTGGAAGCAGCATTGGCAGCTTCAAAAGATGAACGCATTGACTTCAAAGGAAGAAAACTTCAAACAGAAAAAGTGATTTCAGACAGATACCATGCGTCACATGTGTATACATGAGTCGGTTCACTTGAAGAAGGCGTGCTTGGCTCAGTTTAGTTACTGCTCCTGTGTTCTAGCGCTTGAACTTTGGAGGTTCACACAGCTCCAAGGCTTCCACTTCTTTCCACCGCATCGGCCCTGGGCTGTTTGGCTCGAACGAATGTGCGGTTACCATCGGTTAACTCATGAAAAAACCAGGTTTTCCTCATGGCTCTGAGACAGGGAGGGCTACCACCATGGCTATGGTGGTCTATGGCTCTTCCATTTTAGAGGTTTTGTGGATGCTCAACTTGCACATGGCCCAGCCATGCCAAGCCCAAACGTCCCCCCGTAGACGCCAAGCTCGGCGCAGACCCTCTTTGCCCTCTGGCCTTGCGCAATTGGATTGTGATACCAAATTTGTCAATGGGGATGGGGCATCAATGATTTCCATGAGGCAATGATCTCCAAATCTCTCCAATGTGAAGATAAGTGATGATAAGTGACATTATAAGTGACCAGAGATCATATGGGTCAACTATACTCATGGAATGATGAAAATCCGTCATGGAATGACTGATGAAATCACCAATGAAATTTACTGGTTTCATGCGGTTTCTTGGAGTTTGTATTGTGTCAGTGGCCAAATTGTCACTGTTCTGCTGAGCTGGCAGACCCCCCCATGTTGACGACTTTGTTGTCATCCCTGGGCCGGAGGAGAAAAATGATATCGTTGCAGATCTTTCAAGCATTTCAAGTTTCTCAAGTTGAAGAAAACTCTGGGGAACAAGAGCGCACACTCTGGAGAAGGTGGTCGCCAATGGAATTCTGATTCACTTAGCAGCGTGTATTCCTGCAATTTTCTGCAACCCAACTCGTTTCGCACCTGTGGGACGCATGCCTAGCCACGGTCGATGTCCCTCAAAGATGGCCGGGGGTTCCCTTGAGACAAATCATCTCAGGATCAATGAGTTCAACTGGAGAAACCACCACGATCGCCACCTGGGCCCCCTGAGTTCTGGTACGAGGATGCACGGCCTCTGGCCAAGCGACGCGCTCGTCGCACCTTCAAGGGCTGGGGAAAAGCAAATGCTTCATGGGATACAAAAACCTAAGAATTACCAGGAAAAACATAGAAAACGCAAGAATTATCCAGACAAACATAGAAACAGGAATTGAAATGAAGATCTTTAAGTGGGAGATCAGTTGGATTTACAGTTGCACATCTTTGGAAAATGGACAATTTTTGGGTCGATGACCCTGATTCATCTCCACGTGTCCATGGGCCAACAAGCAGTGGATCTTCAAGATTGCGAAAGCTCAAACAAAACAACGGACAGCAAATGGCTTCCTCTGCTTAAGCCCGTGAAGGATCTTGAGGTTCGATTGTCCACAAATGAAAATCAAATATCTGACTGCTGATTAAAGCCAAGTACTGCCAAATATGCTGTGTTGACTTCTATACTAAGTGCAAGAGTGGCATCTCGAATACCAAGTTAAGATCGAAACTCGCACTTCCACTCGGTGTAAGATCAAATTTCAACGATGACTTCCCCGTTGGAAGATGCATTTCCCACGCCTGAATAGTGAGTTTCACCGCCGTCTCGCACAGCAACCGGAGCTGCCAGAGTCTCAGTACAGGCAACTGGGCCACCCTTCTGGTGACGAACTCTTTACCTTGCAGATATTCAGCATATACATAGCTGCAGTTGGAGGATCTGATAAAACTGTCGCTGTTTCATGTGCACTGCAACATGTGGAAGTGGCTACAGATCACCATGGAAAAACTGCCAGCTGTTTGTAGGCGAAGTTACAGCGGATTAGGATTCGCACCCAGGCGAACCCTTAGGAGTTCGACCGACATCTGCCTGATGATTCCAGCCAGCTGAAGGAAACGTCCGGTGGAAAGCGCCCGACACACAACATTGAAATCAGCATGGCTATTCATGTGCAGCTTTCAGAACCTGCTGTTCTTTCGTGATTCGATTTACAGGTCCAAACAGTTATTGCGTCACATGCAAACCAACAGGGTATGGAACGTGGAAACTGTTTTCAGAAGTTGAAACAGAAATCTAGAAAATCGAAAACACATTGAACAACTCTATAAAACTCTAAATCTGAAAAACTCCAAAAATCCCGAAATCTGAAGGAAGTTCTAAAAATCTGGAACTCAAAAATCTGCAAACTGCTTCTGCTCGAAGTCTGCGGCGCCTCAGAGCGGCCTGACTGCACCACTCGCTGATGGCTGGTCCAAGACAAGAGCTCTGTGGCCTGGCACAAGGCACCAGCCGAACTTCAACTTATTTCAACATGTGAAGTATCTGATTTTGTATCTAGGATAACTTCTAGTATCTGAGTATCTGATGCTTTCTCTAGTTGTGTATTTATCCGATCTTGTTTTGCATCTTCTTGCTATTGTTAAATATTGTTAAATTGAATTGGAGCATCTTTTTGTTTCATTTATCCAATTCAATGTTGGCAATGTAAACTCGCATGGGGATCTTTTACTATCGGTCGACCCATTTGAAGACTCCTCCCCCAACGTTCGATCTTTACAATGGAAATCAAAGCAGTAAGCAGTCCCCATTCAGCAAAATAATTGCACCCATATGGGTTCCCATATGGCTATGGGTCAATATTAATGAGCCAACTAATGGGGATCATAACCAACAATAATAGGGAAAACAACAGTTAATAGTAGGGGAACCAGGGGTAAGGGGTTTTGACCCACAGCCATATGATGCATACGATGCTGCCAGAAATGTCTGGTCAACGCGAAAACCGTGGCACCTCACAGAAGCGCCATGCAAAGGCAGCGAGAGGCGCCACGGCCTGGGGCGGATCGGATTGATCCAAGAAGGACCTGCTACGGAAAGAACAGAACCATGACATTTCCAGAGTTAACTGGGACTTTTTATAAAACAAACACTCAGAGAAAGTCAATTATAAATAATCAATAAACAGTTATGTAAAATTGTATGTCACAGTGGTAGAAGTTTGAAGAGCACAAACATCTGCCCCGCCTTTGCGGTTGTGGGCCGCATGCTGCTGGAGAGGAGCCAAAGCCTTCAACAGCACAGCATGAGCGTGGTGACCAAGTGACATCCTGACAACTTATCTAAGCACATCTTAAGTTATCAAATTCAACTAGAAAGTTGTAATCATGTTCTATTGCATTGTATATATCATATATCTTTAATTACATTCGATTCAACCTTCTGAAGACTTTGAAGACCTCCACTTCGCGCCAAGCTGCAATGGACAGGTGCAGCCAGGTCACTCACAGAGAGCATCCAGGCTCGGTGTGGCGAGAGCTTGCGGTCGAAAAGTCTGAAGCAGCAACCTGCACTGCAGCATGTCGATCATTCCAGGCCCAGGTTGTGGCGTTTAGCGAAGCTATGGGACATGGCTTTGAGTAGCCATCAATATCAGAACAGAAATCAATGCAGTGCTTTTTTTCAGATTGTAAAACCATCCTCTCCGACATGTCGCAACACAGCTGGCGAACTTAAAGTCTTTGGGAACAAAGCAGCAGCAGCTGAATCGAAACGCCAAAAGAGAATGTCTAAGAAAGGGAATCTGGTTCAATGAGCCAAGCAATCTAATTGGTAAGCCAGTTGAATCGGACCAAGTAATCTTAGTCAACGTGTGAGTGGAGTTGGGCGCCCGACAAGGGGAGCTTCTGAGGAGAAAGCATGGCCTGTAGAGAGCTGCAACAAAGATGAGATACGGCTAGATCAGTGTGCCGTGCCATATAGTCTCGTCAGTATCCAGGAAAGCCAAGAAACCAGAAGAAACCAGAAGAAAGCAGAAGAAACCGGAAGAAACCGGAAGAAACCGGAAGAAACCGGAAGAAACCGGAAGAAACCGGAAGAAACCGGAAGAAACCGGAAGAAACCGGAAGAAACCGGAAGAAACCGGAAGAAACCGGAAGAAACCGGAAGAACCAGAAGAAACCAGAAGAAACCAGAAGAAACCAGAAGAAACCAGAAGAAACCAGTTAGACTCAGTTAGATGAGGTAAATGTTGACAAAAAATAGAATATCGATGTCTTGAATCCAATGTTTCAAAACATCTGTGATGATGATCCTCATGCAGAGATTTCTTCGACGCCTGTGGGCATTCCAACGAGACCCAGGAAGTCAGAGCCTGGCCCTGGCAGATGCGATGACACTTTGATTTCTGATTTCCCAAGTCACCCAACCGCGTCATTCTGTGGTTACCAATGGCGAACGTCAAGATATCATGGCATGCTCAGAATACAGCGTTCGGGGCACCTCTGAAAATAGATTCAGGCGACAAGCATTGACATGGCCTCAGCTGCTCAATGCTGGATGATTTCTTGAGATCCCCAAGTTTCTCAAAAGTCCGTGCTGTCTTTCCACTACGATTCCAGATATTCCAGCAGTTGTGGGGTGGGCAAAAGCACAGAACTGCACAGTTTCTGTATGTCGCCTCCAATCTCCACCAGTTTCATTGTCGACCAAGGCCATGGCTGTGAAGCTCCTGTGCCAAGACCGAGAGGATTTGTACCTGGCTCCATGGGCATCTCGGCAACATCTCAGTGGGACATGTCTGGGGGCCACTGGGGGCACATGAGCAGAAGCTTCCAGGGAGATGGTCAACCACATCTTGGCCAAGATGGCACCTTCCTGGGCTCTGCAGCTTCCACAACTTGGGATGTTCCAAAGAGTCAACTACTTCCACAGTTGGGAAGCTGCAAAAGGCTTCTCCCAACTGCTTCCTATCCACTTCCTAACAAATCTGTTCACCACTTCTTAGATCAACTGCTGTTGAGTCTCCAGATGTCTCCAAACGGCCAAGTAAGAGGTGCGCCAATCTGCAGGTGTCGGTGGAGCTGCGCTGACGTAGGACAAATGTATCAGACGACGGGGTGTCTCAGCGGATATGTAAACACATATTTTAGCCATTGAAGCAAAAGTAGACATGGTCGTGCTGGAGTACCCATCATGTTGACGACACTGTACCGAGAGAATGGGTTTGATTCCTTGAAAATTGGAACCATCCCAATCTGGCTCCACAGTCTAAGAGTCAGACTCACAAATATCCTCTCCTGCACAATACCTTGGCACTTCACCGTTTGAAGTCGGGGCCTCTGATTCTCACTTAGGATCTGAAAGTTCCAAGCATGTCCATCACATCCAATCTCAACATCAACAAAAAACTGAATGCCAAACAACATCAATCAATCCTGAAACATTTAGCAAAACACATGTTTTCAGCTGATTGAAGCTTCAAACATCCTCAAACCCTCAAACAGATCTGACGAATCCGATCTTTCGAAAGTCTTCTGCCGGGTCGCCCAGTTGTCGTGCCAAGAAAGCCGGCGCTTCCCCACGGCACTCGCCGCAACTCATGACCTGGCGCGGATAGAGATCTTCCAGGAGATGTGCTATGAAGAAAGCAGTGAGCAAAGAAGTTTTGTGTTACACAATGAACTCTAAAATTCTTGTTTGATGAAAGTAAGTATTCTTATTTGATGAACTTTATGAAGTTTAAATGAATAAATAAGTTTAAGATGTATTTTAAGGTGCTATTTGGGTGGTATTTGGGTGATGGGTATTCTCTAAAATTATGGTTGAAGTGTCTAAGAATGCTTGAGGTTGATGATATTTGATGATTATCATGGACAATTCAATAGTGGTTGAGAAGAGGGAATCATTGATACGAAGATACCAACCATGTCGTTGCATGTGGTCTTACAATATCTTATCTGTAACCCACAAGATCATCCGTTTTTGGCTAAGCTCAATGAGCCCCTCAGATGTCTGCCAAACCTTCCAACATCTGCTGGCAGTTTTCAACGCACGAAGGCAATGATTTGAGGCTGGGGAAACAGGGTGACATCATGGGAACTTTTGGAGGTCACCTCAGCTGCTTCAACCTGACGATCACTGACAAACACTGGTTACTGTGACTCAGATTGTTCGAGTGTCAAGAGTACCAGTGCTGGAAACATCCCGGAAAGCATCAGAATGGTTTTGATCGTTGAAGTCGCTTCAAGGGCTTTCGGTGAAATTCACTTGAAGTTGACGAATATTGACCCGCCACCATACTTGGCATTGACCAAGGTCTACATAATTCTCAGCGCATTGCAACAGCTGCCGGCAGTACTCCTCTCGCAGTAGCAAAAGAATGCACCATCAGCAGCCTCGATTCCAAGACACCGCAGCTGCAAAAAAGTCATCGATCATGTGACAGTGCGATGAGGCTTCACCTTATCTCGCCTCAAAATGATGCACCTCTGTCGCTGGGTCTCAGGCTGTCCCTTCTCAGTCTGCGGATCCCAATACATGCGACCAGCTGGCCCCACATTCCCCAGATATTGCCAAGCATAACCTGGCAGGGGATGGCAGGTTGTTCACCAGTGTTCACAAGCTCAAGGAAAAGATCAAAAACTTGTGCAACACTTTTCATGCTGAAAGAGTGTGTTGACAGCGAGTTTCTATTGATCAGCGTCCGTCGAAAACCAACGGTGTAACGGTTCAAAGATACATTCCTCGCCAAAAAAATGATCACAATCCCAGTATCAACAAGAAATTATAGTCACATTATACATTATAAACGAATGACACAAATATGATAAAATATGTACCATGTTTTCACTCCAGCAGTAATTTGGAATCCCAGGCAACTCGAAGGCTCCCGGCGCCTATGTCAAAGCCAGCCATCGACAGGGTGTACTGACCTCGGAGCTGAGTCGAATCGCAGGATTTTAATCCATTGGTAATGCCATTTGTTTCATTCGCAGCGCCATGTTTAATCTGAGAAGTTTGCTAATATATTTATCTTTCTTGCGCCATTGTAGCTGGCTTCTCAGATTGACATGGCACAACCCTGAAAACCACACCGACCGAGCCCCAATGTTTGGATTTCTGAAGGGTATCCACGCCCTCCTTGTCCACTTCCTCCTGCAGAATTGCCATTGGTGAAACTGAAATCTTTTTGGCGGTTTTTCATTCACACCTGAAAGGATGCAAACTCTCCAAACTTTGCTGCATCTCGTGAGCAGAGTTTCTGGAGACTTTGCTGATAACAGCGAACCCGCTGTGGCCGCATCGTTTGACCAGCTGACGTCAAGTCAATGAATACTTGCAAAGTTCCACCATGTCCGTCACGGTTGTCTGGTGACAAGCAAGAGGGCTGCACATGAAATCGCCAAAGGCCGGCCTGCAGACAAACGAGGTCGGGGTAGAATGTCAAATTTTGCTTGGTTTTGATCATCTCGATCTAATTTGGGTTCACCTGATCCAGGGCACCACGCCAATGAGTTACAAGGGCCGCAGCAAGTGGCCAGGGCTTCCGATCCAAGTTGGTTGAGCCAGCCAACACCAAGAGCAACGAAAAGAAAGAAACAATGGAAGCCCTCAGCTGCCTTGAGCTGAAGGCCGTCTGAATTCAGCAGTGGCGTTGCAGTCGCTAGCTGCTCATCTCGAGCAAAAACGAATTCAGGCTGCAGCAACTTATTTTCGGCTGCAGCAGCACTCTCGTGCCAGCCACCGCCACCAGGGCACCTCCAAGGTGTCGGCCGCTTGAGAAAGCGGCAGCTCTGTGAAAATCTCCTGATGGACAGACACGTCGTTGATGCGCTGAGAAGATTCCTGACTCTTCACCAGTTCATCAGTTTTCTCAACCTCTGCCTGCAAGAGCTGGCTCTCGGACAGAGACGTGTCCGCTGCGGACAACACCGAATCTTTGTCTGAGACGGAACCTTCAGCGAGCCCTGGATCTTTCTCCTCAGCTGCACCTAGGCGCTCGGCAGATTCAGGGAGCACTGAATGTTCAGCAGCTTTTTCACTTCCTTCAGTTTGCTGTTCAGGAACGAATTCTTTGCCTTTCTCCTCCTTCCTCATGATTTCGGCCAGTCCATGGAAAAGCCTCACAGCTGCACCAGTCTTGTCCTCCACCTCGGGCCTCTCGCCCTTCATCCGACCTCCAAACGAGCTTTTTGAGTAGCTGCTGCGCGCAGTTTTCGGGCACCTTCTCGTGACAGGGTGGGCACTGCGGCCCTCTCCGACTTTGTCGTACTTTTCTCTCTTGTCAGAGTCCTTGAGCACCTCGTAGGCTGCATTGATCTCCTTGAATTTCTCTGGGTCACCACCCTTGTCTGGGTGATGCTTCACTGCGAGCCTTCGATAGGCCTGCGTAATTTCAGAGCTCGTGGAGCTCTTGTCAACATCCAAAAGCCTGTAAAGCTTATCGGTGTTGCCTTTCTTTCCCTTCCCTCCTCCTTTGCCACCCATGCCAAGAAAACTCACCTCCTAGAAAGCCACCAAAGAAGATGATGGATGATCTGGAATGGCTTGAGCCAAAACACCGTGCAAAGGACCACGTATTGCTGCAAGGAACAGCATTCAAAACACCATTGTTTTAATATACAATATCTGATAACATAGCATAACAACATAACATAACAACACAACACAACATAACAGAACATAAGATAGCATAGCAGAGCATAATATCATGTAACATAACTTAATATGATATAATATAATTAATCTATACATCTTGAATATAGAATTCAAATATTTTGATATAGAATATCATGACGATTGTATTGGGTCTTCCGGGCCGCTGCGGCAGGATGGTGACACTCATTGCACCCTTCAGCCTCACTAAGATTTCAACAGTCCGAGGGCAATAAAACCTTCCTTTACATCCCTTGAGCAATATAAATATATGATAAACTCATCTATACTCATCTCATCCCCCTTCCTGTCTGAAAATCATCGCAATACGGCTTTCTATTCCATCTTTTGGAGAGGTCAAGATTGGGTGATAAATAAATTTGGTCAAATTCAGACCACTCTTCAGGTCTCAAAGTCACCTTCTGGTCATCTGAAACTCTGAGGCAACTGCCACGGTCCACATAAGACTGGAAGTCTTCGCCATTGGTCGCTGTCTTTGAACGCATGTAGTGGCCTGGCAAACGAAGGATGCCATGCGATGCAAGCAGGGGGACCGCCCAACTCTCAAAATCGTTAGCTTTCCAGAAACGATTTCGGAACTTCAAAAACGGCCCGGTTGGTCAATGGTTGACCAAATATCCCATTAAGGATACGTCAGTTGTATTCATGAGAAATGGCGATCAATGATTCACTCAGCATGAGCCAACCAGCAAACATGAATCCCAACCATTCATGGATACCATTGATGAACCGAAACTGTTGAACCCTCATACGCTGACGACAGGCTATGCAGTCCAGTGAACCAGTTGCTGCCCAGGGTGTCCCTGTGTCACCCGCAGCTCGATCCGCACAACCCATCAGCCAAGTAATGCCGAGCTATGTCAAGCTACGCCAAGTTGCCACTTTTACTCCGAGTCAGTGGATGATTCGCTGTCGGTGAACCCACTTGGAGTCGGACTTAAAGGTGAACAAGTCTCAGGACCAAAACATGCGTTATGGCCACGTGTGAAGAACATCTGCAGCAGGTGTAGTCCAAAGGGAAGCTTTGCTGTGCCCCGAATACCCAGAAAAACCAGGCAGAGCATGACAAACAGATGCAGATCTGACACCAAAAGCCACCCAATCGCAACAAGAACGTAGCTCAAATGGAAGCAGAGGATCACTGAAATGGCAAACATCGCCAACATGGAGGCCATGAATTTGCCCATCACCTTCAGAATGAAGCATTGTTCGTCTCTTTCGGTCAGACAGATGAATTTGATAATCAAAACTAACCTCCCAGCTATAGACAGACTTGGTGGAATGATGAGATACCAGCTTCCTCCACCATAACGTACGTAGAGCAATGTGGTTGTGATAGCTGCCATTGTGCCAAAAGGGCCCAGCAAGAGGAATGTGCCCGTGAACTCTGTGAAGGCTGCGGATTTGATATCTACTCCTTTCCGAGCAATCTCCTGCAACTTGGGCGTTGACATGCCTGCAGCCAGCAAGACACCTATCGCATGATCCACAGCTTCAACCTGATTGCCAATCTCACGGCGAATGTTTACTGCATCTGAAGCTTCGGAGCATTCTGCATGTTCAATGCCTTTGTATCCACGATCTAACTCTTCTGCTTCAAACATAGTGGATAAGCCACGGACGCGGTCATAGTCCATGATACAAAAAACGATTGAACCCGACATCCAATAGCACTTGCGTGTACCTTGAACCACTCCTTGGTTCACACCATCTAATAAATCTGTGTGGAAGTATTCGTTCCCAGAGATCATTTGAACCCAAACGAGCACTTGACCCAGCAAGTTCAGGATCAAACGCAGTCTATTGTTCTCTATTGATAGGCTGAGGCAGCAAACAATTCCAACGAAAGCTGGAACTCCTGTCCTATGAGAAAACTGGAGCAAACTCAATATGCCACCAATGAAAGTACCCAAGATTGCTGCTGCAGCCATTCGCAGCAACAATTGGAGCAGTTTGCGGAAATGGGAGGCTTTGGCAATCAGAATGGGCTTACCTTCTTCTTGAGCCAAGTAGGCCTCATAGGAGCACCAAAGCCTGGAGTAGACACTCTTGTGTCGGTTAGGTACCACTAGCACAACTTTGGCAGCTTTGAGTGCAATTGCAAAGGGTGAAGTCCTCGGTGAGACCAAAAAGGATGCGATGTTCAAATTCTGAGGGTTGGCCAACATACAACACCAGGCATGTCGCAAGCCCCTGGGCCAAGAGTTGCGGACTTTGGCCAGAAATTCAAATACGCCTTCTTGCCATGCGTGGCTGATGAATAGATCGCAGTCTAAACCCTCGCGATTTCTCATCAACGCCCAACTCATTTTGCCAGCAAGGCGTGTCACAGGCTTGATATACTGCTCGTTCACAGTGTAAATGTTTGGACCATACTCTGGCCAACTATGAAAGTTGTCCTGGCCATCTGCAGGTTCCAGAATTTCCCCATTGCGAATGGCGCGCTGCAGTTCTCGACGGAGAAAATTCACATCCGAAAAGGTGACACACCAGCGATCTGCTGCCACAGACTCATGCAGTGAATACGCACTCCCGGTGCTTGTCCTGCGCTGGTCTCGCGTCAGCATTGCTGCACGAGGCGAAGGTTTTCATGAGCAAATGGAGTTTCCTGAAAGCCATGATTACTCCATATTACCCCCTGATTACTATCCATGAGAGTATGTTTTTACCCCCAAGTGAAAGCCCTGATTGCTTTCCCTA
>VSDK01000501.1:22084-176450 GCA_009767595.1 Symbiodinium kawagutii | reverse complement strand
TTCCCTACCGCAGAATTACAATTTTTGCTGTGGAGGTGTCCACAAACATCAATGTGTCTCCTGCTCATATTGTAGGCTTGTAGCTTGCATATCATGTTTCCAGCCAAGCCCAAGAGTGTTTATTGGGTTGCTCCTCGACTTACGGGAAACATAACACAGCAACAGTGCATTCTCGTGCCACACCCTGGGTAGAATGTGATCTCTGAGCCACTGCGATCTCGGGTCTTGCATGACTCCAACTGCCTAAAAAGTAAAGTATCGATGGCACCAAAGTTTGTGTTCGACTCCACAACATCAATGTGTTTCCGGTGGCCAAGTGTCCCCGTCTTTCTGATGATCTCATCCTAAAGAAATGCGTTTTGTGTTTCGCTCAAAGAATGCTCAAAGTGCAATCATAAAATCTGACATGCCAGCAGTGCGGAGGGTAGTGAGCCACCGGTATGAAGTGAGGGCCAATTTCCCTTGCAGACCTTCTGGGCGTTCCAGCTCCTGAGATTGGAAAGAACGTAAAGTAGGGGTCGCGTTCCACTGGAGGGGTGGTCCATTGACCCAATGATTTCAAGGTGGGGTCGTCGCGAAGCAAAACTAGATTTGCAAACCATGAAGGACTCTTTTTCCACCAACAAATAATATTATCACAATAATATCGTCACAGTATTACTCTACTCGTTCTTCCTTACAGAACATTTTATCACCGCAACCCAAATATCATGCTCCGGGTGGCCCACCAGTGCTGCTGTTGCTGAGGATCCCAACAAGTTGCTCCAAAACCTGGCAGAATTCCCAATGAGACAGCAAGAATCCAAGACAAAATTCCAGTCAGTGAGAGAAATCTATAACAAATGCCAAGTAAAGTCTTAAAAAAATGCCAAACAATTGATTTCTGCTTGTCAAATCTTGTCATCTCTTCGAGAATCGATCGGATGTCCAGCGGCCTCTCGCCAACGAAGTAGTTGCTGCAGGGCTGACGCAATGCTGATCCTGCGCTGCAAAGCTGATCGAATTCAACTCGACATCAAATGAAATGACTCTGAGATGACTGTTATGATGAATTGACTATGGCTAACAAATGTCTTGCTCTGGTGTCAAGCACTTCTCGCAGCTAAAAACGTAAGGACAAAGATCATCGTGTGACCCATCACTGCCCATTGCCAGGGACATGTCTCGCAGCAACTTTGAGATGCTCCTGAAAAGCTGCCAGGGTACCTAGCATTGCACGGAGGCACCACAGGTCCAAAGCTGAGAGATTGTTTCAAGGCTACCAGGGTAGTAAACTAGAAAAGTATTCTGTTTGTCAGTGGCAAAGTATTCATAGTAGATTTGCCAGGTTCAACATTCGTCAAATTTGGAGCTTGAAACCGGAAGTCAAACATTGATACCACGCGGATGCAACAGCAAAAACAAACAGATTAGAAAATCAGGCACAGCACAGGCACAAGCCAGAAATCTAGCATATACTTGGTCCGAAATTTCTTCACCTAAAACAAAATGTGCTTGTTTGTCTATAAAACTGGAGCCGACGAAAAAGTGTGATGTCTGCCCGACCACCGGGCATGGCCTTGTTCTGCGCATGTTCTGGTAAAAGTCTGTGTGCCTCAGCCACTTACCATCTATGACATCACGTGATGAATCATGCGATGCATTCTGCAATACCTGATGAGGAGAATTTCATACAGTTTACCTGGTCTTACTCAAGGCGCATGGCACATGGCTCTTTGCTTCTGCCACGAAGCAAAGAAAGTCCCTCTGTTTCAAATCCCTCTGTGGCGGTACTCAGGGTCGGGCTCCTCCGTCCTTTTTCCTGCCACCTGTTTCTGCCTCAAACTCAGATTCTCTCACAAAATTTGGAAGAAAGCCATTCACACGTTCTCCCAAAAAAGTTCAATCGGTTTGTCAAGCTTGACATCATCAACCAAGCCACACGAGACGATCGGGCTGAAGCAAGGCCTGGTGAGAGGAGAGATCGATATGGGCAGCCCAAACCAACTAGAAATGGTGCGTTGCAATGTGAGATGGCAAAGCATGGATTTCCGGGTGTTTTTTGGAATCTTATCAGACATGCTGGGCCTATCTTTTGCATTGGAAATTCTTCTGACTCCATTGTCTTTGTGAATCGTTGCATGTGTTTTCCTGGATTCGCCTGCATTTTTCAAGGTCGATTTCCCAAAGATCTTCTGGACTCTGAAATCCGAAGCTTTCATGGGCTTTCTGCATATTCAAGGTTGGAACTTCCGCGAGACCATGCTGCACCCCTGTCCTGACAATGGCGGCGGCTCCAAGCGCAGGGCCTGGCGCTGCAAGATTAGCACAGGGTGGAGTTGATGCTAGCCATGGGTCAGGCTGGTGCTTCATGGTGGTTTTTGTATGTTCATATGGGGAGTCTGCTTGGCAAGTGAGGGCAAATATCTGGATCAGCTATGGTTTATAGTCGAGCTTAAGGTGGATCCAGGAGTGATGATTTACTGGTTGGCCAATCACTATGGTGGAGCATAGCTACGATGGTT
Organism: Symbiodinium kawagutii; assembly: GCA_009767595.1. Lineage (NCBI taxonomy): Eukaryota > Dinophyceae > Suessiales > Symbiodiniaceae > Symbiodinium > Symbiodinium kawagutii. The sequence continues at coordinate 173,946 of VSDK01000501.1, read as the reverse complement.
GACGTCAATGACAGGGGTTGACAACAATAAACAACAGCTACCAGGGACCATCAGCACCGATGGAGGTTCCCTCACAACATGACTGCAATCCTTAACCAAACAGCTGCATAGCCTCCAACTGGGGTCAAGCTGAAACTGGTCATCCGACATGGTGCTGCTGATGGACAGCTGGTCACTGGCTGGCAATGGCTACGCACTTGTGGATCTTTAGTAAACTTCAGCTGCTGTAGGCTGAAGGTGGCATTGTCGTCATCACCAGTGCATCATGTTTCGTATGACTACATAGCCAGTACCCACACATTCGTGAAGAATATCACATTGCCAGCTGTACTGCTAGAATGGCTCATGAACGGCTGGGTTTCTGAAGCTCTGAAAGGTTGCTGCTCCTGCCTTTCGGGCTGCCATGCGTCCTCCTGATTCAGCCAAACGGTCACCATTGTGCTTCAACGTGGACTGGTGCTGGTTGCTGAGACACACACACACACACATGCATGTACTTCCATCTATACCAGAAACAGCTTCGTAGAAATAGCTTATGCTTGAGTGCACGTTAGCTGAGGAGCTTGTGGCGCTAAGCACAGCACCTGCCATGGGCTCGTCCTCATCGCTCTCCTGGAAGTGTCAGTCCCCAATTCGTTTCAATAAGTGTTTGACAATTCTGAAGTAATTTGGACTAATTGGGATCAATTTGGATTATTTCGGATTAATTTTGATTTCTTTGGATCAATTTAGATTCATTGGAACCAATTTGGATAAGTTAATCAATCCAACTTGGATTACTTGGCTTGTTGGTTGTTCTTCTCATCAGTGGTTGCCTCGTTCCCGTGAACATTTATCAAGGGCAATGACGCCATCAATACAAAGCTGGAGGCCAGAATGGATCATTCTGGATAGAATCAGACGTCGTTATAGGTTTGTCATAGATCATGGTCGCATTTTCTTCTTTGCTGGCTGGTACCTCCCCCAACAAAACTCTGTTGTGGCTACTTGCAAAACGTTTTGTTGAAATACCACGATCATTAATTTTCCCATATTATTCCTGAAAGAGATCCTTAAAAAAAGAAACAAGGTGGAATTCCCCAGGATGTATCCGTGCTACTGCTCTCCGCGAGTCCTGGCTTTCCACAGACTCATCACTGGTGGGCTCCTAGCCATGGAATGGTCAGAGCACAACTCGCGATCCAAAACACGCAAGAGCAACACATGCAGCATTTTGTTGGAGATGCAATGTTCACCTCATTTGTGACATCTTGTGACTGTTTGGGAATCTGGAAGCCAATAGCACTCCAGTCCTCCTCTTCATCCTCTTCTTCCTCTTCATCTTCATCTTCCTCCTGCAGCCCCAGACTTGTCTCAGTGGATGATGGACAGTGCTCGAATGCAGCTGACCTCATCCGATTCGGTCTCTGTTTCCTCTTCCTCAACTTCCTGTGTTGCAGAAGTCTGTCATCTACAGTCCACAGACTGGCAACATCAGAATTCTTTCAGAAATCGTCGTGGTGGCAAGCAGACAAGCAGACAAGCAGACAAGCAATATCCAATTAGACTCTGAATCTCAGAATGCAGATATCTTGGTATCTTTCTTGCAGTTTTCACCAACCACGGACTTGGATGGGCAATGCGCACTTTTGCAACCCTTCAATGACAAAGTGTTCTGCCGCAGTTGTGCTTCGCTGCTCTTCATTGCTCTTTGTTTGCTGCAGTCGGCCTCTTCACTGCTAGAGCCAGCCATGAAGGTTTCCTTGGTGTGGGGAGTTCCCATAGAAAGGAAGTTCTCAAAGATCAAATTGTGTAAATTCAAATCTTCAGTCAATCTTGAAAGAAGGGTCCTGCTATATCCTAAAGTCACCCAACTGAAACTCCACGAGTCCGGTCTGTCGAGCAGCGAAATCCACTCCACGATCCTCACTGTCTGCCGCCTTGATCGCAGAGATTCGCTGAACATGTTTTTTTGTTTTTTTCGGGATGGGACAGCTGATTCATCTCTGGGATCTCATACACGGATTTCGTGTCAGGAAGGTATCAGTTGAAAACCGACTTCTTTGCAAAAGTGGCAGTCAAATGGAAACAAATGGAAACCTAACACCCGACATCACCCGACTTTCTCCATAGCAGTCCTTTATTGCAATGGTTTGTTTTTCAAAGTTGAGACACAATAAACACTGCAGACTGCAGAGCCTGAAGTCGTCGCTCTTGGATTTGATCAATCAGCGTGACCAAGCTCAACCTGCGCAGTCGAAGCTCAGCCAAAGCACGGCTCAGCCACGGCCCGGTGCCTTCGAGCTTGCAACAAGGGACCACCTGAGGCGATGCACAGCGGCGCAAGGTGGAACTGCGGCACACTTTCAGATGCCGGTTCAGGTCTATGAAGATGCCAAGACTAATGGTTCAAAGACTCCAAGGGACCACAACATGGGGTCGTTGAGTCTTACATGCCAAGATAAGGTGTGCTGCTTTGCCATCGCTGCAATAAGCATGTTTATCATGCCATGAATTGCCTGTTCAGTTTATAAATACATGCAATTCATTGCAATTTCTGTATGAAAGACTCAACCAACTCACTTCATAACTTCCCATGAATTCTCCAGGCATGTTCTCCAACTTAACGACTTCATTCTTCCAAAATCAGCAGGTGGAACTCTCCTCATATCCTCATGTTGCGGATCACCAGGTTCCCAGCTGCCACTCTCCGCCAGCAGAGCTTCCACCTTGGCTGCACTTGGCAGAAGCAATGAAGCACCAGGGAACCAACGGGTGAACCAACGGGTTCAACAGGGACGAAGGACCAACTGGAGCTGCTTGCGATCCAAGTCCCCACCTCTGTGGTGAAGGCCAAATCCACTGCTGCAGCACGAACCTCCAAGAGGTGTCGCAGCTGGATAGGATGAACCCAAAACTGGGCAAGGCAGAGATGCGATGAAAATTGCCCGAACTTGAGAAATCAAACATCAACTTTAAGAATACTGATCTAAACTTTCAACTTTAAGAATACAAACATCTGATTTTTCAAAGAATCTAAGGGAACAAGCATCTATCCGGGGGAACACTGAGAACGAGAAAATGCAAACAGCATTGACAGAATCGACAGCATCAATATGGCCTGCAAGGGATGCTTCTCATCCAAAAGCCGTGGATCCGAGGCATTGAAATTGGAGAGCATCAAACCTTCGGGGAGAGATCTGGAAAGACTTGGGGAACAACCCGATTCAGACTTCATGAGAAAACCTTGGAGATGGGATCCAGAAGCAAGTCGTCCACGTCTTCAGGAGAAACAGCGGAGAAAACACAGCTCAGGCAGATCAAGGAAAATGTCACCATGTCAGGAAAATGATTTCAAATCCTTTTAGATCCGTTAAGCTCCACCATGGTCTTCTGAGTCCGCTGGACACTGGGAATCCGACCGAACATGGACCAGCGAAGCAAGTGCGATGTCTGAGCGATCAGCTTGGGGAGCCAGTCCTGCAGGATCAAACAGTTGAAACAAACGAAGAGATTAAACAAGGTCTATTGGCTTCTATTGTCATATTGGGATCCCTTAAAATGAAAGGGCTTGAAATGGGAGTTTATCCCAATAAATGGGTTTCTAATGATTCACCTTGACATGAAAATAGTCAGCAAAAAATGAACTGAAATGACAAAATAAAACATGATAAATGAGTTGAAATGAAAGAAATCATCAGAAATCACTTGCCAACTGGATCCAAGTGGTGCAGTCTGTCAGGAGGCGTTTGCTATACTTTGCCAATGCATAGTTGGCAGAGACCTTCAAGTCATTCATGTGTAAATCTGGAGTCGCTGTCCTTGATCTGCATACCTTCCTGGCAACCGAGTGGCAGTGTTCTCAGAGAGGATGTGGGTCAACTGCAAATCGCATCCAAAGGTAGATGAACATCCAACATAGATGGAGATAGACACAGATAAAGATAGATGAAGATGTAGCATCATGTACCTGGGTTTCTAGACTTAAGTCGTATTTGGGACAGGTGGCCCATGGCTGCCTGAACAGCCAAGTCCTCCGGCAGGGAGAGGTATTCGCCTCGGGAAGCCATGTCCTCATGGTCGTCTTCCGTCACTTCCAGAGCTGAGTTCGAGGCCCACGTCACCCACCAGGCCACGAATGGAGTGGCCCTCCCTTGGTAGAGATCCGCTTTCCCGAGAGAGAAGAGAGAAAGAGAGAGAGAGAGAGAGAGAGAGCGAGAGAGAGTGGAGGGAGTTAGAGAGTGAAGAGAGAGAGAGAGAGAGTGTGAGTGACTGAGTGAGAGGGTGAAGAGAGAGAAGACCACCTGGAATCTCCGTGAAAAGTACGGAGACCTCCTGGAATTGGACTGCTGTCGGGGAATGATCCACATGGGAAGTCCCAGGAGAAGGTGCCAGATCACGGCGGCCAAGGCTTGTCCCTGGCATCATGTCTTGCTGCTTGGTCCTTACCCTTCTCCGCAACGGATGAGTTTGAAATAAGTTTGTGCTGAGGCATTTGCGACATTGCGCTGGCGCAAACATCCAGGGCGAAGATGCCTGCGAGTGTTCAGAATAAACTGTTCTTCACACAACCATCGACATCATCTTGAGCAGGCAAGCCATGTATGTGTGAGGAATTCCGTTCTGGTGGCCAACACAAACTAACACCTACAAACCCGTGAACCAACCGACTGTACCCAGCAGCACACAGCTTCCAAATCTGAAGGATATGGCTATGGGTCAAAACCCCGTACCCCTGGTTCCCTTATCATTAACCATTGTTTCCCCTATGATTTGGTTGGTCATTATGAGCCATAAACTTGATGGTTGATATTGACCCATGCCAATATTGGTTGGTTGAACTTCATTGTGCTGAATGGACGTTGCATTCGAGATCCACCCTGTCACCAGTGGACCTGGCAAGCATTCTCTGATGGCCAGTTCCGCGGGATTGTGGCCTCAGCACAGGTTGCAAGCTACAAGAACTACTGGAGATAATCTCAACCAATGTATATAATCGGTGTATCATTTTATCATATGTTCTCATTATTTGATTGCAAACACAGGATTGTTCAACAACCAGAAAAAATCATCTGGGACCTGTTTTTATACCAAACAACCCACATCTCCACAGTTGCTTCTCCCAACTCAGCGCCCAAGCCGTATCGGATCACTCGCATCAGTTCCGCCTCAGAGCTGGAGCTGAGTTCGTGGAGAGACTTCCTAGTTGGGCTGGCCAGTCTCTTGTGACCTCTAGTGGTCCTGTTAACAAACAAACAATGAACAAACCAAAAGGCCGAATCACTGACTTTGCTCATAAAACCAACAGTTGTTGAATATTTTCATATACTCATATCATCTCATATCCACTTATCCTCAGATCTTCGTATCATCTCACACCGACTGATGCCTGAAAACAAAGTTCCTCAACACATCCACTGCCTGAAACGACCACGTTGGCGCTACACTGGGTGCCCCGACATCGGAAAGGCGATAGAGATGAGGCACCTGTGAAGTGCTCACAGGGTTTGGCTCGTTGAAACAGCTAACCCAAGGTGGCTATGCTCAAGACATAAAGCACTGCAAAGTACTGGGTGTGTGGACATATATAGATGGAGATGTAGAGAGAGAGAGAAAGATAGACATGAAATAGACATATAAGTTCAAGACATGAGGCACTGCAAACACTGAGTGTATGTGAGGTTATAGAAATCAAACGCATTGTTGAGAACAGTTGCGCATCCACACCAAAAACTACACACAAAGCTCCTTCCCGTATTTGTACAAATAACATGCCAATTGGAACAATCTTTAAGTACGCAACGGACCCAATGTTTTTCATCGCATTCAAAGGCAATGCTCGCCGCGGCTCGCCTGTTTCCGATGGATATCCAACACATCGTGGATGGAGCGTTGGATGTGCTCCATCGTCGCAGCTGCCTGTTGAGCTGTAGCCATGGTCAGGGACAACATCGTCTTGCGGATTTTGTCAGCTTAGTTTTCGTGCAACGATGTGGTTCCAATATCAACAAGGGCGCAAAGAAGCATCATCTCAGAACGGGCTCGGGAGAAGTGGATTGATAATCTGGTGTGACCTGGATGACAGGTGATGATATCTGCCTTGAGGCACCATGAAACCCAGAAAGAAATTGATGACTTAGATGGACTCAGATGGAATCAGGCGGTTGAAAGCAGTCAAATCAAGAGATGCGAAGATGAAAGCGATGCTCCGATGCTCCTCTTTTGTTTCTTGAAAGAACTGCGGCACTGGTCGTGCAGGCTCCAGAGCAAACAAATTCCGGGTAAACACATAGGGTGAACCATTGGTTCCATTTCTGGTTAACCCAAAGATATCTATCCATGAATCCAGTTGATCCATAGATATCCAAAGGTCAAGCGCGTAGTATCTATGACCTCACTCTGGAGCTCACGCCCGGGCGGCTGCGGCAGCTTTCAGTTGTTGAAGACACCGCGACTTCGAAGTAGGACTTCGGTGCCAAAAGCCCGGACTTTGGTCCGGTAGCGGAAAATCCCCCTCTCCGATGGTGTCAAGAAATCACAGTGAAACTGTGGTCAATTTTCAAAAATTGAAAACTCCGTGTGTGTCTTCACTGGATTCTATCAACGAAGACTGTAGGGCCCTCATCAACGGACTCTGTCAAACAAACAGTAACAAACCATGTGGTAATCTGAGTGCCATTCTCGCACGGTGAGATGTGGAGTGCTGTCAAAGGGTTCCATCCCCGAGACCGACAAGTTGGTTGACATGTTTTGGCATGGGATCTGTTTGCAAAGGTGAGGGGAGCAACTGCTGCGCTGGGCAGCGGTTTCTAAGTTGCGAGGCTGCAAGTGAGGCTCTGCAAGTTCTGGCAGTTCATGTTCTCACCAAGTTTGGATTTATTGACTTCCAGCTGTTCTATCTTTCAATTGAACACAATGAAACATAATGAAACTACTCAACCTCAACAAAGAAGAGCATGAAATCAGTCGAAATCAACTAGACCAAAGGACAACTGCTGATTTGAATAGCGCTTGGACGTTGTGGTTGTCCTGAAACCCATACTCATAAAAACAGGAAAAATGATGAATGCCTTCATACATTTCAAAAAAACACCAGGTGTGCCAACCCCGCCAGCACAAGCACAAGATGCAGTACTGTAGCCCACTGACGAATGATGATCGTATTGATCAACTGATTTTTCACCCAATGATTCACCAACAGACTCTCCAGGATCGCTGGGTTCATGGTGCAACGTCGACTTGCTCAGCTTTGCAGCTCAAAAGTGGTCGCGTCGACGTCTTGTCGCGTCATACAACGACCGGGCTCCCGTTGGGCCAGGCCCTGGGATTCCTCTATGAGGAGTCCAATCGGAGCCAAAAGTTCAGTCTCAGTTGGGATCTCAGTGCTTCGCTTTCGACAGAATTTCTTGGAAAAATGCGAGAATTATAGTATGAATAAATATGAATATAAATATGAATAATACGAATAAGATAAATCAGGTGAAACAAAAAGCCTCATGAAATATGTTTTGCCTCATGTTCTCAGCCCAAAAGTTTTTCTTCTGGTGATCGAGAATTCTCCAGGAACTGCCATCATGACAACATGATATCTCTGGAGACGGCCAAGATCACGCGGAAGTGTTTCAGGTCTCAACGGCTTTACACGCTATCTTGACAATGCTCGAGATCAAATATCTTGTTTAGAATACTTTGAGTTGAATCTTCTTTCCTGTAACCTGGAAGTCGCCATTCAGATTCACAAGAAAGCTATTCTCCTTGTTGAGACTGGACTGTTTTTCGGCTCGGCCCTCTGTCCGAGCGACTGCTGCGGTTTCGCGCAGGAAAACAACCGTCGGCCAAGTCCTTGACTTCCAACGACAGGCTTTCCATGTCATGTCCAAATCAAAACACCAATGTCAGACCATGGAATGCGTACCATGACTCGAAGAACGTAAGAAATCAAGGGCGACATGTTGCGAGGCTGTGTTCCATTGAAGTCCGGCTTCCAAGTTCCGCGTTTCGATTTCGATTTCTGAAAGTGTTCAGCTTCTGTTTTTAAGAGAAACAAAGTGTTCAAACTTGATCATGTCGAAGGCGCGAAGCTCTCGCTTTGTAAGCCAGAAATTGATGGGACATCAAGAAATAACGTCGTCCCGGGCACTTCAGGCAAGATGCAAAAACAACTTGGGGCACATGGGCACACAGCTTTTGCTCTGCATTACCACTACCAGTATCTGGCTGACTCAATGGATCTGGACTCAAAAAGATCCTTTTTTGAGATCAGAGGATTCTCTTCCAATTTCCTGGGAAACACTAGCTTCTAGGTGGTTGTGTTCTTTTTCTGTGACTGCTTTTGATGCAACGTGATTGTGTTTCATCAAGTGCTTTGGGCTGTTTGAAGCTGCTTGAAGCAAAGTTTGCCCGATCTTTCATCAGTATCCCCAGACGGCGTCTTCCAAACGGGTGCAAACTCTGCTATGCAGGAGCACCGTTTGTTCACTTTTCGCAGATACACCTCAGAGTGAACCACACAGCGAAGCAATGGGAACTTTCCACACAACCCATCCACTTTCTCAAGGGAACTGCATTCTTAAAAGTCATCTCTGGACCTGAAAAGTCAACGAGACTCGTAATACCGAACCTCTTGATCTGCTGCCGCGACACTCTCAGAAGTGGATCTTTATGGCCACATAGCCTGACCCAGATCTGAGCAATGCATTTGGCCACGCTAAACAAGTGAAGTGTGACGGAATTGACATAGAGCTGGGATGAGCTGGGTGCAGTTGGTGCTGGCACCAGGCTTGCCCTCGGAATACGTTGTGGTTTCAAGCTTTTGACTTCGCATCCACCCTGTCATTTTGTTTTAGCCAGGCTCTAATTCTCAGATTGTTGGAAGCCAAGCTGGAACAAAGAGGTTGCGTGGCAAGTACTTTGCCAGCTGTGAATGCAGCTTGCGAAGTCATCATTTCTATCGCAGATTCTACCTCCTTTGAAGTCCTTTCACAACAAAACACTCCCGTCATTGCAATTGCGAACTTCCTAAGTGGAGCATCCACTTCGAGCCCTGCCTTCTAAGAAGATTGATCTCGCTTGTGGACCTGAGAGAGTGAACTGAATGAAGTGAGAGAACTGGGTGAACAAAATGTTGAGGTCAGGCAGTTGTGAACAAGGACATGTTTAAACATTTGATCACTCACTATTTTGATCACTTGTCTCAAGTCTTGATCAAGATTCTTGACCAAACTCGTTGGGTAGATCCCAGCTGGGACCCCAAACACCACACACAGGAGTGCTGCACAGTAAGCGGTCTGACCTGAAAGTGCACGAACAATTACAAATGTCTTGAAATCCATGGTATCGATTGTTCTATCCACCTTTTCCATGAAGATTTTGAGGCCAAAAGGATTGGGTCCATCTTCCAACGCATCAAATGCATCAAGGAGTTCCACAGGACTTCAAGGCACGGGAACCTGCCTGGGTATTTGGCCGATGTCCGTCGCGGCTCTACTTCTTCTCACCTCAGCAAAGCCAAGAGCAGGCCTGTGGGTGACAGCTGGAAGGGCTGCGGGGTGCTCTTTGTGATGCTCTAACGCAATCAAAATCAGAAATATATGTGTACAAATATAGGGTATGGATGCATATATATATATATATATATATGTGTGTGCTGCATCGCATCCAAAGCATTCCCATCTCCTCCAGGCAGTCCCTAAAGCGCCCCTCTCGCATCGGGCTTTTTTCACCTTCGCATCTTCTGCGCTTCGATGTCTTCGTAACGCACAAAGGCGACTGTGACTTCACAATCGCCTGGCGGCATCTCACACTGAAGGGCAATTAGAGACTTTTTAAAACCCAAATCGAGGGACCAAAATCAATGATAAACGTTCAGCATGTGGGATGTGACATTGAAATCATGTGTTAAAAAGTATGTACATCTTGATTCAAGTAACTGTTAAATCTTAGTCACGTTAATCTATAATTGAACAAAGAATTTTGAAATCAGATTCAGCTAGATTTAGCAAGATTTCAGAATTTATCATTCGGAATCTAAATCCTTAAATCCTCATTTCTTGATTTCAGAATTTAACATTTGAAAGACTCTTCAGTGGTCAGGTGCCCACCGTGCCTTGTCCAAATGATCTCCTGCTTCCAACAGCAGTTCCACCACTCGCAACTTCCCAGCCCGCGCTGCAGCTGTCAATGGCACGTCTGCTGGATCTGAGCTTTTGTCCTAGGGGAGTGGGAAGATCAAAGCTAAACAAATTGATTCATAAATTCGTAGTTAAGGCCTACTCTGAACAAAAAAATAACAATAATAATAGTTCATAAGTATGAAACACATATGAAACAAGTGTGAAACAAATCTGAATTCATGAAGTGGTCGAAACATCCGGTTCCAAGGCCTACCCAGTAGAACAAGTATTATGAATTCGCAGTTGATCGATTTGCTCCTTGTTGGCGCCCACTGAGAGCAACAAACGTACCACTTCCTGTCGTCCAGCCTCGCACGCCGCAGAGAGAGCTGTTCGCGGTCGTGACGATGCGACCGTGGCCATCTGGTCTTTGTCGGCACCCGAATCCAACAACAAGCGCACAACGGCAGCGTTGCCACCGTGGGCTGCTGATAACATGGGAGACTCCCCACCCGTAATGCGGTCCGGCTGGGCGCGAGCTTGGAGCAACAGGCGAACTACATCAGTCAGTCCTCTCTTTGCAGCTCCCAGCAGTGGCGGTTCCGAAGCATTCGGCGCTTCAACGTCGGTGCCGGCGTTCAGCAGCAGTTCCACTGCTTCCACGTGGCCAAGCTTCATCGCTTGCTGCAAGGGAGGAACAGTTCCACCGTTGGGATTTGCAGCTGCATCCAACAGTAAACGCAACACGTCAGGGTCCCCAGCGGCAAAATTCAGGGGTACCCAACCTCTGCCATCGGTTGCAACTTTCTCCTTGTCAGCACCTGCCTCCAATAACAGTCTCACGATTTCCACATGCGAAGCAGCTGCTGCAAGGTGTAACCCTGTAAATCCGCAGAGATTCACCAGATCTGGATCAATTGGTTCGTTCAACAAAGCCTCCAATCTCGAGCCGTTTCCCTCCGTCGCTGCTTGGAAGAAGTTCTTTGTCATCTTGACATCTGGTACAACCAGTGGCACCAGAAGGAGTTGGAGATCTGCTGGGAACCTCTGAATTCAGGACGCAATGGGTGGGTCACCAGAAACTTGGCAACCGACCAGTGGGGCATGACCAACCGACATAAATCAACCAGTGGCAAACTGGAGGTTTGGGTATGTTTCAGTATGTTTGAGTCATGGGTTCGGAATGCTGATGGCTTGGAATACAGCAATATCTTCTGCTGAACGTATGTCGCTGGCCGCCCTTACAAGCATCCTAAAATCACTATGCGACGAACACTCGAGGCCCAGCTGCTCCAGGTCTTTCAAGGCCACTTCACCTCGAGGGAAGCAGTTGAAAAGTTGGAGCTGCAGTTTTTTTTGGTCACGGATTGCAGTTCTTAGGCTTTTATGGACTACAGTTTGTTCAATCATGGTGTTTTTTTACAACCAGTTAGTTCACTATGGTTTGTTCTGTTTGTAGTTCTGTCATGTTCTATTCGCTTTGAAACGCTGAAACTGAGCTCCAGGCCTTCAAAAACTTGGTTCTTGTAAACCAGGCGTTGCCGAAAGATGGACAGCTTAACTTGGGAGCTGCAATACCTTAGCCACAACTTCTGCCCTTCTCAGCACTTGATACACTTGAGAGTCTCTGGTATTGATACACTTGAGAGTCTCTGGTCATCTCCGGCACTCCTTCTCTGGTACACCTTGTGAAAACATGTTCATGCATTTTTATACATGTCCATCTATGTTGTATGTTGCAGTGCCGTATGGCTGCTGGAGATGTGTTGATAACAGTGATGTCCAGTCGTCCAATCAGCTAAGACACTGCTTCAGTGCTTTCACAGATAAAAGGCCGGGAGTTTCCACGCAATCGCTGATCTCTGCAGCGCTCAAAGTCAGCTCTCCTCCGGAAATCAGTTGGATCCGAAGCAAATCCATGTGGCGCAAGCGGGGGAGCAGCTTGAGCCATAAGGACTTCGGCTCAGAGAGGGGTTCTCCTGCGCCTCCACCTGCGGCCGTTGTATCTTCTAGCTGCGCTGCAAACCCCGAGTTGGAGAGAAAGTGCATTGAGTTCATCTCTGGACCATCACCATCCCTTTCATCATGTCCGCCATCATCATCATCATCATCATCATCATCATCATCATCATCATCATCATCATCAGATCCAACATGACACCATATGACACCCATCTGGAGAGAAGACCACCACCTGAGACCTCGGACGCAAGGAGGATAGGTCCACGTAGACCGCCGCAGGGCAAGTCCGATTGGAAGGAGACCTGCTCAGTTCTCCGAGGCAACGGCACTGACTGCAACGGCAACCTGCGACTGCAACGCAGCCGCGGCGAGCGCTGCCTGGCTTCGGGACGGCGTCCCGTGGATTGCACGGTGGGCTTCGGCCTCAGAGCGCTGCCATGCGCCCGTTGGGAGAAGCTCCTGGCTGAGCGTCCCCACGCCACAGCTTTCTGCATGCTGGCAGCAGCTCCCTGCAGCAAAGTGGGCCTCGAGCAAACTCAGAAACTCAGAGAAGCTCAGAGAGAAACTTGGAGAAACTTGAGAAATGCTGCTCTGTTGGTTTCAAGCAATGAAATGAGAGAACGATGAACGTTCCAGTTCGGAGCCATTTCATCGCATACGTTGGCTGTGTTGGTCCAAAATGTTTGGGATATTCTGTGCAAATGGCCAGTCCATGACAGTCTCAATCCTTCTGTACCCTATGTTCTTCGGCACTGGACACTTTCATGAGCACAGCATGTCTTTCACATTGCTGAAATACAAAATCCAAAGTGGAGACGTGTCAAGTCTTCCTTGACAGCCTGGGTTCCCCTGACCCAGAGCTTGGGATAGACAGGCTCTGTGCAGCAGGTTGCACCTCGCGCCAGAACGGAGGATGCACGATATAGAAGAGACTAAAACCAAAATACGCCAAGACTACAGTGAAATGTGTTCGAAAGATTAATCTATACATTTATCGATCTATACATTACATAGTAGGGGGTTTTAGTAGGGGGTTTTGGTGGCCAAAAAACGCTATTGCTGGCCACATCATTTGAGTCAATCTGGGGCCCGTGCGGAAGGCCATGGCATACCTTGAGCCGTCGGGTACGTGACGAAGGGCATGGTATGCTGCCTCAGCAGTTGGACCCAGGGTACCCCACATGGGTACCCCACATGGGTACCCCACATGGGTAGCCCACGTTCATCCCACGTTCATCCCATCTTTTGAGCTCCAAGGGTGGGCCCAGGCCCAGCGTCTGCTGCCCAGTAGCACTCCCATCTGCATCTGGTTGGGTGTCTGCGCCTTGTTTGGCCTTGGAGAACATGGCTGGTGCCCGGTATGATGACACAACGTGACGCAGCGTGACAGAACTGTGGATCGCACATCTTGTTGGAACCTGGTGAAGCAGACGCCCTCGAGTCCTTGGGAGAAACAGCGGCACTGCAACTTGCTGCGAGTCATCAGCCAAGTCCGTGAGATGATGCGAGATGCCACCCATTTGTCCGAAGAAATCGCTTGAAATCCCAACGATGAAACCAAGGATCTGCTGCCACTGGGGAGGTTGGTGCTTGCTGTGCTTGCTCCATCATGTTGGGAGTCTCGCCAGCACCTGCTGGAGCTACGTCTTTCCAGTTGTCAGCTGTCATCCACCGTCCCAAGCCATGACACCAACCATGACTAACCATCAACCGTTGCTGTCATCAGCTGTCTCCTCAGTTGTCTCATGTTGCCTGGTCCAGCAGGTCCAGCATTTCCGCCAAAGCAGAACTGTGGTCCCTCGAAGTAGGCTGACATTGGTGACAGCCCCATTCCCTTAGCACTTCATGGCGTTTCACGACTTCAAAGGCAGCAAAACACGAGGGATGTGTACGAAAATCAGCTGAAACCCATGCATGGGCATTCTGCACACATTCCCTATTTCGAAGAAAGTTCCAGAGAAGCAACTCAGAAGCAACTCCCTAAATATTCACACTCCTTGCATCCAGAAAGAGGTTGCAGCTGAGCAAGGGACACCATTGAAGTATGCCTGGAAGACAAGACAAAAATGTCATCACGCTGCAAGATAGAATTTCGTTTTGTGGACAACCTGCATAAATGCTACAGTTGATTCAAAAGCTGGAAAATAACGGTGCATGGTTGTCATGTTCAATCGATTGTGAAGCAAGACTTTCCAACAAATCAAATTTGGAAATTGAAGGGGACACCCATTAGACTGCCTAACGTGCTGAGATGAATCTCATCCCACCCTATCCAAAGTGCACCTCGCATGGAGACTGCCCACCAGGAGACTTCAAGGAGCGCGGGGTGGTGTCTGTTGACCTGGCAGAAGTTCAACACACAGCGTTACACCTGGGAATTGCTCTTGAAGTCATCAAACCGGGTAGAATGAGCTGTGATTCAGATCAATAACCAACCAATGGATTGGTTGAACACTACCCAAGTCCCAGGTCAGCTTTCGCAAAGTCCGGAATTTGACAGGGGTTCCCCCTGCAAGTGCCAGTGGCCCAGGGCAGTGTACCTTGGGAAGTTGTTGCGAGTTGGCAAGGGCAGCTTCATGTGCGAGGCCATGATTGGAAGACTCCCAACCTCACGGTGCTGAAGGTTGAGCTGGGGGCGCTTCCAGAGGTGAGAGCAACTGCTGAAGCTACTCACCACGCCGGTAACTTCAAAATGCAAGCATGTCTATCAAGAAAAGTTCTGAACGGTCTTACTGAGTCCCTCCAGAATTAGAACTTCCCTTGAGAATACTGTAATAAGTTTAATTCCTCATGGTTTTCCTCATGTTCTTCAGTCTCCCTCAGGAATCCCTCAAAAGATTATTACAGTGAGATTCATTCAGTCTTTCTTCAGTCTCATTGTTTTCCTCATTTTCTTCACTCCTCAGGAACTTCAGAAGAATCTTGCCGCCCTCCTGGGTCTGCGAGTGGCGAGCGTTCAATCTTCACGTCTTGAGCGTTCAAAGCTGCGGACACAAAAACGTGAACCCTCAGCCTGAACCCATTGAAACCTTAAGAGCTGCATGCTGCATATTTCTAAGAGTTGCTGTTTTGCCAAAGCAATGCGTGCGAATCAATTCTTTGGCCATGAAATTTGTATCAACATCCCCGTCTGTCCGTCGGGCGGCCCGAGACAATCAAAGGATGCATCAGCAATTCCCAAGCATTGCTGCTCCAGCAACAGCAGGACATACTGATACATTCTCCGAATCTCTCTAGAAAAAAAGACAGAAAGAATCCACATATCTACATATATCATATCATAATGTATATTAATGTATCATGTATGGTGGTTGATCACAATTCCTTGTTCCGCAAATAACCATCTTCGCGGAAAAACATGTTACTTTAGCCAATCTTTCGCGAAGCCAGTCGAAAACTTTAGCGGACCACAATGCGTGGCACTTTGGGGGCATCTTTTTGTTAAACGCATTGGAATAAGACACCCAACCCTGCGGTGGCGCAAACTCCTCTTTGTCCTGGGCCCCGCTGCACGTCCCAGGATCCATGGGGCTTATCTGCAGAGGTTGAACTTTCGCGGATGCTTCGCGGGACTTTCGCGAAACTTTCGCAAAAAATTCTCTCCATTTTCGCTGTTTTTTTTTCCGCGGTTCTTTTCTCAAGTTTTCTCTTTGCTCACCTTTTCTTCACACATTTTATAAGCTCACAATTTAGAAAGGTAAAAACGGTTCAATCCCTCCTTTTCGGTCTCCGCCTCGCGACAAAAGAAGGAGATCTTTGGCACTTCCAGCAGTTGCAGCCAGGTGTTGGAGGACCTACATCAGCGGGCCTTTCCTCGTTGTGATGTGAAAATCTGTGAAGAAAATCTGTGAAAATCTGTGAAAATGTGAAGTGCTGTGAAGTGAAGTACTGTGAAGATAAGTAATGTGAAGCAGTATGAAGCAGTGAGATGTGAAGTAATGCGAAGTATCACAAGTCCCAAAGAGGATAGTCCTAAGGACAGATCTTAACAGAAAACACCTGGAGAACTTGCAATGACTCTCTTGTTGCACCGTTAGAGCGCACTTCAGGTGCATCATGATGTTTTGCCACTGCTTCTCCACTTCAAAAAAGCCTCAGTGGAAAAACGGAAAACGTTGCAACAAGCAAAAGTAACAACTGGTGTCTCTAATTTGGAATATCGTTGAATCAAAAAGTCAGGAAGTTGAGTCTATTCATTCTTTTCACCCTTTTGTTGTTCACGGCCCGCGCATTTGTCTCATGCAACGATGTGATGCGAAGTATTGCCTCTTTCAGAGGTACTGAACTCTGCCCCAAACGCTTCCACTCCTTGTTGCGTTCAGTGTCTCGTTGCATGAGTTCCTGGCTGACAAAACGCTAAGTCGGAACGTAGCGACCAAGAAAACAAAGTGCCAATCTGCCATGTTTCTTCAGCTTTGTGACACATGTCTTCTGGTGACAGGCTTTCGCAATTGGCACCGAACATTGGTCCTTGACCAACCCCTCTTGCAGCATGTGCTCTCGTGCCAAAACATAGCCTTGGTGCAACAAATGTGCCCCAACCGTTTTTCATATGAGGCGAAGCCCACAATGAGTTCGGGTTTGGCTCCGGGGTTGAAACGCTTTACAGCCTGGATGATGCTTACCATGCGCTGTGAGAATATATTGCAGTTTCTACAATGCCAACATGTCACATCATATAACACTGCATACAGCATCGTAAAGTACATGGCTGGCAGCGTCTTACAGCGTCTTACAGTTTTGCATCAAACTGCTACATCAACGGTGCCCACGTCCTCTTTGTCCACTTCCTCCTGCAGAACTGCCGTTGGTGAAACTGAAATCTTTTTGGTGGTGGTCTACACCTCAAAAGAATGCAAACTCTCCAAACTTTGCTGCATCTCGTGAGCAGAGTTCCTGGAGACTTTGCTGATAGCAGCGAGCCCACTGTGGCCGCATCGTTTGACCAGCGGACATCAAGTCAATGAATACTTGCAAAGGTCCACCATGTCCTTCACGGTTGTCTGCTGAGAAGCAAAAGGGCTGCACATGAAATCGCCAAAGGCCGGCCTGCAAACAAACGAGGTCGGGGTAGAAAGTCGAAATTTTGCCTGGTTTTGATCATCTCGATCTACTTCTTGGGTTCACCTGATCCAGGGCACCACGTCAATGAGTTACAGGGGCCGCAGCACGTTACCAGGGCAAGTGATCCAAGTTGGTTGAGCCAGCCTACACCAAGAGCAACGAAAAGAAAGATCCCATGAAGCCCTCAGCTTCATTGAGCTGAAGGCCGTCTGAATTCAGCAGTGGCGTTGCAGTCGCTAGCTGCTCATCTCGAGCGAAGGCAGGCCGCAGCAGCTTACTTTCGGCTGCAGCAGCACTCATCCACGAAAATGATGCATAAGTGCTGTTTTGCTGGAACCATTGCTGCGGACGCAGGAGAATCCAACAGGTAGTCCAAAACGAGGAGATCATAGGAGATCTACATTCTCTCCTCTCAGTTGCGGAAGACCTTGAACTTTGGAAAAACCTTACCCCCAAAATTGAAATCCGCCGACCTCCGTCGATTGGAAGATTTTTGATTTTTGGCTTCTTCACCCTCAGTCTTTTCCACCTCTGCCAAAAGGATGTCCGCTTTGGAGAACATCGAATCTTTGTCCATGGAGGCAGAACCTTCGCCGGGCCCTGGATCCTTCTCCTCAGCTGCACCAGGGCGCTCGGCTGATTCACCAGGCACTGGATGTGGAGGATGCTCCTCATCAGGAACAAAACCTATGTCTTTCTGTGGTGCTTTGTGATCGCCTTCGGTAGGCGAAGTTTCCCTCATATCCTTCTGCATCTTCTTCATCAAACTCTCGATTCTTGACAGGCCTTGGAAGAGTCTCAAAGTTGCATCAGTTTTGTCCTCTTCCTTATCAAGCCTCTTGCTTTTCATCCGACTTCCTCCCAGGGAGCTTTTTGAGGAGCTGCTGGGCGCGGGATTCGGCCACCTTCTCCTGCCAGGGTTGGCAGCACCGTGGCCCTCTCCGTCTTTGTTGTACTTGGCTCTCTTGCTGGCGTCGATGAGCACCTCAGGTGCTCGGTTGATCTCTTTGAACTTCTCTGGGTCACCACCCTTGTCTGGGTGATGCTTCACTGCAAGCCTTCGATTGTCATCGATCGTGGAGTCCGTGTCAATCTCGAACAGCTTACAAAGTAAGTTCGTCGGTATTGACGACTTTCCTTCCTTTCCCTCCTCCTTTGCCACCCATGCCGAGAAAAATCACCTCCAAGAACGCCACCTAATAAGATGATGAATCGGCCGGAATGGCTTGAGCCAAAACACCATGCAAAGGACCACGTATTGCTGTAAAGGAACGGCAAGCATGCAAAACACAGCGTTTTTTGCGATGCAATCTTGAATATATATATATATATATATGTATATATATCTATACATACTGCATATTATAATTGCAATTTAATTGTGTCTTCCTTGTGTCACTGCGGCAGTATGGTGACACAAACGTCATTGCTTTGCACATGAGCTGTGGGAATGTGACGCTTAAATCTCATCAAATCTCATACCAGCGCTGACTCTTCTGCACGCTTCAACCTCAATTTCAATGGTCCTAGGGCACTATGATAAAGCTCATCCCTTTGTTTGTCTTAGCAGTACGTGCTTTCTATTCCATCTATCTTTCCACCAGATTCCCTCTATCAGCTTCATCGTATGGCATCATATCTTCCATGTTTTCCGTTTGTCTCTGATTTCCATGGCATCACCGTCCTGGCCGAGCCGCCATATTGCGCTTCATATAGCCGGTCGCATAGCTCACCGATGATCTCAGGGACTCAAAACCCGCGAGGAAATGCAAGCTTCCGACATCACGAAGTAAGATACATCACAAAGTAAAGCTGACTACAACAAATAAGAGCTTTCACCTCCCGGGGATATCTTCAAATTTGGGGAGTGGTTCCTCATATGTCATCATGTCGCATGACCGTGAGACGTAACGAGTGATGAGGTATTATATGTTGTCGGCTCAGACCCAATACATTGGGATACTATCTCACCTGACAGCTCGAGAAATTATCGGAAGGAGCTCTCACCCTGCTACATTTTCTCAACCTCTGGAGCTTTCACATCACCCAGAAGAAGTACTACTGGAGTTTTCCTACCAACCATTCTGCCCTTCACACAATGACCTACTCGTCCGACAAACAGTACAAAACCTTACAGCTGTCCTACTCATTGCTGGCAGGTAGTCAGGTGGTACTTGGTATCCATGAAAGTTGGATGCTCAAATTGTCTGAGAACCGCAGGGTGTACATCCAGACACAGAAATCGCAACCATCCATCCACCGGGGATGCCTCCAATACCAAACAATCCCAAACTTGCAAATACAGATCCAAGTAAATGTGTTGAAACCTTTATAGATCTTTATAAAAATGAAATGAACCTCAATAAAACTAAATAATAAAACTACATAATAAATTTCTACATGTTAACCTTTGGAAAATTTCTACAGCCTCCTGCCTTGAGTTTCGCGTCGTGCGCTACGAGGTCCTGCGACAAAAGGCACAAACGTTTCCTGGATTCCCTCCCCCTGCCGGCAGGGGGAGAGCTTCTCATAGGAATCCGAAGCCCAAGAACCACCCAGGAATTCCGAGCAGAACATAGGAATTCATAGCAATTCATAGGAATTCCCTTTGGAACATATGAACTAAGCGGCTCTCTTGGAGTTTAGTTCAATTTGGAATTCCCAAGAAGGAAATGTTCAGTTTCCAAATTGTTTCCACAAATGTTTCCAACATACCAAAGAGCGTACTTGGGGAACGGCCTTGCCCCTGACGCTGGGCAAGTACGCTTTACTTTTTGTTGGCCTCTGTGAAAACTGTATGTATGACATCTATTTCAATCATGCCCTCCCGTCAGCGATTAGAAACTGATGACTAAATTCATATCTAATCAGTTGCACCTGTTGAGATCCAGAACACCAAACACTCAGCATTTTCATCGTTGCGTCGTTGCAAAGGCTTACAGAGCCCGATGGAGTTCGATCTCCTGTGGTGGCTGGGGCAACCTGGGCCGCCCGTCACAGGAACCGCAGGCAAAACGCAGAGCTACTGCCACCACCAAACAAGCTAAAAGGAGGAAAATCACGAAGCGGAACCAGAAGGAACGCTTCAATCTTTCCAACTTGGTGTCTGAGTGAACGACTTTCACTGGCACTGAAACACGCTGTTCGCGAACAAAATCATGTCCGATGGCTGGATCTCTAGAGGAAAAATTCAAAACAAGCTGCAAATAGAGTGTGTCTGCTGGGAGCGCGGTCATGTCAACATCGATTTCAAATTGGATTCCGTACCAGGCGACGTCGGCCTCTCCAGAATCGAAGTTGGAGCCCACCTGGATGATGTGGACTGCCTCTCTCAAGTTGCCAGAGACCTTGTCGCACCCCACAAACGCAACTGTAGGATTCAAAAAGTCTTGATCTTTCCACTGCAAGCTCCGTTGTGCACCAGTCCCCATGTCTTTGAAGGGTGAGGTCTGAAGCTTTGGACTTTGCCAAAGAATTCTGTGTTTGTTTTGCTGCGATTGCACTGCAAGAAGCCATTCATAAACCTTGGCCACAGCCGCGGTGCATTCGCCAGGGAGAACCAACTCAAAGGCTGTGATGTTCTCTGCGGTGTTCCCGGAGCTTTCAAGGAATGCCGCACGAATTGTCCCGGGAAACACAGCCTGGTGCGATGCAGAGTCCAACGGCCAAAGAATGCAGCGAAATTCAGCGAAATCACCTCTCCGCAGAACGAAGTCATTGACTTCATGGCTCGGGCGCTTAATCACATGGGCGCACAAACGCTGCCCATCCAGACTGAACTCCTGGAAGTCTTCTGGAGCTTCTCGACAATCAATTCGGAAGGTCATGAGCCTGGGCAAAAGTATGTCTCTCTTTGTGATTGGTAGAAGTTAACTTTTGATCTTATTAAAGTCTTATTATCATGCATATGGTTCTGATTGAAGTTATATGACTTTTGTCTCGGGTTGTATAGCCATGCTTATTCTCATGTTGATGGGCAAAGACTGATGGGTAGTGCAGGATAGTGTGCTTACAACTGTATCCTCCGTCCACTACATATGCATCCGCGCCAAGTTAGCTGGATGTTTCTTCACCTTGTGTTTTTCTCTCAAAATTCCAATGATTTTCAATTATATATCCTAAGTCCTAAGATACAATCTAACTCCAGACTCCCCTTTATGACCTGCCAAGAAGCTGTGGAGTGACGTCAGAGCAAGTGTGCTGCACCTTGGTTCGCTCCAAGATGCAGCCAGTGTCATGAGACCCCAAAAGCAAAGGCTCCCGGGTCACGGAGACATCCAAGGCCTGACACAGACCTGCAAGCAGCGCCACGAAAAGGGACAGTGACATCTTTGGTCACTTGGCCCATTGTCACCACAGGGAGCACCCCCTGCGTACACCTCTGAGCCCAAAGCCAAGAAAGCCAAGAATCACAGAGTGAGCTTTGCATAGCATTGCAACCTTCTCAGCTTTGCCAGTCTTGACACATTTCCATAGATTTCCCAGCTTTACCTTCCTTGCCCCTGCTTTCTGTAAGCCTGCAACAAACATATGTGTCATATGAGCTACTTGGATCATCTTAGATCAAACAAAAGCAAAGGAAGCAAAATAAGCAGAGTGAGCAGAGCAACCTTCGTGTTTGAAACCTTCAACTTTGATGCAGAGACCACATGATTCCAAGCAGCTCCTTCTCATGTACCGCTGCATTGGGTCTACGGCCAAGTGTCCTTACCTGGACGACAAAGCGGCAAAGCTTCAATCGAAAACCCCCAAGGAGCCGATCGGGCAATTTCTGATCAAAAGCTGGGTGACTATTTCTGAAAGGTGCGCAGATGCTTCGAGATGAAAGTCATGACGTGCTGCAGATTCTGATGTTTCGCTGCGAGAACTCACAACGAATTACAATTTCTTGCAGGCTTTCAGCCACTCTGCAAGGCCACCCGTGAGCTGGGTAGACCACTTCACCAATCGAGTTGCATCTGATGACATTTTAATCATTTGATGCGTAAGACTGATAAATCATAGGTGAATCAATCTACCGCTACCACCAACTATCCTCTCAATTCCGATTGATTCGCTGGTTCATTCATCATGCTTAATCAAATTCCATCCAACTCCTGTTGTCAATGCCATGCCGATGAAACACATGGGAAACCATCCTCCAAACCACAGTGAATGCCACGTGGAAGGCCACATCGGATGCCACATTGGGTGCCACATTGGTTACCTGGTTCCGCTTGGTTCCACAGGTTGCACCGTTGGAATACCTCCAGCTCCATGACGGACCTTGGCCATCTGCTCCGTGATGAGTTCCCAGACCTGGCAAACGAGAAATGATGTCTCCAATGTAGAACACGGAAATAGAAAACTTAAAAAAAAATGGTTTGAAATCAAAATTCAAACAAAATGCTGAAAACTTTTGATTTGATAGAAATCAAATTGGAGACAAAATCAAATTTGAAATTACATAGAACTAAAAGGTTTTTCTAATTGGAGATCACAATACACAATGATTAGAATAACATTTATGGAACACAATTCTTAGTCTAATTAAAGTTAGAATAGAACGATGACATAAAACAGAACCATTAATTAGAACATCAACTAGAAATGATACTGTAGTTTATGATGGTTGATGAAAAGTTTCGTTTGATCAGTCTGGAACAAAGCTCAGACATCAAGGTACTCTACAAGCTGCAGAGCCGTTGAGCCAAATTTCTGTGACTAAACATCCGAAATCACCTGAATATCTCGGCACAGAACCGTCTCCATATTGTGGATGTTGATCTATGCATGTTTGAGGATGCTTGAAACTCATCCACATCTACAATGGACCTATATGGACCTATAATATCTTTGCTGATGATAACTTCACCTGGCTGACTGGACAAGTCGCCTCAGCATGATGTAAGTCGGCCACAACACTGGAGGACTCCTCCTGCAGCGACGGCAGACTCTATTTATTTTGTTTACGTCTCTTACAGAGCAAAATCTCCAAAAGTTACTTGTGATGCACTCTGCATGACAAGATTCTGTGTGTTCAACACCATCGAACCATTTTTGAATATTTTTGGTACACCTGTCCGCTTTGAAAATGAATGAAATGTTTGTCGTTGAAATTTGTTGAAACTCATAGTCACCCTAAATACATCTAAAGTGTACACCATGCATTTAGGGAGCTTCACATGCTAAATGTTTTGAAAGCAAAAGTGCACACCATGCATGTGAAGGAGGCTTCGTGCCAGGCTGCCTCCACACGATGTTCAGCTTCTCCAAAAACACCTCAGTGACACACATGGCTTTAGGTGCTGGGCAAACTTCAAGATGTCAAGAGCTGCTCAAAATGGTTGCTGCTACTATCAGCCCTTGACATGTCAAAAACCGAACAGAATAGTTTTGCTCTTGGGCCATGTTGAATGTGTCGGTATGTTCACCCATCCCCTGACATGTGAGCTGTGGAAAGATCCAAAGTCGAAGGGTGCGAAGCTTGGGACCAACCAAGCCATCTCTGCGCTGTGCCCCGCACCAATGGGTTTGAACTCGAAGTGCAACTTGGCCCAGTGGTCCTGCATCCTGACGGTCAAAATGCCACACCAAGTTCAGGAAGTGCCACAATTTGTTGACGCTTCATGGATTCAAACAGCTTTCGAGATGTTAAAACAAGCCATGTCACATCTTCACATCTCCAGCCACCAACATCTGCAGCCAATCGTTGACTCACCGTGCCCAGTGCGGCCTGCGTAGCTCTTCTTCGATCACCATCTCTTTCGAAGCAGTTTCCGAGATGGCCTGGATCTTCGAGAGGTGTGCCACCTCAGACGAATCTTAGGACACCAAATCAGGACTGATGTGTTCATGTACTTCTCCGTATTTATCTTCTCAAATACCTTTATGGACAAACGCATGCATGATCATGAATCATGAAAATGCGGATATCGCAACTATCCTCCTTCATTGCATATGGTCACAACATTCATGGCTGTTCCACGCTTCTTATGGAGAGGTTCATATATGTTGATATTTCCTGGAATTGATATGACAAATTGTGACGATTCATCGTGTTTGGTCATCATTGCACCATCGTCTCCCCTTGAGTTTCCGCGCAAATGGAAACCGCTCGTTCATGTTAGAGAGGTTCATCTCCTCACCATCAAATGCTTGGTGACCGGATCGAGAATGGGGGAGACCACGGATCAGCACCACAAACTTCTTCTCAAGCTGATCTGTGGTGCTGGCAATCAGCATCTGCTTTGTTTCACCTTCTGGATTTGCAGCCGGCACTTGTTGTGCATTGGTTCTACGGGCTACATACGTATTCCGCAAAGAATTGACTGTGATAACCTGCAGAGTCAAACATCATTTTAGTGTGCGCAAATCGGTCCATGCCAAGTATTCACTCATGATTCAGCCATCCATAATCTGTCTTTGATCCTGAAGCCTTCAGTCATGGTCGGCCACATGCGCAGCTCCTTCATCTGATTCGCCTGGATGTTCTGATCAATCGCCTCACCGATCAATGTCCTGAAGCGACATGACCAGCTTCCGCTTGCCATCCCCAGTAGCTCTGATGATTACATTGCCATGACAGCATCGCAATCTCTACAGCAATCCCCACAGCTTCAACCGTGGGAAAGCATCACCATACCTTCGAACAAGTTCAACCGGTTGGGTTCTCTCCCTGGGTGCCCTGGCCAATGACGTTCACGAAGTCCCGGATTGCGCAAGGACACGATGACCTGGGAGCACAGGGCAGGTAGCATGGGACTCCTACGATAGGGAAGATATGTCGAACCGCATATGATACCTGATGTGGTGTCATCTTACTATAGGTATGACACCTGATGTGATGACACCACATCACTACTAAAACTCCGTCCTTTGACACAGAGAAGCTGACACCTTGGAGATTCATGGTCACCATCCCACTGAGCCCCCAGACGGGCAAGAGGACGCGTAACTCGGTGAGTTCCAAGGAGAGGGAATGTAGCACCTCAAGGTGATCCAATGGCAGCTGAAGTGCTTGGCTCGATGCCAGGCCTGCCGTGGTCTCGGCTGCGTAGCAAAGACCTAGCACAGGACTCAGCAATGCCATGGAACTTCCCAGATCGATCTCTCCACCAGAGTGTGCTTTCACTGAAAAACAACAGCCCCTCCGCCCGCCTCTTCCAATCGCTTCATGGTCTCCGTGCAACTCTGCAACTTTTGCTTCACGCCGTTGGGGTCGATTTTAGACTTAGCGCAGAGACCGTGGAAGGCTCACAGAAGCTGGAGCTATTGCGAAGATGTGAAGACAAACATCAAAACTGTCGCAAAATGCGAGGACTTCAGATCCCTGTGCAAACCTTCACTGCATCTTTCTTGCAGATCCTGCCATCCCGCTGCGGCACACTTTTCTACGTCGCATTGCCTCGAGACCTTTGCTCTTCGATCCTGAAGCGATTGAAGGAGGCGGGGAAGACTGTCTGTCAAGCATGTAGTCTCTGGGGATGCAGTTCTGGTTTCGGAGTTTTGTCCTGCTTTCAAATTCTAAACCATGCAACTGTTTCAAAACGGCGGGTCCTCTGTACAAATTGGTCTCGTTGTGCTCTGAGTTGTTGCTGTTGAGCACTGTTCGGGCTTGCTGGCACCACCTTCCAGGGGTCAGGAGCCGACATGTGGGTTGCTTCAAAAAGAAAAGATCCTCAAGGGATGGGTTTCAAATAGGGATTGTTCTCAACTTACAGGGAGCAGTTTTCGCTGAACAAATCGATACCTACTTAGAAACTCGGGTTTGTTTGATAAGTATTTGAAAAGTATTTTGTGATTGTTTCGTGCTCAGGTTAAGGCTACTAGCTTGAAAACAACTCAACTCCTGATTTTTTAAAACTGACCTCCACCTCTTCCACATCTTGTGACGATCCAGCAAGGAAGCAGCAGCAGCAACCTCGATGCAATAAATTTGACGTTGGAGGAGCTGATGATGATGATGATGAGGAGGATGATGATGATGATGATGACGATGATGGTGATGATGGTGATGGTAATGGTGATGATGATGATAATGGTGATGATGATGATGATGGTGATGATGATGCTGATGCTGATGATGATGATGATGATGATGATGATGATGTTGATGTTGTTGATGATGATGATGATGATGATGGTGATGGTGATGGTGATGGTGATGGTGATGATGATGATGATGGTGATGATGATGCTGATGATGATGATGATGATGGTGATCTGCGTCTTCTTCTTCTTCTTCTTCTTTTTCTTCGTCTTCTTTTTCTTCTTCTTCTTCTTCTTCTTCTTCTTCTTCTTCTTCATGTCGATGATGATCAGAAGGGTGTTGATGATGATGCTGTGTTTGCTAAAGCAACAGGCCGTCGAAACAGGAAGAAAGAACATATCACTGACTATAGACCACTGCAAATCGAAAATGTTTTAACTTTTCAACAACATATTTTGGTAACCTCTGAGTAAGTCAGTTGAATTCTCTGCCCCTTGGTCAAGCGACAACACCTTGAGCGTCTGGGCGGATGAAGCAACTGACCCTCGTCATCACCTCCCCGAAAGACAGCGCAGACATTCCTCCATCCTCCCGTGGTCAAGGGCTGGTCATCGTCGAAATCCTTGGAGCTCCCAGTTCCAAGATGTTCCAAGATGTTCCATGGGCGATGGATGGAACTTCGTGGCTGCACCCGAAGCAGTGGTCTGCAGCTATGGAGCGGATTGGTTGATGCGATGCACCACGCCAAAACGATCCCTCTCTGTTCTTCGCCAGCTCTTGGCCACCTGTTCCAGGTCGCAGGTCTACACTTAGTAGCAGTGATCGTGTCCAAGCAACTGGGAACGTAGCAACCTATCGAGCAATCAGACGACAACTTCCCCCAGCTGCCTCGAAAAGAGGATGGGTGTGAAGTTGCCGTGCCTGGTCGCAACTTTAGCTTCCAAGTTTCTAGTCACTATCCCGCTGCTTTGGTTCTAGTGAGGTTTCACAGACTGCGTATCTGAAGCACATCAGCGTTGCCCTCATGTTTCTTCGTGCAAACAAACAGCCCTTTCTCGTGAAGCTTTGCTGAAAATGCAACCCTTTCATCTCAGCGCCTTCCGCAGATTCCAAATCTTCCTGGCCTGGCCCAGATTTCGTGATAAACCTGGAAGATTCCCTGCAAAAACGATGCATTTCTTTACGTCTACCAAGAATGTTTGGCATTTTTTAGATCCTATCACTAGGAAGAATTCCTGGAAAATATAGTAGAAATTTTGGAACGACCAAAAAATGTTCGAAGCTCCATTCTGCCCAGCATGCCTCGATGAGACTCATCACGCCCATCCATCCCATAAGGCCACCCAGGAAGCCACGTGCTCCCTGTTGAATGAGGCCCCAAACAGTGTAGCCCTCAGCTGCGTTGCTGGACTCCAAACACGTTGCAATGCATTAGACTGCCATCTTGGAATTGTGGAAGTTGTGAAGTTCACAAAACTTGTGTTTGAAATGATTCCTCTTGGACGTTGGATTTGCAGCATGTTTGCAGGTTTGCCACTGTGTGGTGCTCCCTTGGAATTACAACTGCACGCAGACATCCTTTGAGTGAAGGCATACGGTATGGTCATGGTCTTTTCCGTTTCCTTGAAGGGTAGGAGCTGCCTTCTCATGCTGGAGCTTGCTTCCAGGTGGCAATGAGGAGCAAGCCACAGGGGACCGAAGTGCAAATCAAAACCATCGCTGCCTGCTTTGATCCACGGCTTCCAGCGATTGAGAGATGTGGATGTGAAAATCCATGGTTCTCCCCAACCATCTTCTCGTAGTGACAAATGTGCATCCTAAGGATCCAAAGTTCAACTGATGCAAATTACATAATGATATCAAAAAAGATTGGACCATCTTGGACCCAAACTTTGCACATCAAAAGAAAATCATTTTTAGAACCCTACGCCTCCATCTACCATGGGAAGAGGAAATTCCAACTTGGCAATCATAGTTTTGAAGCTTCCTTCTCCACGGTATGTACAACTCCTTGATGCCTTTTGCACATTATCTGCTTGGCATTCTGCTTTATGTTCAATCTGAAAAGATAAGGTACCCCTATGGCTTATGGTGTGACCCGAACAGAACTAAGAGTGAATGCCACGAGTAAGGATTGATTCATATGAGCCATAGTCCATAGATGTCGTCATAAAGTCCATTTACACAAAGCCTTCCACTACTGGGTTTTAATCAAGCAACGTGGATGGCATGTTCTGCCAAGTCGTATGTTGCTGGGAGGTGCACAGTGTCCAAGGCGCCTTTCTAGGCGTCACGCCGCAGAAGAACATGAGGCTCGTGACCAGCAACTTGGCGCCGTCTGCAGGATACATGGGGAAGAAGACGTTGAAGAGGAACAGAGCCTCGACTGCGACGTGTCGAAGTGCTTCCCAGCTCTCTACTCGAGATCTTCTACAACTCTCTGCTCGTCTCTGCTTAGCATTTGGCTACGTTCAAGCTGATGGCACTGAGAACTATGTCGAAGGGGAGATGCGACCACCTGGCTCAGCCAGGCCCAGATTCAAATGTCGGACCTCTCCAGTTCAGCAGTCCCTAAGGTGCCCTGCCTGCCGAGTCGACCGTTTAGAAAGGACCAAACTGAACTGGTACCTCGGGGCAAGGAGAACAAGGAGAGACAGGGGGAAGGGAACAATCAGAACAAGGGGATCAAGGGGAACAAGGGGAAGGGATCAAAGGTGACTCAAAACCCCAGAAGTTTCCCAAGTTTCTGTAGGACTTTTCATTTATCGAGGATCAATATGTAGGCATCCTCATTTGGGGTCAATGAGGAAACTCAAGGACAAACCCTCAACGACATTGCTGAAATCTCGCCGCAAAAAGCAAAGTCTCAACAACAACTCACCCGATATCCGGCCTCCCAAAGGGTTCATAGCATCCAGGAAGCAGTTCCATGCTGAGTCGAACCCAGTGTATCTCGCCTTCAACACAAACGGCAACGCAAACATAGGCCATACAATCTAAACTGGTATCCGATATATAGAGGCGAAAAACGTTCGAGTTGGACCAATGCCATTACACATAGACATAGGTAGATCTGGTGTATTCCATTCAGTATTACACCAATCTAAACCAAAATACTTACCTGTTCGTATCCAAAGGTATGCAACTGTAGCAAATATGCCAAGGGCAATGAGCAGTTGTCACCCGCACAGCAAGTGGCCTCTTGACTGAAGAGAAAGAACATGAGTCCCAAGATCCTCGTAGCAGGGCAGGTGATGGCTAGTGACATCTTTTCGATGTGGAGGTGGATGATATACCCAAAATATACGCATGGTTTCCTACTTGTTCATGTGGGGTACATATCACAATGATTCCTAGATGGCCTTGGTGGGAATCCAGCTGATTCGGCAAAAGGAGTTGGTCAGATTTTGTTCGGTCTAATCATTGGCCGGATTTCAAGAAACTGAGCTTCTGAACGTTGCTGAATCAATTCTGCTTTGGGTATTTCTCATCCCGAAAGGTGTGTGTGCGTGTATGTCTGTATATGAGAGGTGAAGCTAATCGTCTTTCGTCAAAATGCATTCTAAGTGTGACATTGAGATTCAGGATCATGCGTCGTCATTCGAAGGCCAGTCAAGCAATCTTGTTCAAGATGTGTTCCCATTTGAATATCTCAAATCTTAAACCCGATAAGTTTCAGACCATCTCCCAGTCATCGTTCCAAAACCCCCCCGCATCCCATGCTGAAACCAAGCGACAGGCCCCACGCCGGTAATTGCAGAAAGTGAGTTGACGGTCCTGCTGGACATTGGGGTCTGAATCAGGGACCGTGAATGATCAATATGACCACCTTGGTCTATCTCTATGACCATCACGGTCTATCTCAATTAATCCACCATGTTTCGTTAATCCTGACCCAAGAAAGAACTGCCTTTGGCCATGTTGCTTCATGAGCATCAAATCATCTTGGTTGGCAAATAGCTGCCTTTACCCCGGTGATGATCATCAATTTCCAGTCTCCTGCAGCGACGACCATCAAGTCATTCCGTAGGATCTTCGAATTGTCAGTGAGGTCCCCATCTGAAGTGCCAGCGAAAGCCGTTGCTTGTTGCTGTTTGAGAGCCAAGAAATCTGCCAAAACTCAGAAAAACTCTTAAGTCAGAAAAGTGAAATCAGAAATACATACAAAATTCAAAGAAACTCAGCACAAACTTCATAGAAACTCAACACAAACTTCAGGGAAACTCAACACAAACTTCACAGAAACTCAACACAAGCTTCACAGCAAACTCAACACAAACTTTACAGAAACTCAACACAAACTTCATAGAAACTCAACAAAAGTTATTCATAGAAACTCAACACAAGTTATTCATAGAAACTCAACACAAACTTCATAGAAACTCAACACAAACTTCACAGCAAACTCAACACAAACTTCATAGAAACTCAACACAAGTTATTGATAGAAACTCAACACAAGTTTTTCATAGAAACTCAACACAAGTTATTGATAGAAACTCAACACAAGTTTTTCATAGAAACTCAACACAAACTTCATAGAAACTCAACACAAACTTCATAGAAACTCAACACAAGTTATTCATAGAAACTCAACACAAACTTCATAGAAACTCAACACAAACTTCATAGAAACTCAACACAAACTTCATAGAAACTCAACACAAACTTCATAGAAACTCAACACAAACTTCATAGAAACTCAACACAAGCTTCACAGCAAACTCAACACAAACTTTATAGAAACTCAAGACAAACTTCATAGAAACTCAACACAAACTTCACAGCAAACTCAACACAAACTTCACAGCAAACTCAGCACAAACTTCATAGAAACTCAGCACAAACTTCACAGCAAACTCAACACAAACTTCACAGCAAACTCAACACAAACTTCATAGAAACTCAACAAAAGTTATTCATAGAAACTCAACACAAGTTATTCATAGAAACTCAACACAAACTTCATAGAAACTCAACACAAACTTCATAGAAACTCAACACAAACTTCATAGAAACTCAACACAAACTTCACAGAAACACACAGATTTATTTCAAGCATAGAATCACATAGAAAAACCCTGCGGCCGAGCTGCTGCGGCCACGTGGCCGAGTGTGGAAGCAGATTCCGCCGAAGACCCACAGCAGGATGTGACCTTCAAATTTTGATGGTTCTTACCCTGAAAGAAATGATGCAATCAATTAAGATCGAAGGTAATTGTAGTTCATTCTTACCCTGAACAACATTAATCTTGATGAAAACTTCAATTCTTATGTCAACATTGATGGGCTGTGCCTCATTCAATTCCGCCTCTTTTGACAAAGACTGCGTTTAGTTCAGAGGAATTTCCCTTTGGTCTTCTTCCGTCATAGGCAGTCAGCAAGGGGGAATGTACCCGAGTTCAGAATCAAAAGGAACGTCTCAAAGTGTGCAATATAAGTAAACAACTTTGCACGACATTACAATGATCAGTAATGATCAACATACACATGCCAACAAGATTCCGACTTTGTAAATGATCAAAGGAGACTTGGCTTTCCAGCTTTGCTTCTCTCCTGTTTCGACCACTCAAAGGTGACGAATTTGGCCAAGCAGCTGATTTCACCTCCAAGATATCTCGCCATGTTGCCATGTCCAAACTCGTGACCTTAGATCTTTTCTGAAGCAAAACTCGCATCGGGTTAGGGCACTCCTGGTAGCTGACGCAACTTTTTTCAAAAGGCTATAAGGATACCCCCGGCTCCTTAGCTCCCTCTCCACCAGTCAGAAAACCATGAGCACCATTGAGCACCCATCCACGTCACTAAGCTGTGGACAAAGAATGGTCAGCAGCAAGACCACTTCATTTAACGTGGCTCGGACCACCTATGAGAA
The DNA here is from genome assembly GCA_009767595.1 of Symbiodinium kawagutii. Classification (NCBI taxonomy): domain Eukaryota; class Dinophyceae; order Suessiales; family Symbiodiniaceae; genus Symbiodinium; species Symbiodinium kawagutii. The sequence continues at coordinate 141,983 of VSDK01000501.1, read as the reverse complement.
GTAACAAGGCCCATCTCAACGGGACAGAGATTCCCTAGACGTTGGGTATCATTCGGTCATCTCCAGGCAGAAATTTTAGAAACTTGAAGAAAACAATTTATTTGAATCAAGTAAACAAATGTAGAACATATGAATTTGAAGATTTCCCATCACTCTGAAGTCGAACATGGTGACATGATGTGACATGTCTCGCCTGGTAAAGGATGATCTGATCATCGCCACCGTTCTTTGCGATGGTCACCAGGTCATACCTGAGGTGCGACACTGTGAGGCAGCACCGGGTCCGTCTCTGGGTCTGAGTTCAGGACACAAAGAAAATACAAACCTCAGACCCGTCGGCCAAGCTTAGAACTTTGGATCTTTGTCAAATCTCTGCAGATTCGAGAATTCCAGAAACCCAAAGCGGCGCCAACACAGAAACTTGCTTGGTCTGTCCATAAATAGAGGGGAACCACCAACCATTCAAAAATGCCGTGCTTTTATAGGCAAAAGGGATATCCCCACCTATGGTTGTGAACCATGGCAAGTGTTTGCTATACATCGACCAATAGAGAATCTCAAATTCATACATAGTCCCTATCGCCCATTGGATGACAATAAACCAATGGCAAGACATTGACAAAGTCACTACAGTATCTAGTGTTGTTGGTGATTGTTGCATATCATTATATACTTTCTATAACTAAGCATATTCTAACATCAAAGATTATTACCATTCGGTTCTACCCAAATGCTACTGCGTAATAATCCACAGAAGCCCTGAGTGCTGGGCGAAGTAGGACAGTCGAATGGGAGCTCTGCAGATGGTGCCCAGTGGAAGAGAACAATCCTGCCGCAAAGGCTACCCCCTTAGTTGGTGTTGCCACATGTGTTGAACGATTTGAGTTCCGGAAATGTCATAAATTTGGACTTAAACCATTTCATATGTTTAGTTGCGGAGATTTCACAGATGATGGACTTACCAAGGCATATTATGCCATTGACCATTGTATATGCGGAAACTATGATATACGCTATTATGGATGTTCCATGATGTTCCCAGATTTCATTCCCTGGTCCCAAGCTTGGCTCTGAACATCCCGTCCTGCGAGCTCTGCTGTCCTTGTGCACCGAAGCCCAAATTCATGCTGCGACTGCTGCACTGGGGCAGCTGAAACAGCGGGCTATCTTTGGATGCAATTCTTTCAAGCCAAAAAACAAGCTGCATCCGACACAGCCAAGATGAAATGGTGAAGTCCTTTGCTGCAATGGAAAAAATGATTTGGAAATGCTCGATGTCAACAATAATTAAGCACAATACACAGAGGATAGAAATGGATTCGAACTGCGGCGCAGCTTGAGTCAAAAGTATCAAAAGATTTCCAGCAGGTACTAAAATAACAAATCGCTTATTTCGTAGTTGCTCCCTTGAAAATGCCGATTCCCTACCGTTGATAAACTCCCGCGTCAAGCATCAAACTCCTGTCTTGGCTTACAACGATCCGATCGTCGAACCACTCTTTGCAGTGATCGAGTCCCCAAAGGAATTGGGAACTGCCAACCTGTTTTCAATTCTAAATACCTCCAGAAACCACCCCGATCCAAACGGGCATCAGACAAATTCTCCGAAAAGGATCTCATCCTGCCACTGATTCCAATCCTTGGCACTATCAAGGCGCCATGAGGCACCTTGTTGCACAAAAGAAGATATCTTAAGGGCATTTTGGCATCAAAATTGAGAGAAATCAAAGCTTGAACTTCGGTATCATCTCACACAACATTCTCATCCATCGCAGTACTCCACCGTAGAAGCAAGGCACATGGGCCAAGAACCACAGGTCCAGCAAGGGCGCGATCTGTTCAGCCTGCGAAATGCTGAGTCTAAACCAGCAAGAAAATATTGGGACTAGTCACCATCATCTACCAATCCAACAAAAAAATGATAAAAAATGCATACCAACAGTAACTAACCATCGTTTCAATGGTGCGATCCAGAGCATCACTTAATTGTCCGCAGATACCGTGGGATGCCCGTCACGGCTGCGGGAAGCTGTGCCGCACCGTGGCTGATAGACCGGGGAATTCCGACAATGGCATCCTGGCGCGGAAGATCTGTCCAAAGTGGCAGTGCAGCTCTTTCCGCGAAGAACTGCCAAAAAGTTTCGCAAGAGAAGGGGAAAAATATCATAACTTCCAAATTCTAAAAAATCTAGAAGAGAAGAGCAAGAGAAATATGTCAAAACTAGAAAATCTTCTCATGCAGTTCTCCAGCACTGAAAAAGTCTATTCAAACATGGCAAGAATTGCTCCATCATGTCTTCATGCACGTGCTGCTTCTCAACCTGCCACTGTCATTCCACTGTCTCGTTTTTTTCGGATCGCCTTTAGTGTCCCTGATGCGCTTCACACGCGCACAACAAAAAAGACCGCGTTGGCACCACCATTCAATTGAGCAAAACAATGTCAGTTTCCCACCTGTTCCTGCAGTTTTGCCACGCGCTCTTGCAACTTGTGCATTTTGTTGTAGTAAAACCTTGGGCCAATGGGCACCACACCAGTTATCTCTGTCACATTCGGCACGCTTCTGAGAGGCGGACTCAGCCTTTGTCAAGGACACCTGGCCATGAAATGATTTTCACAACGCCGACTGCTGCTCCATCATTGGCCTTGCAAGCGTATTCTTCCAGCACCAGGCGACATTCTTGAACTTGGGCCTTAGCTCACCCAAGAATGTATGGCTAACAAACTCTGATGTGGATGAAAAGGTTGCTGTTCAGAATTCTGCGCAGTCCATGATTTGTGGAAGGAGCGGGTGTGTCACTTGGCTGGATTTTTGCGGAGTTTCACTTCTGAAGCTTGGACAGAGTGCGTTGCACCGATGAGTGTAGTGGCACATGGCTTCTATGTTTCACCCGACCACCCACGTCGACCATGGCGGGATACGGAGAGAATCTTCGCTGTCTGTGAGATTCGGATGTTGAACTTGCCGCGCAGGTCCTGGGGACTTACAGGACTATCGGACTATCCGAAAAGAAAAGAGGAAAGGGAAAGACTTAAAGACAGTTAAAGACATTAGAATACAAAGGAACTAGAAAAATGAAGCTAAAAAGAAAACAAAAAATTGCAAAGACCCCACATCCAAACCCTGCAGATGGTTTTGCACGTGGCAGAGAGGCCAGGCCTTGCGAAAGATGTTCTGCCACTTCTCCGCACGGTCTCGTAAGTCAGGCACAGCATGAATGCACTCATACCTCAGTTCCAGCGAATTCAGTATCTTAAGAGCCACTATCAAAGTGGATAACATCCTTGGACCAAATCTGCAGCTAGGAAAATTGCGACTTCAAAAAGTGGATGTCATGGGCTATGAAAAATGCCCATAAGCATGATTGGTTGGTAGTTCATCCCACGTCAGGGAATGCAATGCCCAATACATACCTGCTTCCACAGCAACTCCTTGCATGAAACCAACCACCATTGACCATCATGTGATCATCTCGCTATTAAGCAGTACACACACATGATGTGTCCTTTTTCACTTTTACTGCCTTGCGTTCCATAACACACAAAAAAGGACAGTGGTATGCTAGCTTGAATCCAATGCGACAAGACATCATCCATCGACCACCAAAGTTCAGAGTCTCAAGCTCGACAAATCACTGGCAAATAACGATCACCATGTCGCCATGACCATCTAGCTGCTATCAAACCATTCATGAAATGATCAATCACATCCAATCACTACTATTCACCACTCACCATCCATCATCCAACAAACCAGCCACGAAGAAATACTGGTGCCATTTCGTAAACGTTTGTCAATATAGCTAATACATGGGCCAAGAAACACATGTATTAGATGAACATTAAATGACGCAAAAGAATCCGCCAACAGCATCCAACAAGGCAAAGATTGGGCCGCACCGAGTGGCCATCGTTTTATCAGGGCGCGAGGCACCTAGAGAGGAAAAGCATTGGAGATCTGTTGATTTCTGTGATTTCTGCAGGGATTCATTGATCTTTTCTCAAGAAATCGCAAATATAGCAAAAGTAGCACAATGACAATGCCTACCCAACAGTTCACAACATGAAAGCACCAACAGAAATATCACAAACAGAAGCGCATGCGGCACATGGCCTACCAACCTCGGGTCAAGATTCGCCATGATTGGACGATTCAACTCCTATGTAAAGCCGTCTTTCAAGCATCATGTTGTCCTAACCTTGGTATGGGCGGGTTCAGAAGATCATTCAGCATGCGCGGTGATGAGTTGACCATGGACCAACGTTGCATTGATGGCACCCTGCCTGATGATAGCGGCTCTCCAAGACTTCAAACATCTGACGGATAGAGGCCTCAGCGGCTTCGATGTCCATCCACAAAGGCAGTCACTAAGGACACGGTAACTGGACATCACAACTTTGCAACTAGAAAACATGTTACTGGAGCGTTTCAGGTATCACGAATAGCTACGGAAATATGGCTCCGAGTTGAGGAAATCATACTTGGCACCAATGAGCATTTCGAGTGAGGAAGCACCAGCAACTGTGGGTGGCCCCTATCATTGCTGCGAACAACTAACCATGTTGTCCACTCCTTCAATTGAATCTGCCGCCAAAAACTGTCCCACCATGATACAAAAAACAAATAAGGCAGCATGACCAACGGAGATTCGAGCCAACAGGAGGCATTATTTGGAAGAAATGATCACAACTTTGCATGGTGATACTCTGGATCTACCCCAAATGTCACGCTTGAGTCTGCATTCCTGTCATTTCTTATCATCATGTCCCTTCTCAAACATCGTTCTAGAAAAACCTGTCATAAAGCCTTCCTCACCACAACATAATCAGCAAAACAACAGAAAAACATGTTTTTCACAATGAAGGGGTCATCACAGGTCCTTGGTCCTTCATTTTCATCCCTTTTGACGTTTCGACTCCATGACTCCCCTGTCGAGTGGCCAAGACTGGAGCAGTTTCCACCAGGAAGGGATCCAAGCTCTTCACTGCCTGAGTCGCAATGCTTTGATGCGTGCAGTCTTCATGTGCCGAGGAGTAGCAAAGAAACCATTTTCTGATGTACGAAATGGCAACGCTTCAATTGCTTCAAGCTGGAAACCCAGGGAAAACATGGGAAACCCGTCCGAGCCAAAGGAAACAAAACAAAAAAGACCAAATAAGCACAAAACAAACAAGATCAAAGCAGCGAAGCCGTGACCTTTCAGCATTTTTGCAACACACTCTAAGCTCTGGAAGACCCCACCAGGATGGTACTGTGGAGCTCATCAGGATGCTTGGGCGACATGATGATTTCCCCACTCTTCGCCTGGACTCTGTGATCGACATCTCTGAACTGAACCAATCCATGAGTGGCTTTGGTCTTCTTGGGGAAACCAATACTGGCGGTGTGTCGTAGCAGGCAGCAGTGAGTTTTACTCCTTCGCGTAAAAACTCTTCTTAACATCCCAGACAAACCTCCCTTGTATCCCCTTGAAACATCATCCTGAAGCAATTTCAGCGATTTCGGCCTGCAAAGACAGCTTGAGTTTGGCCTCAAATGGACGACTTGGCCGCAGACTGCGCATACCAAATCTGTAGACTTAGCGCACATCATCCACTGGATTCCACTTGCTGAGCATGCCCGACGCAAGCATCTTCCAGCCACCGCTGAACCACTCCCATCAACCTGGCAAGCTTGAGACCATCGCCCGTTTCAAAAGGCCCCCCTTTGAGGCCGAACCCTGGCATTGCCACAGTTTCATATGGAAGAACTTGGATCCAAAGAATGTCAAAGGACTCCTGTGGTCCCCACCTCAAACGGCAGCAGGCGCACATTGCCATCAATGCCTGGCAACATGGCAGAGGCTCGTGTTTGTGCCATCTGTATTCTATGTCTTCTTTGTCTTTCCTGTCTTCCTGGTTCCCAACACGGCCTTGCGCAAAGGCGTCACATCCACGACCTGGCATTTGGTACAAGCAGGTGGATGACACCCGAAGTGAGAAACAAGATCCACAGTTTCGAACAGAAAAGAAGTTCCAGCTGTGTTGTCTTTCGAGCTGTCTCTTCAGTGGTACGCCAGTGGTGCGAAGAGCCCAAGATGTCTTTCCGGCAGATCCTGCACCGAACCCACGCTGCAGGAGGTGGAGCGGCTCAGCCGGCTATGCAGCGGTCCTGTGCTTCGTTCAACTCTTTGTGCCAGCCATCCTGGCGGTTGCTCATGCTTCGGCACCAACGAAGTCAAGTTACAAACATAGGGATTAACGATGATATAACGAAGATCAATGGGGGCCAAAGGAAATCAACCAGGTGTTGCAACTCAACACGTATGGAAACCGCCACATAGTTTGGGGGGTTCTATCCATGGATTATCTGCAATGATTCGTGTCAAAAAAGAATGTTTATGGTTTTTGTTGAATGCTATTTTGCTTTGTACGTACCTCCCAACAATTGGAAAGGTATTTCTGAATTTGTTCATTGCATTACAGCATATGGCAGATGTGATGGCAGATGTGGTATATGAATGGCAGTTTTCACCCCTATGCACGGGAACAAAAACAAAAATCGGATATGTTTGATGCTGATACCAATGCAAGAATTACTCGGTGATCACGCACCCATCCATCACTGAATAATTTGGTGATATCTCAACCGTATGGCCAATGGAAACCCAAAAACCCATCAACTTATGGAACTTGTCGCGGTGCTTCACCTGCACAACATCTACGGAACTCGTGCATAGTTGTACTTCTGTATCACCTTTGGTCCTTGTCTAACTCGCCAGGGAGGTCACAGCCCGACTTCAGCTCAACATGGCGGTAAGTCGATTCGATCGAGATGCTCTCGGAGTTCCTCAATTGACCTCAGCCAGGGATCAGTGAGTGATCAGAATACAAAATTTTCGCTATCTAAATCGAATCACTTCTTATGCTCTGCTGTACAGATGTGTATTGTGATGTGTAATCTGCATACCAATCTCAGGTTGCTTGGCGACATGCGTCTAAGTCCCAGCGAAGCCCCCCGTCAGTCCTTCTTGTGTTCGATTCGTTTATTGATTCGCGACTTGTTTTTCTTCGGTCGCTGCAATGGGTGGTGGCGAAGCCGAACAGCTTGCCTGGTAGCGTCGTCAATCGCTTGATCCAGTGCAGAAAAGCTAAAGTCTTCATCCAATCTCCACAGCTTCAATTCCTTGGGATTTCCAAAACGGATCTCCATTGGATCAAAGCTCCAAAATGACCTCTGACTGCTTTACACCATGATAGGGGCGAAAGGGTCAGTTGAGCCTAGCCTGTCATCCCTGCGCTAGGAATCACGTGGATTGTTCTCCCTGAGTTTCTTCAACTGGCAAGTTTTTCAACAAGGCCCGAGTGTTTTCCTGGTGCCAAATGTCATACGATTCTGGTTCAGGTTGCAAATTTGCAAAGATGCCCAGCGATGACTGGCATCAACTTCTTTGGCCCCGGATCATGTTGTCAGACAGGCCTCTGTTCGACTAAACTGCGGCGAAAAACCCGCCGCTGGTTTCGCTGTTCCATGCGGCAAACGGTCACGTTGTGTGAACCGTCGGGGTGAAACAATTGAGATACACTCCCCATGGCCTTCCAGTTGTGAGCACTTGCCAGCGTCCAAATGCATCACTCAAACCCTAGCAGAATCGATTACCGATGCGTGAAATGGGGATTCATGATGCCACCATCCGGTCTAGATCCTTCCTAGTACCGCACAACACTGATCAGCAGCTGCATCTGGGAAATCACAAATCTTCGGGCCACCGGCCCATTTCCACCCAGATAGTTGGTCGTCAAAACCCTACGTTGGACTATTTCAGCTTCCAAACAGTTCACCACGACTTGTGGGTGTTGTGAGTCTTGGCATCCACTGGTCATCATCTCGTCACCATTCTTTTTCAACTGGACGACAAGGCGGTGCTGCGCACCACGTAGGTGGCGCAGTTTGACCCAGTTGAGCATCATGGAAGGTGCCTCGTTCAAAAGAAACAGGGAGAAGATCACTAACAAATTTTCATCACACTATGTGAATCTTTGATCAGTTTCTATGTGAACGTCATGGTTACATATATATATATATGTATGCGTGTAAAGATGAACATACAAGCATACGTTGATACGATATAAATCATATACAGAATCATTGGGCTTCCAAAATGGATTGGTTTCTTTGTGAATCTGTTAAGGAGTGATTTTGAGCCCCGGTTCTTGGAGTCATCGCAGTGACCATGTTCGGCTGCTTCATCGCGGCAGGGCCATGGCGGACTTTTGGTTTCCATGATGCTCCAACTGGAGTCGGGTGAGTCGGCCTCTTGGCAGGTCCTTCTGCACGACATTTCCAAGAGAGAAATGGGCCACGAAAGTGTCCTTCTGAGTTCTAAGTCTTTGGCCTATTGTTTTTGTTGCCTTTTCAGGTACAGGACTATGGATAAGCCTCAAAGTCTTTGAGTGCAGTTGATCAGTGTCTCTACACCAAGAATGACTCAGAATGACCATGGCAGGGTGGTTTGATTTTGGACCCCGTAGAGTTTCCAAGCAGGGCTATTACCAGGCCGATCACCGTGCGACTTTGCGCATGAATTACTCGCCCGTGCATGCTGGCAAAGCGGAGAAACCTGTTCCAGGAAGAAAATCCCGATCAGAAAACACGCCAACATCCAAGCACACCAGGAGTCTACACTGTGAGTTTCGTTGGATTGCAGCTTGTATGAAAAGGGCAAGGTACAAACACCTTCCAAATTCATCAGAAAGTATTCTGAAGAATTCTGTGATTCCTAACTGAGTGTCTTCCCAAAAATATGTTTGAATTCCAACATACGGTGACAGGCTAACCTCAACACGTAACGATCCGATCAGGACCACCCGGTCGCCACACGGGCTGCAGGAAGGCGGGCAAGGCCCAAGCCACACACCAGCCGTGGTGGCCTTCCTTTTAAGAGCACTGCCAGGAGCCCTCCTCATGCGTCAAATGCCAGGACCTCCTGAGGTGCCTGGAGGCGGCATCTGGGATAGATCGAAGTGTAAAACATGATTGTGCACCTATTAGTAGATGCGAAAATATATTCATTCATATCCAAATATATGTCTGGATGGTAGAAATAAATGTATACATTGGTGTCATATAAGATCGATGTAATGTCATTATACTATGTCATCATCTTATCATTGTTGATGTCGAGATTGTATGTTATAACAAGATTGACAATGCACTATCAACTATGATATTGGGCAGCAAACAAATAAGATGATTGAAATATAGGAAGGGGTCAATGCTGCTGATATTCTTGGTGATATGTGATGATACAATCATGGCCATCAATCAACAAATACCTCCATAATAATCTCAGAACATCACATATCTTTTCTGTGCCAGAACGTCCACTTAGTGTGATAGCATGGGATATGACCAGCCAATACTGATACAACAACGGCATACGGGTGCTATGAGAGTTACTCCAGAAATGAGCAGCTTGAATGGAGAAGCATCACATTTTCTGGCTGCATCAAACTTAGTGGCTGCCCATCGGCATTGAGTGCCCTGTGGTAATCTGACCCACCATTTGTAGACCCAATTTTTTGGATGGATTTTTGGGCGTCAACTGTGTCAACAATGACCAAGAAAGACCAAACAAAATAGCCACCTCAGAGTCATGCTAAAGGGCGAAAGATCCGCTGGATTTTTTCTGATTTCCAGCTCTCACAGGAGAGCAATATGTGGTTCCCAATTCACAAATCCTTCATGATATCCTTCATGAAATCTCGGAAAGGCAACGGCCAACCCAACCCATCCACAATCCGCCGCCTTGGCAAACTGGTAGTATGTGCCTGCCAAGTGCTGCAACCCAGAATGTCCATAGGATACACAAGGAGAGCCAAGACGATTTCAATCATCGGAATGACAATGAATGCCTTGGGAACGACTCTGTCTTGTGTTTGCTTCTTGCGTTCTGTCTTCTGTTTCGAATTTCTTTAGCGGTCGTTTGTCACTTTGGGCCCAATGTCTTTCTGGACCCAACTCCCTTATGTGCACTTGGAGCCTAGTTCTTTGCCCCTACAGTATTTGCATGTCGCACTCTGTTTGAAGTCAACATCTCTCATTTAAGCACTGTCTTTGTTGCACTTCGGAGCCAACATCTCCCATCTCCTTTGTGCCTGGCATTTGCAGCATGTTTGGGGGGCACTGTGCTTGAGATTGTTGTTGTTGTTGTTGTTGTTGTTGTTGTTGTTGCTGCTGCATTTCTTTTTGTTGTTGTGGTGGTTGCTGTGTCAGGGAATTCTGGCTGTTGGCAATCTGCTGCCATGGTGTCAGCGTCTGAAAAAGACAGTGGGGTGGTCGGATGCAGCCAGTCCACCGGTGCCGTTCAGACTGTAGCTGTACCGTCGCTTGACAGCATTGTTGGCAGCGAAGAACAGAAGCACAAAAGCGCAAAACAGCTAATTAAGCAGAAACGCTGAGGAAAGCAAGAAACTAAAATGGCAAGCAAAGAAGCTTTTTTAGCTGACCAAACAAAAAAAAGAGAACAAAAACTGAGAAAGCCAGTCAGACACAATTGCAAAGGAGCAGTGTCAGAAACGGAAGGACCAAAGCAGAAAAGCAAAAAGCGGAAAGGATCCGAAATCTTGAAATTTTCGGAAAGAACATGAACTAAATCGCACTAACTCGGGCGTGTTTACACCGACAGCGATCAGGACATGGCACCTGAGGGCTTGCCATCTTCGTAGGGACGCCCATAGTTGCACATAGCCTCGGATGTTGCATCCAATGAACTGCTGGTGTCCAGTGCAGATCTCCCCACCTGAGCATCACTCTTCTGGACCTGCAGCATGTGATTGTGGGGTTGAACGCTGAAATTGGGATTCTATGACAGTGGTTGATATTGCTATGACAGTGGTTGATACTGGGATTCTTTTCACCTGTGGCTGTGGATAGAAATCTCGTAGATCAACGTTCCAAGAAGAGTCCGTCTGTCTCAAGCATTCCTTTCCTACTTTCTCTTTCCTTATCTTTCCTCAATTTTTGTTCCCATCTTTCCTCTATTTTTCATCGGTTTCCTTCATTTTCCTATCGGCTCATTTCCTCAACTGTTTCCTCTCTCCTTCACCCAACCCCCGCCCAAAGCGCCTGCTTCGGGTCCAGGTCAGAGCATGGGCTCCGGCCCTCAAAAACTCGGCCATCCACCACTTGGTAGCGAAAGTCCGCCTGTGAAATGCCCAAACTCAGCCGTTTGTTTTCCCTGGTTTCAAGTCATTCATTTGAAATTTTAAAGTACAAGTTCATATTCAAAGTGAATTCAAGACAAACATGTTCAAGTTCATGTTTTTGGTGTCAAGCCATAAACCCAACTTCTGGAGATGAATTTTGAGGGCCCGTAACCGGTGCATTTCATTCGTGTCACAAATTCCCGCGAAAACTGTGCCGTCATGAAATGGCAGTGGGTCAGTTCACCCTGTACCCCTAGTTCCCTCCTGTTTACCATTGTTTTCCCTATTATTGTTGGTGGAAATCCCCCATGAAGCCGTTGGTTGGCTAATACTGACCCAGCTCGCCAAATTCCAATCGCTCAGCTCCTCCTGCCAAGTCCATAGCTTCCTTTGCAATGCCTCGCAGGCACCGCCCTTGGGAGATTCTGCTCCCCATGGCACCACGGTACTGTTAACAGTAGAAACACACAGTCAACTCCTCCGTTGAAAATAAGAAACAGATCGAAACAGGGAAACACCAGGAGGAAAGAAGTGTGAAATCTAGAACTACCAAATAACTTTCATGAAGAAGTCTGGTGATTGTCATCAACTTTGGTGGAAAGGCTACGCCCGAGAGATCTTGAGTTTCTGACATGGATTTTGCGCACCATCGCCTCAGTTTGGTGCGATTTGGGTCCCCGCATCCAGCTGGCTTCATTGAGAGAATTTCAGAAAGAAAAACTGCATTTAAAAATCAACAGCTGTTGATTCATATGATTTGTTTTCTTCAACTTTGGGAGTCCAACAAATCGAACTTGAAAATCCAAACATTGAAAAAGTTGAAAATGAATGACATGAAAATGACAAATTTCGTGAAACTCCAACCTGTTCCAACACTCATGCAGCTCCACGTTTGAGTGTGGCATATCACATGTGGCTCTCTACTTTCCAAGAGCTCCAAGCATCGAGTATCACGGTTTCTCTGTGAAAACTCCCAGGGTGTTGGCATATTGAGTGAAAAAAGGGTCCGTCAACTACAGCCGACTACGGAAAACTACCTGGACCAGCCGACTCTCCTGAATTTCCAAAGGACAGAGTAATGACTAGTCTTACATACTTTTACTATCTCTTACTTACTTGCTACTATCTTACTACGTTATTCCTCTGCATTACTCGAGCCCAGAGTTTCCTTCTTGTTGGCAAATTCTGGGGAAAACTTCCCGGGGAAAACCTCTCAGGTTCCGCACATCGTAGATCTGATCGTAGTCCACCTTCGAGTTCAAAGGAGCGGAGGTCGACATGTTTTTTGAAACAACACCAGGAGCTTCCGCAAAACACTTTCCTGTGTCATCCCGCCACATGTTCATAAGACTTGAAGATTCAACCTTTCAGTTGAAGACGCAAACCTATGTTCTTAGTCAACTGACACCGACCCAAAATTTGTTGAGCGGCAGAACTCATCCCAAGTGCTGACACCGGGCTCTCCTGGGCTTCCTACCCCTGCTGCTTTCACTTTGCTTATCAGGCTTTCGATGTCACAGCTGCCTGCAAGAGGAATATTCGATGGACATGGTAAATTCGATCAAGTATTAAATATATGATTATATGAGTAACTTCGAGGGACGACATCTCTGGGTTGAAAAAAATACAGAGGATAAGCAACATGCAGCGGCACAGGAGACACATTGGTGCGGGCTCTCGGAACTTCCTCAGCGCCTGCATCGTCGATCCGCACTGCATCTCCAAGTGCTAGGGCCTCAGAGACTCCGTCGTCATCCGATCTCAGCGCTGGTGCCGATGGCCACTCCCGTGCCTGCTTCATGTACTCCAAGGGAAAGAAGCCTCAGGTGGAGTTGCAGCAGACATGGACAGCCTGTCAACGAATTGAAGTCGCATGGATAGCAGTCGCAAAGCCAGGTGCTGTCCACAAGTCGCCAAAGGTGGCGAGCGGAACCACAACCAGCCGACCACCGCGACCACCACATGGGGAGTACACGTTACGGGGTACCCGTTACGATGGCGACCGTAGGAAACATCGCGTGTGGCCAAGCCACGACCTCGCGTGAAGTGCTCACCGCCTTCAGAGTCATGAGCGGCTACCCACACGGGGAATTCATGAAAGAATTCATCAGAATTGAAATTAATTCATGAAAAATATATGATTTATATATGATTTATCACTTTGATATGAAAAATGAAAGATCCACAATACAGCTTGATCATCGTAGTAGAAGAGTATAGAACATCGAACAGCAGTAGTTGGTGATGCTGTCACAGCGTTTCGGTGCAACGAGGTCCGTGCTTTGAAAGAGATTGTAGTGGAAGGGAAACAACGGCAAATGTATGAATTGGAGGTGCAACCTGGCAGGGAGTTGGAGAGACAGTTCCATCGCTTGATGCAATTTGACTCTTTCAAGCGGAAGACCTTTGTATTGAAAATTGCAAGTTCTTCAGAGCACGATCCAAGGAAGTTCCAGTTATCTTCACTTGGTCCAGCTACCAGGCTTTCACCATCCGATGCAAGTCTGAGGGAGAGAAGGGTCCCAAGAATCGGATTCGCAGCCCCAACAGAGGGGGCTTCAAATCCAAGGTAACCCTGAGAGGGGCTCCACTGGGTTCCACTGGGTTCGGGTCTCACGACTCTGGGGTCTCCGACTGGAACATGGACGGGGGGAAGTTGAACCCCGTCACTGCCAAGGCCTCACACTGCACCACAGGATAGTCTGATGTGCGAATTGGGTCGCCCGAATGGTCCCCATCGAGTTCTCAGTGGTCAATGGTCATCACAACGGCAGTAATGACCAGTAGAAATGACCAGCAGTAATGACCAGGTCACAGTAAAATAATCATCATCTTCGCTGATGGTCAGTAGCAACAACCAAGCATCGCATTGATGGCCACAGCCTCAGCGTAACTGTCCACCTCGCAACCCCCTTCGCAGCCTCCAACGCTTGCCATTGAGAGGGCCTGGCCAGTCAGTGTTAATCTCAAACGTTGATTCAAAATGCTCTTGAGGAATTGTTGCTCCTCTTCACATCTCTTGAAGTCAGTGAAGCATCTCTTTTACAGTTTCTATATCACTCTTAATCTGTACTGTAGTTCTTAATTTCGTAAAAGTTATCCCTTGTAGTTCTTAATTTCTGGAACTCCAAACGGATGACCTTTCCAAACAGGCACAACACCAGGCAGAACTTCGGCTCAGCTCTGCGCACCTCTGTTGTCCGGCCCAGACCTTCTCCCTGAATGCCTGCGGCAATCAGATTCTGGAGACGAGAAAAAACATCAAGACATGTGACATCATATGACATCACACGACATCATCTCTAACATCATATGACATCATCAGATATCATCAAATATATCATCAGCATAGTTTGATACAGTTTGCAACTTAGGCCACCTGTCAAACCCTTGGGAGCTGATTAGCACACGCCATCCACTCCAATCTCCGCTGCACCTCATGGCCCCAATACCTCAGCCATTCAGAAACAAGCAACAGTTTCAACATCAAGTGACAAAGATTGAAGACAACTAGACGACGGTTGGCCCGAGAGCGAGACAGGCAATGTTATAGCAGCCTCCAATATACTAATTCAAAAAGACTAACGTCATGATCCTTGAAATGGATGATGATGATGATGATGATGATGATGATGATGATGATGATGATGATGATGATGATGATGATGATGATGATGATGATGATGATGCTGCTGCTGATGATGATGATGATGATGTAGCTGCTGCTGAAGAAAAAGATGAATATGATGAGAATGCTGGCGATATGACAGGGCTGAAAGGAAGAAAAATGTTGAGGACGGGTTGTTGGACGCAGGTCCCCAATCGCAAAACGTACCAGGCAAAAACGTACCAAGGCAAAACGCGCCAGAGCAAAACGTACCACAGCAAAATTTACCACAGCAAAACGTACCATAGCAAAACGTACCAAAGCAAAACGTACCGCCGCAAAACGTACCAAGATCAAACCTACCAAAGCCAAACAGACCAGAGCAAAACGTACCAAGAGCAAAAGGGACCGCCGCAAAACGTACCAAGATCAAACCTACCAAAGCCAAACAGACCAGAGCAAAACGTACCAAGAGCAAAAGGGACCGCCGCAAAACGTACCAAGATCAAACCTACCAAAGCCAAACAGACCAGAGCAAAACGTACCAAGAGCAAAAGGGACCGCCGCAAAACGTACCAAGATCAAACCTACCAAAGCCAAACAGACCAGAGCAAAACGTACCAAGAGCAAAAGGGACCGCCGCAAAACGTACCAAGATCAAACCTACCAAAGCCAAACAGACCAGAGCAAAACGTACCAAGAGCAAACGTACCACGGTACCACACAGCAAAAAGTACCAGGCACAAACGTACTAGAGCAAAACGTACCGCAGCAAAACGTACCAAGAGCAAAAGGTACGACCGCAAAACGTACCAAGATCAAACCTACCAAAGCCAAACAGACCAGAGCAAAACGTACCAAGAGCAAAACGTACACGGTACCACACAGCAAAACGTACCAGGCACAAACGCACTAGAGCAAAACGTACCGCAGCAAAACGTACCAAGAGCAAAAGGTACGACCGCAAAACGTACCAAGATCAAACCTACCAAAGCCAAACAGACCAGAGCAAAACGTACCAAGAGCAAAACGTACACGGTACCACACAGCAAAACGTACCAGGCACAAACGCACTAGAGCAAAACGTACCGCAGCAAAACGTACCAAGAGCAAAAGGTACGACCGCAAAACGTACCAAGATCAAACCTACCAAAGCCAAACAGACCAGAGCAAAACGTACCAAGAGCAAAACGTACACGGTACCACACAGCAAAACGTACCAGGCACAAACGCACTAGAGCAAAACGTACCGCAGCAAAACGTACCAAGAGCAAAAGGTACGACCGCAAAACGTACCAAGATCAAACCTACCAAAGCCAAACAGACCAGAGCAAAACGTACCAAGAGCAAAACGTACACGGTACCACACAGCAAAACGTACCAGGCACAAACGCACTAGAGCAAAACGTACCGCAGCAAAACGTACCAAGAGCAAAAGGTACGACCGCAAAACGTACCAAGATCAAACCTACCAAAGCCAAACAGACCAGAGCAAAACGTACCAAGAGCAAAACGTACACGGTACCACACAGCAAAACGTACCAGGCACAAACGCACTAGAGCAAAACGTACCGCAGCAAAACGTACCAAGAGCAAAAGGTACGACCGCAAAACGTACCAAGATCAAACCTACCAAAGCCAAACAGACCAGAGCAAAACGTACCAAGAGCAAAACGTACACGGTACCACACAGCAAAACGTACCAGGCACAAACGCACTAGAGCAAAACGTACCGCAGCAAAACGTACCAAGAGCAAAAGGTACGACCGCAAAACGTACCAAGGCAATTTTACTTCAGTTTTTGACGTTCAATGTCCACAAAACGCCAAACGGTCACCGGAGACAAGTCAAAATCGCAATTTTACCTCAGTTTTTGACGTTCAATGTCGCGAAAACGCGAAACGGTCACCGCGGACAAGTCAAAATTGCAATTTTACTTAGGTTTTGGACGTCCGAAACGCACGAAACGGCGTAATTACATGTCACGTTTCGTGGCGGTCCGGCGGCACCGCCCCGGCCTTAGAGAGAAGAAGAAAGAAGAGCGAGAGAGAGAAAGATCTGCAGATGTCAGCGTTTGAAGATCTAGATCTGCAGACGTCAATTGTGAAGATCTAGATCTGCAGATGTCAGCGTTTGAAGATCTAGATCTGAGACGTCAATTGTGAAGATCTAGATCTGCAGATGTGAGGGTGTGAAGATCTAGATCTGCAGATGTGAGGGTGTGAAGATCTAGATCTGCAGATGTGAGGGTGTGAAGATCTAGATCTGCAGATGTGAGGGTGTGAAGATCTAGATCTGCAGATGTGAGGGTGTGAAGATCTAGATCTGCAGATGTGAGGGTGTGAAGATCTAGATCTGCAGATGTGAGGGTGTGAAGATCTAGATCTGCAGATGTGAGGGTGTGAAGATCTAGATCTGCAGATGTGAGGGTGTGATGATCTAGATCTGCAGATGTGAGGGTGTGATGATCTAGATCTGCAGATGTGAGGGTGTGATGATCTAGATCTGCAGATGTGAGGGTGTGAAGATCTAGATCTGCAGATGTGAGGGTGTGAAGATCTAGATCTGCAGATGTGAGGGTGTGAAGATCTAGATCTGCAGATGTGATGATGCGAAGATCTAGATCTGCAGATGTGATGATGTGAAGATGTTGATGTTGCTGATGTGATGATGTACAGATGTTGATGTTGCTGATGTGATGATGTACAGATGTTGATATACGGCTGATTTTTTACGAAGAACCCTTCGCAGACGCTCTCGGGAAAAAAAAACATTCCAACATGCGGAAGGCACCCCCAAGCCACAGAGCGGTGCGCCTGCCCATGCATCAGCTGCTACACCTTTTGCTGGACAACCCAGGGCCGATAGCTCGTAGGAATCGGCGGTGCAAGATCGAAACTAGCTCTCAGAGTCAACAGGTCAACACGCAACAGCTAGGTAACATTGACACTGACCGAAATCTTCTTTGACCTGCTGACTTCTTTGGCTGAAACACCATGGAAAGTGACCTGACCCTGATTGAAGGCTTCTTGGCATTCGGTTCCCTTCCCAGACTTCGTCATGGGGTCCGCCAATTGATGGCGAGTTGGAACCCAAATGAGTCTAGCCCTCACGCCAGAAGGATGTGCTTCAGTGCTACACAACTGACGAAGAATGGCAATGTTGATAGCATTAGATCTATCTCCCACAGATTGCGAATCAGCCCTGATACAATCAAACACTGACTTGCAGTCCGTAGCCATGACCAACGGCATGAGGGAAAACCATTCGGCTTTGTCATCCTCTTTCAAGATGTGGCTACCCCACTGAATCTCCATCAGCAGTGCTCGAACGTAGTGCCCCGGCGAAAACCCCATCAACGCTCCGTGGGTTTCTCCGGCGAAGCTGGACTCGATGATCCTCTTGTTCGACTTCGTCTTCCACATCACTGTATTGAAATGCACAGGCTTGGTCCTTTCAAGGTCAGAAGCCGCCACCAATCCTACCACACAGCCCTTTTGAGAATAAATCAACTTCTTATCTAAAAAGCTCTGAGTAAGATCATCATCATTCTCATCAATTTCAACACCAACACTATTATATAAACTAGCATCATGAAAAGCAACAACAGCAAGTTCTTTACCAAGACACCGAAAAACCATACTGACTTCATTCTTCTTGATAGAACGGACAACTTGATTGGCAACCTCCAAATCCTTCACACACAAACTGTTCACACGTTTCTGAAGTTGGTTTACCATGAAGGCAGCGTCCGGACGACTCTGAGTGGTTAACCATTGCAAGGCCCCCAACACTGATCTGAAGTCTGAAACCTCGACCTCATTGGCTTTGTCTTCGGGATTCTTCTTTCTTTCTCTGGTGATAGGAATCGTATCTAACCTACCAGTCACAAATCCCCGTTGACGCATGTGGATCACATGTTTACCATCTTCTTCAGCAACCACCAACTCTTTCACACAGTAAGCTCTTTCCCACAGTAAGTGATGCCTTGTTTTTGATCAACCACTTTGACCCATTCCCCAAAAGGAAATCGCTCATACAACTTTTGCACCCCATGTTCCACAACCTCAGAACCATCAGTAGCCACCATAAGGTCATCAACATGGATAACGATCAAACCATTGGGGGTACCATCAGCGTGTCTGTGAATGAAAACCGCGGGATCAAGATGGCTCTTTTCGTAACCCAGATCACCAACGATAAAACCTGACAACGCTTGATACCACGCTCGCGGCGCGTCTGGGCGTCCGTAGACAGGACGCTTCAACCGCAGGATCTGACCCGGTGCAACACCTTTTAATCCCCGTTGCGGAGGATACATGTACAATGGCTGGCCGGAACTTTCTGCTCCCTGAAGGAAAGCGGAAGAGATGTCTCCGGATCTCCACGTGGATACCCACTCCCACGATGCCACCAAGCTAAGGAACACTAACAGACTGCAATGCTGCACCGTTGGCGCATCTACCTTGATTAATCCTGAGGAGCAGTCTGGACAATTTTGCCCAGCTACACATAACCGAGCCTTCGCTTTTGTGGGGAGCTTCTTTCCAAATTCATCCATGAGTCCCGCATGTTTATCCCTCAAAACGAAGCGGCTTTTTAAAATACGTTGGGGATGTTCAGCTATCAACCGAGCGCTCTCACGGACATCCATGATCTCAACCGCATCATACTGCAACCAGGAATCCCATTCCTTGTTTTCAGCCTGTTGATACAACTCACGTTCACTCTCCGGGATCTTAGAAAAAGGTATCTCCTTGTCGAGGGATTTTTGTTGCTTGCGTTTGCTAAGAACTTGGAAGACATCGTTTTCCTGTCCACTCCCGGCAGCAGAAGTGGTCTTGGGTTTCTTCAAACAAGCAGGAACAGACTCCAAACACAACTGTCTTTTGCTGCGAAGTTGGAACACGGTAACCATCACTTTGATAGGTCCCCCAGGTATCACTTGGTTGGGATCATCCAGATCAATCCATCGAACATCGTTCTCCATACGCAACCAATCGTTCCCAACCAATCCCCAAGTGGTACGATAAGGGAATTTCCCAGGCTCCAACTTACCCAAAGGAGTTTGGTAGGCAAACACACGGTGACCGACCAACACTTGGTTACCCAACGGATCCTCATGCCAACCAGCCACTCCCGCAAAATCCTTGAGGTTAGTAGGCAATTCCATCCACAACCCCTTTACCGGAATATTTGGTGACGGATCAACAGCAGCCTCTTCCCTATCATCGTCATCCATGGGATCCTCTTCACACATAGGGGCATCCAAATCACCATCTCCCAAACTACCTTGCGGGGTCAAATCAACAATGGGTATCCCTTCTTTGTCACTCTTACTTCGTTGAAAAATGCTGATAGCCTCTTGAACCTCAGGTCTCCCAAACATGGCTTCTTCTCCTACTGCTTCCCGGATATGCTCCTGAGCCACCAAATAACATCGGCCCCCCATCACAATCCAATAGTTCGATTGACCCTGGATACCCACAACCAAACCAGGTCCAAGCCACATGGGAACTTTGCCTTGGGTACCCTTTCGTCTGACTTCCCGAAAAAAGAAACAGCGGTCACCAATTCGAGGTTCTTCCCACCTACGAGTTTTGTTCCTAGCGGTTCGGTTCATCATCTGAGTGGCCTGAGAACGAATGAACTCCCTTTTGGCAATTTGTCTGAATTTCATCCTGCGGGCAACTACACTCCCTTTGTCTCCAACCGAAAAATGGTAGGCACATGGTTCCCCATTCTCTTCCAGCTCACCATATCCCCGGGGATCCTTTCCAAACAATAACTGGTTAGGGGAATAACCATACTCTCTCACTAACGAATTCTTAGCATTGGTCACCTCCATACAAGCCCAAGCAATTTCTTCGGGGGTTTTCAGGTCTCCCTCAATGATCACCTTAGCCAACATGTCTTTCAAAACCGCTCCATGCCGCTCTATTTTACCATGTTGCCAATGAGCTTGACCAGCAATTCCCACAACCGTGATCCCACACTCCCCGGCAGCTTTGGCGAATTCTTCGCCACCGAAACCTCTCTCCATGTCGATGGACACTTCCAAAGGTGTCCCGGCCCATTTGACCCAATACAGCATGAGAGTTTCCCAAAAGGTTTGAGGGGAGTGGTTCTCAACCGGGTGAACTTGATGAAACATGGTGGCCCTATCCAACATGGACATGAACCAGTGACCATTGCGAGTACAGTCCTTGACATGAAAACAGTCAACCATGATTTGATCATTGAACTGCAAGTCATGAGGTGGTATCCTCGCGGTGCGATGCAAACGTGGTCTTTGTGACCTAGCACAAGAGCTACACTCCATCCAGCTGACAGCTTCGATCAACTCTTGATTAGCCCCAGCACTTCTCATGAACCGTTGTAAGTCAACCTTTGAGGGATGTCCCAAGTTGCAATGGAGCTTCCTCAGCACGGTGCGGGCAGGTTCGCTCAACTTCCTACCAGCTGGAACTTTAAAGCTCACTCCGGAACTGTGAATTGCGGGAGGGTTATATTTGCATTCAGGTGGAACATCCAGTTCACCCATGTCCACGTCCTGATCATCTTCCTGGCCTACCGCGAAAACGCTCCTAGTCTTGAGAACACGATCAACAGAACTCTGAGTCCAAGCAAGGTCATGTTTGTCAGCATCCCCCCGACCCAACCGTTTCCTAACAGCCTGTAAGAGTTTCCTGAGACGACCGGGATCCTTTCGATGCATGAGTTTCACAAAACCCTTTTGGATAGCTCTGGCGATTTCCGGAGTATACTTACCAGCAGCTTTCGCGACTTCACCCCCTTGACATTCACCATGATCATGGACATGTTTCCCCGCCCTATTAGGACATCGTTTGGCCAACGCATCACACAGTTCAATAGAGGTGGATATCCACAGAGTAGGTTTCTTCAACAACTTGTTCGTGGCACAACTTCGCATGTTAAACCTACAACCATGTCCAACCCCCAAAAAGACCTCAGGATGACTCATGATGCGTTTCATTGCCGGTACCGAAAACGACTTGCTGCACAGGGGATTCTCTGCAAGAGCATCATCTCCTCTTGACAGTTGCTCCTTGAAGATGGCCTCGCACCGTTCCAAGAACGGTTCTTCTTCACGTCGTAGTTTAGCCAGGCGTCGTTTCTGTTGAGGACTACGGTAGTTCGTATCAGCAAGCTTACTCCACAATCTGCAGGGATATTCAACCAGAACCAACCTAGGTTTCTCAACTTGGATCCTATTCATCAGCTCACTACGGACACCGTCAACCCTCAAATCTTGACCATAGATAACATCACAAGGTTGCATGACGCTCCATCCCCTTCTGGCAAACTGTAGACTGACTTCTGCCGATCCACCGAAAACTTCCAAAACATCAGGACGATCCGAACCGTACATGCTTTCGTGGAATCTGCTGGCAACACCTTGAACACCGGCAGAAGTCATCATGCAAGCAAAAGTCATCAGGGTCAGGCAATTTGAAAGTAAACGTCTACATGTGCCCATCTTGGCACGTTTTCGCTTCATCTTCCCATCACGGATGCGTGCACGAATTTCCTTGTCACTCAGAACAGCTCCATCATGATCGGACTTCACGTCTGCTTGGAAGCGCGATACTCCTTCAGCATCTGAATCTCGTCCGGAGTCAGGCTTTCCTGAGATGACACTGCTTCCCATGATTCTTCCGGCACAGGAGTCCGAACTGCTCGACGAAATCCGTTCCCGTCCATCTCCTCCGCTCCGTCGATGATGCTGGTCTTCTTGGCTGCAGACTTGCAAGCAGTGGCTCGCTGCTTGTTCAACTTCTTCTGCATCACTGCCATGGACTTCCCGGCATACTCCAACGGGAGCGTCCCCTTGCACAGAGGATAGGCGGCACATCCGAAGAAGTTTTCCGCGGAGAGACGGTTCTTCCTCTCCACCATCACCAGGTCGCACTCGGGACATTTCGGAATGATCGGTACCTCCCCAGCATCTTCGGCGAAAGGATTGTAGCCATCCTCCTTGATGTCCAGAGCAAAATTCTCCAACTCCATCACCAGGCGATCGCGGTTCCATCCCAACACCAACTTCTGCTCTTCGACGGTCATCTGGTAGTAAGGACTGGCCCGTTCCAGGTACAGATCCATCAGAATTGCCTTGGTAAACTTCTTCCAGTTGGGAGGCAATGGACTCTCGCGACTCTTGGGAGGAGTGGATGCCTGGTAGATGACACGCAACTTCTCCAAGCTCATCTCGTTCAACACTCTGGGAGCCAGTGAACACCTTTGCGCAATGGCTTCCACGAACTCGCTTTTCACCTTCGGTGCTCGAGGCTTCATCATGCCGGCCATCTCCGAGATCAAGGTCGACTTCACTTTCTACCTGGAACACCTGACCTGCTTGAGCACTAAGAAAACGAACGTGTTCGGCATCGAGAGGGGTTGGTTCAACAAACTCAGGAACATGGTTGAACCGGACACATTGCTTACCACAGTCTGACATCGGCCCTGGGGAGTGGCTCACAACATGTCCCTTCCCATGGTCCTCCAAGTTCCTATCCACGGCCAACTCATCTCCCGAAGCGATGAACTCTTCCCAGTCAAAGGAAAGTAGCACTTGCGGCTCCACCTCTTCGTTGAAGATCTCAAAGCCCACGTGTCCAGTCGATGTGGTCACCATAGGCACCGAAGTTGACAGCGCCCTGAACTCATAGTTTCGCTTTTCCATGTCCAGAACCGCTTTCAACTGATGCAGCACCTGAGCGCTCAACAAGAGCGGCACGTCCTCATGGACAACGCTGATCCTGAGGTAGAAGATCTCCTTGGCACCCTTCAACTTCACCGGCAGGATCAGGGCATAGCGGGCCCATACCTTTGGACCATCTCCAAAACGAAAAGGTTGCCGATCCTCACAGATCATGAAGGCAGTCCCCTTCTCTTGCAGCAACTCAATGGCTCGCTGCGCCCACTTGTCTCCGGTCACCGTTCTCGCACACCCAGTGTCAGTCAAAGCCAACCCTGCACTCATTTCTCTCAGCCACTCAGCACTCGACAACAAGATCATCTGCACTCCGAAGGCGTCATCTGAGTCATCGGACAAATCTTCGGGTTGGGTCACGGTGAACACGGCTCGAGATTTTCCAGGGTCCTGCTTCTTCTTGTATTCGGGGCATTGCGGGTCGCCATGCCAATGGCCGTACGCAAGGCGGCCAACCGCCTTGCATGCCGCGCAGGGCATGCGGCTTTTCATTTCCGCAATCCTCTTGTCTCGGGACTGGGGGCTCTCTGAACGGTTGAAGCCTCTGTTTTTGTGGGATTCGGCACGTTTGCGTGCCGCTGCCGTCATCAACACTTCTGCTTCCATCTCCAATTCCTCTGCTCCACTGTCTCCATCTCCCTCCACGGGAGCTTCTTCTTCTCCACTACCTTCTCCATCATCTAGCACCGCGTGGACGCGGTTCGACGTAGAGCTCCTCGATGGGGTAGAGCTCCTTCCACGGGAGCGAAGGCTGCCAGGATTGAAAGGAGTCTTCTTCTCTTCATCGCCTTGTCGGTCGTGGCGATGGACTTGTGGCACAATCGCCACCAGCGAAGCTCTCAATCGGCTGTAGTCATATTGGCCTCCTGCAGCCGACACCACTTGGCGTCTGAGCTCTTCGGAGATCCCTGCTTTGCGAAGGAACCAAAAGGCTTTGGCTCGTCCTTCCAGTGGTGATTGCGCTTCTGCAAGTCTCTGGCATTGATTGCGGAAGGCTGTGTCGTACTGGGACATCTCTTGGCCACGGGTGCGATGGAATGTGTCGTAAAAGTACGAGAGGGTTTGGAAAACCCTCAAGTACTCTAACGGCTCCAACTCATTCCATAGGTGCCTCATCAACACATTGACACCGTCCTTGGCCCGGATGTCAGCAATCTGCAGAGTTTCACAGGCTCGCCATGCTTCGCCACTCAGGCGCTCGAGAAGTTTGCCAGCCCTGAACTCCTCAGACACACTTGTAGTACTCAGCCAGATTTTCACTCTTCTCTCATACTCCCTCATGGACACTGCACCATCATGTTCCGGTACTCTTTCTTTTCCTGAGTACCCCCTTTTCCCACGAGGTTCACCATCAGGCTCTTCACTCCAAGACACACTGGTGGTAGCTCGGCCAGTGCGATCCCCTTGGTCATCTCCGCTGCGAGACGCACCATCTTGTCCTGAAGAGCTGGCACCATCCATAGTCTGCTGACTCCACCACGCACAAAAGGCGCGGTCCACTACGATCCATTTCTTGCCGATCCCATACTCGACAGCCTCATCGAGTGATCTTCCCCAAAACCATCCTTGAGGCGTCTCATACCACTTTCCATCATTGTCACTCTTGCTACTCGCCGCATCCCACGAGCCCTGCCAACAATGGTTTCCCCATGAAGTTCCACTGCCATAGCCCCAAGCTCCTTGCTGCTGCGATGCCCAAGAATGCCCTTGCCACCACGCATCCCATGCCTGGCTGCCGGTCTCATACTGCTCCTGCTGCTGCTCTTCTGTTTCCGCCTCTGGCTGCTGCTGCTGATCGGGCATAGGATCTGCTGCTTGACCATCATCTGCTTCCTGCTCTCTGCCATCAGGATAGAATGAACGCTGCCTCATGCTGAACCCAAAGGACTAGATCGATAGAGCTCCGCCCTACCAATGCGGAAGGCACCCCCAAGCCACAGAGCGGTGCGCCTGCCCATGCATCAGCTGCTACACCTTTTGCTGGACAACCCAGGGCCGATAGCTCGTAGGAATCGGCGGTGCAAGATCGAAACTAGCTCTCAGAGTCAACAGGTCAACACGCAACAGCTAGGTAACATTGACACAACACATTCCAACATTCAAAAACTACTCCATTTCAAAGTCAATCAAAGCCTTCGAAACTCCCAGGCGTTCAACGAGAGCAGCGAATTGCCGAGGAACTGTTCCAAAGCGGCCTGTGAGCCAATCTCGTAGAGCTTTTTCACTAAGGTCAAGCCTTGCACTTCGCCAAAGCAAATCACTTGATTGAAGCCTTGCAATTGAAAGAAAAACGATGGAAGCTTGGCATCTTTGGCTTCCTTTGGCTTCCTTTGGCTTCCTTTGGCTTCCTTCTCTCACAGGCTCCGACGTTTGGACCATGATCAACAGATATCAACGGTCCCGCTACCAAGACTTGATTAGCGCAGCCACCCTTC
The DNA here is from genome assembly GCA_009767595.1 of Symbiodinium kawagutii. NCBI lineage: Eukaryota > Dinophyceae > Suessiales > Symbiodiniaceae > Symbiodinium > Symbiodinium kawagutii. Next base: position 116,020 of record VSDK01000501.1, on the reverse strand, counting down.
CCTGCGCACCTTTCTGAGGATTTGTGAAAAGATACCTCAAGAACTGCAGCTGTTTCACTTTCCACACATAAGCAGTTTGAAGAACTTTGAATTCTGAAGCATTCTGAAGCCAAACGCGGAAACTCAGCACACCTCAAGTCCTTGCAGTACAGAGAGGTCGGGATTGCCTCATGTCGGTGGTTGTGAAGGTCATTGGGACAGCGACAAGGGTACCGACGGTGCCCCTAACCCTACCAGCCCTACCATTCCTCTCATTTGCAGCTTCCGCCATTGCGCCGTGCTTCTTCCACGATAGTGTCCCCCCTTATAATTCTACGAGTCAATTTTTGGATATCGACGCAATGAATGGAATTCATTCGTCAAACTTCACTTCCACAGAGCTTCCAAGTCGGATAGTCGAGTGCATTCCTCTTGCGCAAAGCGCTTCCGAACGGTTTCACACGCATGCGTTTCTGTGCTTCCGCGAAGAGAACTCATTTTGAGATTCCGTGATTTCCTTTGTAGGCGGTTTTGGCTCTCAACTGGCATGAGCAATCAACAAAACATCACCTAGTTCTCTTGCACAACTTTGTCCATTGCTGTGGGGTTAGTCAAGGAGATGGAGATGAGATACTCTCATTGCTACAACGCTGTGATCCGAGACTCCAACGTTTAAATGACACGGAGCGCACTGCAGAGGATCATCGAAGCAAAGGAATTCAGGGGTCTGCACCTGGGTCACAACTTGGTAGCTCTTGAATCTTGTGGAATGTCGAGTGTGATTCATGTTGAGTACACACACAAAACTTGCTTCAGCAAGCATGACGGATACCCATGTATTGTTTGAGTCATACAAGTCCAACGAAAAAACAACCTGACAATGCAGTAGCAATGCCGTTATTTCACGATTTCATTGCAACTCGCAGCAACCAGCAATCGCCCCAAAGCTTTGGGTTCTCAGCTCTCATGGAGATCTTGTACTTGAACTTTCCCTGGCAGAAGAGGTGATACATCTCTTCCACACCGAATGAAGAACTGGGCAACTTCACTTGCAACAATTCCTCACTGGGGTCAAAATGGGTCCACCAAACCAGCCACACTGTGGCAGCCGTGAAAATTGCAGTGACAGGAGAAAAGCGTTCGGCCTCAGCTATGCCGTAGATGAAACCCATAAAAATGTTGTCGCTATGCGATTGCTGCACATCCTGGCCCAGAGAACAGCCAAACCACATTGGCTTGTGGTCAACTTGTGGTCCACTGGAATTGATGAATCATCTTCAGACCTGACTTTTCAGAGCACAGATCACCTCCAATCGAAAAAAACTCAGTCAACAAACGAGTCACTTCCGGCAATGCCAAGAGAAAACCGCGGGTTGCAATGCTCTGGAGTCGGAGGGGGCGGCTGCATCCGTCCTTTAAACTGTTCCCGCAAGCATTGCAACCTCAGCCCATCAGCGATGTGCACACCAAGCAAAGCACAAATCCCAATCACAGATACAGAAAAATGAAAAATCAACAAATCCGAGAATTTTCTCATCATTGTCGCATCATAACTTCACGGGGGAAGAATACTCAAGAGATCTAAACAAGAACTCGCTGAAAGGTTGGTGTCTTTCTTTACTGTTGAGCCCCAAATGTGTCCGAGGTGGTGGCTTGCCAAGGTGAATGCGCCTCAGTTCCAAGTCTCAGGAGCTCACAATCGCTGGACGAAGAGAAATAGATCGAGTCGTTTCAGGGTTTTGCACTGTTCTCGAACCGCAAACCGACGATAATCGGGGGAGCCTTGGATGTTTCCTTGCGATCAGGAAAAGAAAACATCCAAATGTAGATGTGCAGCTAAGTCTAATCGAAAAAAAACGTGAAAAGATTAAACTTCAAGGAATCCAGAACTGGAACATCCCGAACTCATCTCAGGGATGCCATGATTCCTTGCCGCCGGATGCCCTCACGCCACATTTCATCCCAAGCACAGGCTTTACCACACTTTGGACAAACCTTCACGGTGTTTTGAAGTCGCTCCTGCCACAAGCTTTGTGGGGTGAAAGCACGAAGCATCATCTCCACCTTTTTCAATTGGGAAACCGAATTAAACAATAGACTTGACAAATAGACTTGCATGCACTATACATAGACCTTTAGAGAATCATAATTGTCTATCCAATTGAATGTCATCTAAAATGATCCTCAGCTACCAGTTTTCAACAGGTGGAACGTCGATTCCCTGTCCAGCGTAGAAGCGTCGTCTTTGTGTCTCTCCCTGAAGTCCTGAAGCACAGCACAGACAGCGACGCAAGTGGCGGCCTCTGCCTGCAGGGCCCCAGCCTCGATACTCCCGGAGAAGTGCGGCTCTGCTGGCACTTGCAAGTGATGTACATGCGGCATGCCTTGGTCAAAAAGTGGCAACAAGATCACCGAGTTACGACCGGCAAGTGCCATTCTACAAGCTCAAAGAACCCTGTGGGGTGACTTAACGCTGGCTTCTCTATCGCATGGATGGAAATTCGCAATCAATCGTCGATGATATCGATCGGTGGACAAGTTTCAACTCATCGAAACATTATCCAACTGAGTCAAAGGACTGCCGCAGAATCCGGCCAAGTACGAGGTGTCTGCTCCTGCCAAAGGCGAGAGTACCGAAAGCGTTTGACTTCAACTTGGTACTTGCTGCAACATGATTCACTTCATTCGAATAATATACGTTTCAACAACTTGACGTGGACTTCCGAAGGGCCTACGGAGTCGTTTGTCAGCCACTTCAGGAAATACTCGATGTCAATACACCTGAGTTCGGTCACCAGTTCGGTGAAGCATAGCTCAGCGCATAGCGCATAGCGCATAGCGCATAGCTCCATGCACTGCACTAAGGTTCCAGCTTTTCACCTGGCGATGCAGGCGACAGCGCATCGCAATGCAGGCTCCAGTGGCTCTCCAACCGCCTTGTGCAGCATCCTCGAGCATGGCATTGATCGCATCTACGCTGATCTTCTCCTTGAGGCAAAGGACTTTCAAAGGAGTCACTTCCCAAGGCGTCCCTGCTTGACTTCTTACACTCCTGTCCTTCACTCCTGTCCTTCACTCCTTTCCTTCACTCCTTTCCTTCACTCCTTTCCTTCACTCCTTCACTTCCTTCTTTACTTCGTTCTTTAGTTCCAACACTTCCTTTACTTCCACACAATCATTCGCTGCAAAAACTGCAGTGTCCGCGGGTCGGCAGCGCGGTCGGTGGGAAATGAAATGACGTGCAAAGCTAGCACATACATTGCCAATACATCCAAAAACGAGCACATGTCAATGAATAACATGTGGTCGAAAACAGACGCGGGTATCTTTCTTATAGAGATCAGGTACGAATAGCAGCCGTCACTCAACATCAGGCAGGTTTGCTTGACTTTGTTTTTGATGTTGTGATGATGTGTTCCTGCAAGTTGTTATTGGCATCGCTGTTCGTATTGTTCTTCTTGGCAGTGGTCTTGTTGTTGGTCGGCTTGAAGGCGTCACCTTTGTTGTTGCTGTTGTTGTTGCTGTTGTTGTTGCTGCTGTTGTTGTTGTTCTTGTTGCAACAAAAACCTTGGTTACCAAGACCAGGGCTAGTCACACTAACTTGAAGGGACGGAAAACAACCCGGGTGAAACTGCAAACCGGTTCCGTCCAGCAAAGCTGTGCTGGGGGGTTGGGCGGGTGGTGGGTGGCGCAAATAATAGGCAGCTTGGGATCTCAGGTCCGATGCACAAACCACAAGTGGAAGGCTTGGCAACAAGGACTGTTTTCCAGCTTGAGGTTTTGGATGAGTTTTGAATAGTTTTGATGGTTTCTGCCATGCTGGTTTTTCAGTCCGGGACAATGTTCCTGTAATACATCTCCACCTCGAAGATCCAGATTACAGAAAAAACACGGGCGGGCAGACAGATGGACCAGAGACGGACCGACGAGAGACAGACGAACTGACAGACAGGCAGGCACAGAGGCAACCAGACAAACAAACCAACTCACTAAGCATCAAATAAAGAAACAGAATGAAACAGATCAACAAACTGCAGGAAGCGGGAGTGCGGTCACTGTGATGGTCTGGGGGTGCCCTGAGGCCACCGACCTGCGCAATTTTCATCAATGCCTGCACCAAAACGAGTCAAATCAGAGGGTGCACCATTCGGTGCTTCGGCAGACAACTTCGCAATTTAGGAGATGAACAAAATTTCTCGAAAAAAGATTCACAAGTCACAAACTACATGGGTTCCTCACCCGTTGCGACTTCAACTCACCTTTCAGCCAAAACGCTGGCAGTGTCTTCCGGCGCCCACAGGCCCCCTCCAGGTTTCCAACGCACGCCTCTCTCAAATGGGACAGATCCGCCATGCCGGTGGGGCACGCATCCTGCAAGGACTACCAGCAATGCTCATTGCAGCGGTGCTATGGTGTCAAACGGAACCACATGGAACCACATTTCATGTGGACTCTAGCAGTAAGCCATCTCATCTCGGGATAAAATTGAGCCACACCCAAATCTTCATCAATCAAGGATGATGACGGCCATCATCATCATCATCATCATCATCATCATCATCATCATCATCATCATCATCATCATCATCATCATCATTCCCATCAAAGTTTGCAACGTTGCAGTGTTCGCATGTTGCTTCAAATTCGCATCATTGGTGTTGGAAAATTCTCGGGTTTAACAACGCGAGAACCTCTGACTTTCAGCCCCTGGACGCTCCTGGCCCTGTCCGACTGAAATCCAACACGTAAACAGGTCTACAGGCATGTCTCAATGTTGGCAGTGTTATTGAGGATTCCAAAACAAAGGCCAGCCTTAGACAATCTGATATCCTGTTGATCTTGTTGAGCTTACAGGAGGGTCGTCAGTTCTGATTTGGCATATCATTGTTCGGCCGCCTTATTAACATTGACATTAATTAAGGTCACAATGTCACTGCATGTCAGGCGTTGGGACTTTTGTGTCAAATTGGAGACCAGTCGCTCCAAAGACGATGTCCTTTTGGAGTGCAACATGGATTCTGACTTCAAAGTACGCACGTGTCGCAATACACCGCCCCATTTCCCTTCCCTGCATCATGTCCCGTCAAATACAATTGTAGCGCCTCTGCTGGAATGACTATGACTATTCCTCAAGACAAAACAACATAGTCAAACAACATAATGACTATGTTTTTCCTCAATTCCAACATAGTCATCATCTGATTTGGTGTGTAAAGTCGAAGCAAATCGACAGGCGGCAGAAGGACTACGTATGTCTATGTCCCCGTGCAGGAGAAGAAGGTCCGCCCGTTGCATAAACGACAACTGAAACAAATGTTGTCTTTAAAAAAGCTCAAAAGTTGTCTAGCCAACTTAAACAAAGTAAAGGTACCCAGGTATCGTTCAAAGTGCACCTGTGATGTTTGTTTCCAATCACCATTTCAGACCTAGCGCATCCCGGCTGCCGGTGCGGTCCCGGAAGGTTCTCGCGACGACATCCATCACTCGAGCCGCTGCTGACGCTGGAAAGCGCAGGGTGAAGTGGTCACGGTGCTCCATGCCATGGGTCACGAACTCGAAAAAAAAGTTGCAACCGGTCACCCAAGGGGTCTCCCAGAACGTTCAAGAATGTTGCAATGCAGCGAGACTAGAAATGAAACCAAGGATGAGAGACTCGTTGAATTCAAGATGCTTCAAGATGCTTTAAGGCTCGGAGGAAAATTGCCAGCATCTACAGATGGAGAGCCACAGCACTGGCGATCCCGGCGTGGTAATCCCAGAGGCAAACCTGGCAACTGGTCACTCGAATCTGCCTGGTTTCTGGCGAAACAATGATTCATGAATATTTGCCTTCATGACCATTCAGCATCAGCAAATTATCATCACGCAAACATGTTTGAGCACTGAATCCAACGACACAACGATCACAAAGTGTGCGATCTTTTTCGCTCAATGATCTGCTTGATCTGCTTCCATGATTCCAGCCAGACGCCGGTGCACCCTCAAGCGATCTGCATGGCGCTCCTGAATGCACTGGAGCGGTGCTATGGGCACCATGATGGCTTGCGAAAGGTCTCTTTTTCCATGTCTTTTGGCCATAAGTTTCTGTAGAAAGTTCAGGTTGGTATGAAAGCACTACCTTTCGTTTGAAGGGCTATTGGTACTACCTCGTGAGATATTTTCGGATACATAGCGTGTTAATTCACCATGAACTTTTGCAGAACCTGTGGTGATTGGTTCCGCAGATTCAACAAGGACTTTCCTTGTGATGCTTGAACTCGATCAGAGACCTAATAAACCAAGCTGTGCAACCTCCTACAGCTGATGAGAAAAGAATGTCACCTGCTCCAATTCAGGGTCCCGGAAAGAACTTATGAGGAAACGGGACCCATCCCGACCCATCCCGACCCATCTCCAGTGTCTGGGACAAGAAGAGGATGCCACCAAAGATGTAAAACACCTGCAGAAGGCTGCGAGGTTTACCTTTGTTTGAAGCGGTTGTCGAGCTCTTCGATTCTGGATTCAGTTGGACACTTGGACACTTGAGGCTCGAAGGATTCAAGAAATCTGAGTTTCTCCATTTGAGTTCTCAGTTCTGAGGAAAGGAGGAGCAGTTGAGGCTCAGCAGTTGAGGCATGTTGAGGCTCGTCACCACTGTGACCCCGTCCTGGCCGAGTTTGGTCATGGTGGCTGGGCTCACTCGAGACCAGTAGGGCATGGCTGCGAAGAGCACGGAGCCGCTGAGATACAAAGCGCTGCCCAGGAACGAAGGATCGGCCAACAAGGAACGCCACAGGCTCCTGGAGAAAATGCAGAAACTCTGTCGATACGCAAATGTAAATGACTTCATTATGAGTATATGTTAATATATAAATCTAGTAATATATACTATATTAATCTATATTACATATATGTTTTCTACATTTGATATGAGTTTCACAATGAGTTTCCTGTGGATCTTTGTGTGTTCCAGTGGTCCAAGCCTTGACCGTCCCCAACTTCATCCAAGGCGCAGGTAGAAGTTCCGCTCCGCGTTGTCGTGGAAGCTTCGGAACTCCTCTGGACTGCTTCAGGGCTCCAAGATCTAATTTTGCTCAAAAAATGCTGGAGGCTTTTTATATGATTGCAAATCAAGATATATCTAGACATGCATGTAGATATGTGTACAGTATATATGTAGATATGATTATATATGTGTGTGGAAAGATATCTTGAAGTGCTCAAGGTCTTACAGTCTCTGATGTCAATGTTTTTTCCAAAGCTTGACAAAGATAAGCAGCAAGTGTCTGCAGCTGCAAGTCCTTTTTCTAATCCAAAATAAGGACAAGACACTCCCGTGCATAGCTATCCGCCAAAAAACCTGTATAAACCCTTCAGGTCTATTGGTGCGGCGCTCAGCTATCATAGCTAAGTCCGTGGTGCCATTTAAGCACCCACAGAACATCGAAAATAAGCTCAACAATAAAAAAATAAGGATACCATTCAAAAACGATCTCCTCTCGGCTTCTTCAAATAGAAAAGGACCTTCTTGCGGCGCATCACTGCCCCGTCTGCGGTCTTTGCCATTGTTCAGCATGTACTTGGGCACCAAAGGCCGATACTGGTGGTGATCGGTGACTCGGGTCTGGGATTCTCCAAGCAACCACAGGTCTCTGGGCAGAGGGCCGTCAACGGGCGGCGGGCCACCCAGTCATTGTGATAATGAAAGCAGAACTCATTGCGGATCCAAGACTGAGAAGTAAGCACAGAACAGTTTCCTTGAGATCCGGTCTTCCCGAAAACCATCAATTCATGATCTTCCTGCCAGATACCCTTGTTGCTGTTGTAGAAGAGACTCCAGTAGTAGTCCCAAGCCTCCTTCTTCTCGACATCTTCCTGCCCAAAGTCGGCACATGATGTGTTCATGAAGCCAGGTTCATCCCGACATCCCAGGCGGCATCCATTGGAAAGGAACTGACCTGCAATTGCAGTGCTGCATTTGCAGGTCTGGGGGCACAGCATGCGAATCAGAACCATTTCCCTCTGGCCACAGAAAGGCTCGACACTGGCGCAATCTGTGCCACCCGTGAGAGCTGTTGCGGTACTCCACAGCCAATCTCCTTCCCAGAAGTCACGGCCTTGGTCTTCACAAGTATTTCCAAACCAATTTCCAAAGCCATAGGTCGATTGATCGGCAACCTGAAACTGATCCATCTCCAACCAAGCATTGAAGTCCCTCACTGTGGGAGTGTGCTTCACAGCAACTTCACCCCGACCAGGGAGACTCTCTCTCCACATCCAATCTTTGGCTCCAGGTTTGTAGTGTTGTGATACCTCTCGAAGAAGTGGAAGCATACCAGGAAGCATTTTGTTGTCCAAGTTCCCATCTTCAAAGGGTGATGTATCTGTCACAAAGATCGGTCCAACCTTGGTGTGAGACTCGATGATGAAATCTTGGTTCCCACTGCAAATGATGTCTCGGACCTCGCGGGCAGACTCAGTGTTCCCCACTACCTCCACAGCTACGAATGCCACAACAACCCCTAAGAAGGCCAGCAATCGCAGACTGCTTCCGAGATTGTAATTCCATGCTTTTCTCGGATGATCCTCCACTCGAACTATGGAGGTGATGAAACGGCTCGCATGATGTGGAGCAAAAAGCTCAAAGAAGAGCTCGTCAATCTCCAAGACGAAGACCAAAGAAACTCCATTCCTCAAACGCCCCCACACCATCCACACCCAAATCAAGTTTCATCAAGGTATCTGAGCTTCTTTACCCCTCAAATTTCAAAATTTTGACAAAGATGAGCAATCAATCTCTGGGTTCAAAGCCGAGTTTCTGGATGATGTTTTCAACATCCCGGGTTCGACACAACCACAACGCTCCAAAGAACCCCAACAGCATCGCTAAGGCCGCACGCACCATCAGCACAATCAAAAGCAGCAGCACACGCAATCTGCTCATGGAGGCAAAGCTGCGGAGGAAGCGAGCCTCAGAACAATGCGCAAGCGAGCAACTCAGAGCAAGTCTCTAGGCAACTGATGACCACTGATGGCCACTGATGGCCACTGCCTTTGTCTTCAACTTGCTTTTCCACTTCCGCTTGTCATCTTTTAGATGGAGGATCTACTGCACCCAGACTTAGCATTGGGCTACTCTGAATCCAAGGGTTGACCTTCCTGCTGCGGGGATATGTCTTCGTTGTGACTGGGGGAAGTCTTCTTCAATCCTTCGCCCAGTGGCATTGCTCAAGCTGCCGATGCTCCCACTGGACCCCGAATGCATCATTCCTGGTGGCAACGGAAGGGTATCCAACCAAGCGAAAAGGAATCACCACAATCACCACAATCATGGGCGAACGGCACAGCCCAAGGAAAGGCCTTATGCATCAACTGCTGCATCAAAGCGGGACAGTTGACCTTTTTGCCGGGCCTTTTTGCGTGTTGTGCATGTCCACCACCAACGTGGGACCGATTGGGATGGCCAGCAAGCTCTTCATAAGGCGGAAAACCCGCTGCAGTTCCTGTGCAAGACACTGGGTTGTCGAGCTGACCACCTTCCCGAAGTGCCTGGAGCCTACTTGGAATCTTATGCAATTTCGATGCGGCTAATAAATTCATCTTAAGTCCGTCCTTACATATACATCTACTATCTGTAAACATCTTACATACTATAAGTTATATCTCTATCTTTATTATATGTTTATTTACTTCTAATATAGAATTCTATTTATATCTAATTCTACTGCATTACTACTACTCTTTACTTCTTACTTCTTTTTATAATCAATTTTACCCTTCAGAATGCACTTGACCTGTCACTTCCCAGCCTTGGCAATGTAGGCGAGCCAAATTGCCACTGCCATGCTGCTGAGGACAGACCCCACAGTCATCTCCTCCGACAGCAACGGTGCCAAATAGTCCTCAGAAGTAGATCTCTGTGCTTTGAGAAGGGAAGAAAGGGAAGAAAGGGAAGAGAAGAAGAAGAAGAAGAAGAAAGATATTAGAAAAGAAATTAAAAGAAAAGACCAAGAAAGAGATAGAGAAGAGGAAGAGAGAAAAAAGGAAGAGAAAAAAGGGAGGAAGAGAAGAAAGGAAGGGAGAGAAAAGAAAATCAGAAGAAGAATAGCAAAGTTGGATTATAAAGATTGTTTTCCCTCTCGCTATTCCCTATCATGAAGATATTAGAAAGGAATAGGGAGAGGGGAAAATAATGTAAGAGCGAAATATAAAGAGAAAGGAGGGAGAGGAAAGAGAGGGAGAGAGAATAGTGCTTTCAGTAAACTCACTCTCGGGTGAAAGCAGATATGAAGAATTCTGTGAAGATTGTGAAGACTTCAGGTGTTTTTTGTGATCGAACCCATGAAGTCTGAGGGTCATCAATCTCGTTCAGCAGCGCATGAGTCCACCACTCGCGGTCAAAGGGTTTGCCGCGACAAGCTCGACTGACCAAGGATGAATCGGAGTTTGCATCGTAGCCGTGGATCGCATGGCCCACAAGCAAACGCCAATCAACCTGCAAGACGCCAATGGCTTCCAATTGCCAGCAGCAAATCGACCGCTCCCAATTTGCAAAGCATTGTTGCTGAAACGCTAAGTGACTTATGGAATGGAAATTGGCAATCAGAAAAAAACACTGGTTCTGCAGAAGCTGCAGGGCTGTACTTGTTTAGGTTGGAAAGTGGAGTTTAAACATGTTTAAACTAAGTTCAAAGCTCTTGCAAAATGGCTGACGGAGTGAGTTCCTCAAGTGAACAGCCGGCACTATCAAGGTGCCGAGGCACCAGCCAAGATGGATCGTACTTTGGATCCGGCACCAGAAAGGCAGCAAAAACGATCCAACAAAAAAGCGACTGGCAGCAGGTGCTCAGCAAAGTTCCGAACGTCACCAGTAAGGTGGTTGGTAAACCCAGGCCGCCCAAGCCCAACACGAAGATTGCATCCTTAGCCAAGTGTTTCAAGTGCTTAGCTAAGCCATGGTGGATTGGCGCTTTCAGGAAATTTGTAGATGAACACTCTCTTCCAAAATGCCTCAGCTTCAAAGACGTGGCAATGATTTCTTAATGTATACATATATATATATATTTGCATAATATGCATCAACATTTGCCAACGCCTAGTATTGAGACATTTGTATACTATATATATATATAGAAATATAGATAACATATACATAATTCTCTGTACATATTGATGCTTCAATATGCCGCTGAGCTTCCCAGAAAGATTCCTGTAGCATCTGAATGGACCGTGGAGGTCCACCTGGATTGATAGCTCGAGAGCTGGTTGGCAAACTGCCCATCGCTGCTTCCTCGAGCTGTGACAGCTGTGAACTGTTTCCTCGTTTGGAAAGGCGTTTTTGTCGAACTTCCTCGAAGTCCACGCTGATGACTCCTGACAGGAACAAATGCCTTGTGTAAATCATCGAAATCCTCGCCAGCGATCAAAATCCAAAATCCAAACAAACAATCCAAAAGAAAGATGCAAAAAAGGTTTCAGATCCGAGATGCCTTCATTTACATCTTTGCCTTCTCGGCCTTCTCGGCCTTTCGTAGCACCATCGCTTGCCAAGCTCTTCTCGATGCTTGCGACCCGCAATTCGAGCTCTTGGAGCTGTGCATATCGATGGTCCAAGGCATCGAGGCGTTGTTGGATGATCGCCTCATGGCACCATTGGGGCGGTGTACATGTGAAGGTGGTGCCAAGTGGTGACAAGTGGTGCCAAGTGGTGCCAAGTGGTGGCTTGAAGAAAGTTTCAAAAAATGACTGGAGCTAATGGGACTGGACCCAACCCAGTCGAGAAGTTCGAAACAGAAGACATCAGGAGACCCTGTTGCCAAATCGATTCAAACTTCAGACTCTGAGTTTAGATACCACTTTTACAAACAATATCAAACAATAAGCCTAATGTTTCATGCCATATTTCCATCCACCGAGCTTCCAGATCTACTTGTTGATTTGCTGGCTCAATTACTTCCAAGAGCACAGGCTCAACGGGTCGACAGCACCCTGTCTCCATGACGGAAAGGGGCACTATGGCGGCCCTGTCCGCCCCAATTTGAGCAAAAAGAATTGCAGAAGATTCGATTTCGATTCGATTCATTCGATTTCACCAGATTCAATTCATATTGAACTCATATTGAACTCATATTGAACTCATATTCAATTCATATTGAATTTATGCAGCACTTCTCAGCACTTCTCGTTTCTTTGGGGGTGAGATCTCCACCAAGAGCTGCGCAAACACTAAGATCTCCTCGCGAGAGATGGCCTCAGAGTCTTCCGTGTTGATCTCTTCCCAAATGGCGTTGAAGCCGCTCATGTCCATGATGCCACAACTCCTCAGACACACGAAGTGACAATGCGACTCCTTAGATCCGTACGAACCATGTCTCTCTTCAGGTCCTTAACGAACGAAATATCTTTGAAGACGCACTATGAGCCATGTCGACAAAACCGTTACACAAGAGTTGTGATTCTTGGTAGGATTCAGCTATGGCACGGATCTAAGTGGGAAGTTTATCCCTAAAACGGTTATCGGTCTCGCCAATTTTCTTGACACTCAAGGGTCTGGTGTCAGTCTGTTTGTCTCAGTCTACAAGGCAACCTGACAGGACAGAGTGACCCTTGTGTTCATGTGCTTCTATCATCTTCTGTCTTGTACAATCTGGTGTGCTGGTTGATGTCGAGCTGTTAGTAGAGATGTGATGGTTGCCATGTCTGTGCACAAGGTGTCAAGCACTGTGGACCATGAAGAAATCCCTTACAGAACTCGACAGGAACTCTTTGCTGCTCAGAAAGGATGAACATCCAAAAGCGAAGATCTGTAAAATGAAGAAAACTGAAACAATAAAACCAAAATGAAATCAAAATGAAACCAAAACCAATCGAGACAATGAGACCAATATGAGACCGTAAAACACCACAAACCGATCTCATGAGACCCCCAAGCTTAGACCCCAATGAGACCCCCAATGAGAGCCCTGCCATGTTTCAGCCCAGCCCAGCGTCATCATGTACTGCGCCAGCTCTTTGCGATCCAGGTATCCATCGCGGTCCAGATCTGCACCGTCGAAGATGCGATCTGCCGGGTGATGCGGACCCAGAAGCCTCTCCCAGATGCTCAAGGCCTCGACAAAAACCGTCACCAGATGCCAAGGTTTCATCATCTTCATCCAGCTATGAAAAGATAATTCTTTCTTAGTGCCCCTGACTACAAGATGAGTTGTGGCTCTTATTCTCTTTAGAACAAAAGGAATTGACCCCACACGGAATTCGTAGCATCTTTGCCTCCTGCCACCCAGTGTCTCCCGCCAAAGAGCCTCTTGTTCAGGATGTAGTACCTGCCAACTTGTGTGAGAAATAGCCATTCTGGACGTGCAGCCTATTTTGAGTCGACTTTGGTGTGGAAGGTCCACAGTATGTGATGATCCAAGTGGAGCGTTGATTCCTCCCAAAATGACGGAGACCTGGCATCACCCTGAAACTCTTTGCAAACCTCGAGTGAAATAAAATCATGGCTTTCAAGCGGTCTCATCAAAACTACCAGCAAGTCAGGTCTTATCATGTTTTCCTCATTGTTGCTTGTTTCATTGTGTTGCTGATTTAGCAACAAGAGTAATTGACAGCAATTGTTGGGAACATTGGCAAACTTGCTGTTGATGAGTGATTGTTGGGTAACATGAGTCATTGTTGTTTGATTTATATGTTTGCTTAGCCATTGAAGTATGGCGGAGCTGGCTACACCATCGGACAGGCGGGCACTGCTTGGATGCGAGGCAGCTGCCACCAGGCCAAAGCCTCACAACCGTCAGCTCCCACAAGAGATTTCTCATGGACTTTGCCATATTTGCTATAAACGTCACTTGAATGATTTCAGAGTTTCTTTGAAGGATTCAAGAGTTCGTCTGAATTCTTTGAGTTCGTTTGAGTTATTTGACTGTCTCTGTTTTTTTCCCTGCCTTATAGCATCTACATGTAAAACATCTATCCCAGTACAAAAACTAGATATTATGCTACAGATGTTCATGTCATTTTATTTTCATCCATTACATTACTAGATATGTATACATCTCCTCCATCCAATACAGACATTCCCAAAAACATTTTCACAAATTACAAAATCATGCAGGCATTTTCATTTAATCATGATTGGATACATTAAGCAATGATTTAAATGCAGGCATGAAAATTACCAAACCGACATTTTCATGAATCCATCCGAGATTTTCATGTCGATGTTGTTCAACCTGCCAAGGCACTGCCGCGGAGCCCAGGCCCAGGCCCAAGGCGCCCAGGCCGACGCTGAGGCGCAGCGCCAGGGTGCGCTCCGGTCTGCGATAGGCGTTGCTTTTGATGCTTTTGGTGGAGGATTTTTGGAGGATGTTTTTTGCTTATTTTGTTGATTGTTTCTGATTGTTCAATGATTTTAAGTTGATGACTTGATTCCCTGATCACTGATTCTGTTGAATATATTTTGCTTATTTGGTGATTGTTGATTGGGACTGGGGGCTTGAAGACGAATGCAGCATTCACCACACTACCTTTACGGCCGGGGGCCGGGACAGGGGAATTGGGGTTTAGGGTGCTGGGGGACTTGAAGACCAGGACCGCCGAACTGGCAGTCAGGGGAGACTGATTGAAGTCACATGGGTTTTTGGATGAGGTGCTTCACAATGTCCGTACCAATCCGATAGTCGCATGATCACACTCAATGCATCTACTCCTTAGTATCGAGGTATTGAACCAGATTGTTGGATACCTCTTGGTGTTTATACAAGTCGGCAGTACCGATTTTCCGGAAATCACACATATCGTCAGCAAGAAAGGGGACAAACAACCATGGCGTTGGCTAGCATTCACAGAGTTGGCATTGGCACTATTGAGTGGGTCAAGACTGGATGGTGTCACTCTTAGTATGACTAGCCCGTCATGAGTGTCAGTTGCCCACAATGATAGGAGTTCCCTTAAACACTTGGGGCATGTTGGTGGCATGTCTTTATTGGTGATTGGTGCGGTATCCACTGGTAAATGATCATGGCTGGAAATATCAACTGCTAATATCAGCGGAGCATTTAGCAACAAGTTCGTAGATCGATACCATCAATTTGTCCTGGTCAACACTAATTCATCCCTGGTTTCCTACAAGTCACGCCAATCCACCCAAAGTGATCGTGTTTGAATGCGATATCCACATGTCTCACTTGTACGTGCTTGTGTAGCTTTAAGCTTATTGTGATTTGAATGAGTAGAATGTAGTGATCTAAAGGAACAAATATCAAATATACATCTAAAGTATTCTAAAGCAGTATGTACTAAGGAATGAATGCAATGATTGCGATTTTGGAAAGGCCGGCGCGAAAAGTTCAGAGCTGTGGCCTCGTAGCGCCGCCACTATGGTGCACTGCCTGGTGTGCCACGCTTGGTGCGTTTCTTTTGGAACATGTGACGTTTGCAAAGGAGGGTCACTCTCGGGATTTTGGTGGATCCAATCTCTTGATTGTTTTGGATAGGGTTGTCAGGTTGTCCTTGAAGGGTCGCGATCCTTTGCGAATCAGATTCATTTTGCAATGAGCTGCATGATGTGATATTGAGGAAACTACGCATTGCCCATGCATCGCTAGGGATCTGTCATTGCTAAGAAGTTCATGGAAGATCCATTGCGGCAATACTTCCCCGCCGCGCACAGCCTCTGCGAAGCATCTCGATGCCTGGACACCCAGAAAGGACGGAAGAAACTTAGAAAGGACATGAAAGGACGAACCGTAGATGAAACTTGGTTCTAAGCTCCAAGAAAATTATGAAACTTATAACTTGGAAACTAAGAAAGCTATGTTAAAACTTATATGAACTGGGAAGGTTTGTCAGCCAAAGATTCGCTCAAGCTGCTCTAGAAATGACAAGGGCAAGGAGGGCAAGGTGAGCAAAGTGAGATCTCACATTCGGAGGACAAGGATAGACTTTCTTTGTCGGTTCAACCAAGGGTCTTCTCGTGATCTCGGGCACCGTGTCCATTTGCCACAGCGGCGGCGCAACAGCATTGCTCCGTTGGAATTGAAGCATTAAAGCGTGGTGAATCTCTTGGACCGTGTGGCACTTTGGAACAAATCGGTTTACCAACCAAGTTTCAAAGCTCACAACTTCCGTTTATTCAATTAGAATGGCTGTCCTATATCTGTCAGGACTATATCAACGATTTCTCTGAATTCCAAGCTGAACAGACCGAGGCCGCTCGCAAATTGGTTAAGAAAGTATCTGAAGTTCCAACCTCTCATGCGTGACCATGGCAGTGATCTAATCCATGCACTCAAAGAGTCTATGCTGAACTATTTGATCTAAGCTTGAGCCATTTGACTACGTGCTACATATTCTATGGTCTGCTGAATTGAATGGATATAGTGACCGACTAGGATTACCAATGTTGTGTCACTGGGTCGCCCTGCTTGTGACTGATTCTCTGTACATGCTGTCGGTAAAAATCCGCTTAGCATCCCCCTTGGAATTCCAAGGGTGTGTCAACGCTGTTCATTTTAGAGACTTAAAGCTGTAGTACATAGCCCTCATTTAGGCAACCCCTCTCTAGAATCATCTGTCTGACATATTTGCAGTATACCAACATCAACAGGAAGATCTCTCAAAAATCTGGGATGCAGGTGACCTCTGTGAAGATCTTTCTCAATAAAAATCCTTCTAAAATCAGAATGACTGCCATGAATCTAGCATGTGACAATGTGATGACAAGCAAGATCTGTCAGGTCAGCTAAGCTGATTCTAGATGTTTTTCAGATTTTTTTTTTTTAGTCAGGCATCCTGAGTTTAGACAGTTCATAGTAAATTGGAATGGGTTCCGGTGATTTTTGGGGGCCAATGGGTTTCCAAAAGGGTTTTTGATGTTGATTATGTCAAGGTTGGTTATTTTAGAGAGCTTTGGGGGGGAGGGGTGTCACACATTCCAATTTTAGAAGGGCTTTGTGTGGGTTGGTTGTTGTAAGTTGTAAGTTCGATGTGGCTCCACCCTCTCTAAAGTTGGTATAACAGCTATTTGGGCACCAATTCTATTGAAAAGGAAGGTTGGGTTTCCTGGATTTGGGGGTTTGGGTTATTAAAGCAATCTGGAATTGGAGATCATGGGCCCCCAGTCGGCTTTCCATCAAAAAAGCCTGTGGCCTGGTGGTTCTGGGGAAACCTGGGGGATCTTGGGGGAAACCCCTATAGATGACCATAGATCCTTTGGAGGGTCTACCTGTTTAGGATTGGGTTCTAGTGATTTTTGGGGGCCAATGGGTTTCCAAAAGGGTTTTTGATGTTGATTATGTCAAGGTTGGTTATTTTAGAGAGCTTTGGGGGGGAGGGGTGTCACACATTCCAATTTTAGAAGGGCTTTGTGTGGGTTGGTTGTTGTAAGTTGTAAGTTCGATGTGGCTCCACCCTCTCTAAAGTTGGTATAACAGCTATTTGGGCACCAATTCTATTGAAAAGGAAGGTTGGGTTTCCTGGATTTGGGGGTTTGGGTCTTTAAAGCAATCTGGAATTGGAGATCATGGGCCCCCAGTCGACTTTCCATCAAAAAAGCCTGTGGCCTGGTGGTTCTGGGGAAACCTGGGGGATCTTGGGGGAAACCCCTATAGATGACCATAGATCCTTTGGAGGGTCTACCTGTTTAGGATTGGGTTCTAGTGATTTTTGGGGGCCAATGGGTTTCCAAAAGGGTTTTTGATGTTGATTATGTCAAGGTTGGTTATTTTAGAGAGCTTTGGGGGGGAGGGGTGTCACACATTCCAATTTTAGAGTGTTTGAACTGATTTGAAATGTATACATTTGCTGAGCTGATGCATCAATGTGATGATGTTTCAACTGCAGGACCTTCTCTTCCTACTCCTTTGACAGATGTCGGGCGGCAGATCTTGAAGTATGCCGACCACCTGGCCAAGGAGGGGGTCTACCTGGAAGTTTTGGATGCCCAGCTTTGCGCTGAGATGTCGCAACGGTCTTTGACAGTGGTGGTGGATGCGAGTCAGGAAACGTTGCAGCCACGTCCAGTCAAAAGTCTTTGGGGGGCCGCCCTTTCAGAAGAACTTCTGGCTGAATTTCCAGACACGGTGGATGATGAGTGTTGGTGCATCATTTCTTGCAATGCTTTGTTTGAGCCTGACGGGGTGAAGAACCACTGGTGTCCAGGTCTCTGGCAAACACGCCTGGGGCCCGATTTCTTTGACCTCCCAGCCTTGAAGCAGCCTGAATACATGAGGGAGTCAATCAGGTTGCGCAGGCAGATTCAGGAACTTGAGGATGGGGGACCGGAAAGCCACACTGAGGAGCAGGAAGCAGTCTTTCAATCTACGCTGCATGATTTGAAGGTGCAGAAACAACGGCCTCTTGGCATGCTCAGCATTTGGATGGATTTGGGATGATTTGGTACTAGTTGGGATTGTTTGGGGAAGGATGGGGAAGGTATGGATGGACACGGATGGTCGTGGACGAGCACCAATTGAATCCAATTGTATCCATTGGTATCGATTGGTCATGGATGGTCGTAGAAAAGTATGGATGGAGTTGAATGATCAATTTGCCAATGGTCTCGAAAATTGGAATGGTCAGCTACCCACAAAGGTTTGGCTTTACTAAATCAAAACTCTCGAATATACGAGTCGTCGACTATCAAAAATGGGGTTGTCCTTGAATCTAAAATGAGCATAACCAAGATTGACTGGGAGTGTCTACAACCAAGTTGGATCTCTCTAAAATTGGACCCACTGACCCCTGCCTAAAATTGGAACACATACCCTACCTGACCTCCTTGGTGGGCTCAAACTTGCCTAATAAAATCAGCTTTTTTAAGCTTAACTATCCTCATTTTATAGAGGTTATTCCAAAGAGGATCGCTTAGCATGGAATTGAGGTTTGGTATCTGATTTGGAAGTCGGAGAACTCCGGAAATTCAAAATCAAAGTCTGGAATCCGACCCCACTGGTCTGTTCTTTCTCAGGTAGCAAGTTGCGGGATGGTTTATGTAAACTGTTTATGTTTTTAATCTGGGCTGAACTCGCTTTCACGATCACACAGTATGATACGTACAGGGGTTGATGTGTGCGTGGATTTCTACCCAAATGAATTGAAATGTCGAAAAAAGGGGTCAACTCCGCCCATTTCCACACCTTTCTTCGGAGAAGCTGCTATGCCTAGGCAGCCAAAGCACTGTGACGTGATCAGCTCAGCGATGAATCTGCCCTGTCCTGTGACTGCCATTCTTTACGCGGTGGCCGTTTGTTTCCATGACCGAGCTGCGCTGATTGGCTCTGCACCTCATCTTCAGCACCTGAGAAGGGAAAGTTTTAGAAAACTGAAATCGGCTCGGCTCTTCTCTGCTGAAACTGCTCGAAACATGCGAAACAGCTTCCGACTTAGCTTCCCATCGCTTCCTGCCTTCATCTTCCGTCTTGACTTCAGCTGTCCCTGCTACCTGCAGCTGGCAGCCCGTCCCACTGTCTTTTACAAATGGAATGCTTCGGAACGTGCCTCATCAAAGCGCATGTTGGCCCTCAGAACTGGTGTTTGTTTCGGGTCCAGGGTCACAACTCCAGCGGCATGTCAACCCACTTCCTATTTTGTCATTGAGTATTCCGTGCATATTTTTGCATTGCACATGCATTCTGCATCGTGTTTCTGCACATTCATTGCATTTTCTGTCTGTGATTTGCTTTTTCATGAGGAATGATTTGCTCAGATTTGCATTCCAAACCGTTTGAGGCAAAACGCGAATTCTTGGCCAATGACACCCTGAGCCCTGGACATCTTCTTCAACTGCTCCTCCTGGTGGCTAAAACGTTGCAGCCTGGGCAGAGCTGCACCGGCGGGGTTTGAACCAGGGTTAGCAAGTGGCAAACTTTGAAGCTCAAACTTCACAGTGGAAATTTCAACAATCATTGCTTTGTAGGAAAACGACTCTGAAGATACACATCTGTAGAGGATTTTAGAGGTGTTTCCTTCCAGGAAGCCACTGCTCTGGGTTGCCCAGCAGCGCTTGGTACTGGTGAACCTGCAGATTCAGGGAAACGAAGAGCTGCATTTCTGTGTGATTCAAAGGTGTTGCTGCTGCCTCATATACCACTTCATAGGGATCGAAGAAGCAACCTTGGAAGCAGTTCCGGAGTGAAGAGAGCTGCTTATACAAAGTAGACAGGGGTTTAAAACAAGCAACTCTTGTAGCTAACAAGCAACTCATCAAAGTAGCTCTCTTTGTTTCAGAGGCTCTGACTGGTGATCCGCTCCTCATAGGCTTCCTGGTCCACTTTCTGCATGGAACCTGAGCAGCTGCGAAGCTCAGTTGCTCCAGAGCTCGCGGCTGAGTGCCCCCACTGAGACTGGCCAAGTATTGCTGTTTCACCTGGAGACAGCCGTGGCATCAGGGAGTTTTTCGAACAGATTCCAAGAGATTCCAATGGGGAATTTCTTCTGTAGAGACTCTACAGTTGTAGAATTAGAATTTCTAGTTGGAGTCTCTCATTTGTAGAATTTCTGTTTGTATTTCTGTTTTCTTCAAAGCCAAGCAGTGCAACATCTCATAGAGTTCATGTGCCTCTCCATCCTGTTGCAGGGACCCATCGATGGTGCTGTATTTCCTCGCGCAAGCCGCAGTGAGGTCTGGTTGAACCACTTTCCAACGCGACTGCAAGAGACTCATCTCATTATTTTCATCCAAGTTTCTCAGTCAACTCCACCACCTTTCGAAAGTGATCCCCTGAGGCCACCGATTGGAAAGTGTTGAAAAGTAGAAGGAGCAAAGCTCTCAGAAATAGCCAATCTTTGAATCATGTTGAAATGATTAAAAACTATTCGTCCAGAATCTCTATCATTCTGCTTATGATTGAAGCAATCGCGGGTATAAGTTTGAATCGTGGGAGCACTTTGTGAATCGCTTTCCAGCCTAGAACTTCCCTGAACTCTGTGGGATGCGCAGTCAACTTCACCTCCTGTCACGAAAAAAACGGAACAACCAGAGGTCCATCGTGAGCTCTAAAAATCATTCCTCTCTTCGTGGGGAGTCCAGCTGTTGGAAGGTCAACCAACGAAACCCCCAAAGGTCCTGCAACTTCGAAGGCCCCCAATCCACGTTGCAAAGACTGCTGCACAGCATCTTGGGCTCCAGACCAATTGCCCGGCAGGATCTTGGAAGAGAACTTTGATGTCCTGCCAATTCTCGGAGACAGCTTCGGATGAGTCGGATAAGCTTCCAAAATCTTGGAAACGGTTCTTGTCGATACATGGTTCCTGTTTGAAGAAGGGAGACTGCAAGAGAATCTCTCTTCTTCTACACAAGGTCTTTCCGAGCTGTGGTCTGGAAGCTGGAGACATATAGCAGTCTTTCGTGATTTCTCTTCAGCTTTTCTTCTGATCTAAGCTATTCATGAACTTTGAAGAAACGGATGTCATGCTTCAACACATTAGGCAGAACTCTGACGGTGTTTTCATCTTCGTCTTGCTGTGCGGTTTCCACGTCTTTGCACATCAGTACAAGCACTTCCAACATCTTCCAAAGGTATCCCGGAGAATCCGCCTGTCGTCTGGTTGGCGGTGCCATGAGCAACTCGTCAACACCTCAGAGCGCGTCGTAAACCCATGGAAAGAAATGAGATTTCCAAAGTCTTTCTTCTCTTAACAACAAACAAAATCAACAATGTGTAAAAAATTTAAGAAAACGTTTTAAAAACATATTCCCAGGTACTTGGCTTTACTGTAGAGGCCTCTAGCTACTAGACATTGAATCTGTCCGTCCTCATGCGAAGAGTCCGAAGAATGCCCTGATTGATTCCAGGTGCTGGCAACCCATTCACTTTAAACCCGATCCTTTCAGGCCCCGTACTGGGCCGTTCATCGTCGCTACTGAGGCTCTCATCGGGAATGAGGCTACTGAAGCCTCGACAGCTGTGGAAAGCCCAATCCAGCACCTGCTGTCACTACTTGGATCCGCAGCCGAGGTGTTCTCAACCTATCCTACACCACCGCTATCTATCATTCGTATTCATTCGTATCCACCCTTTTTGCTGGCTTGTCACACAACACCCCGTTCATTACATTGTCGTTAGCAAGCAGATACTAGCAAGCGACACACTTTCAAGTAAACTTGGGACCGGACTTGTGGCCAGTTGCGAGAGCATGTGCCTCAGCAATTCAAACATAGAAAAATGTGTGAACTCTGCAAGAGCGTAACCTGGGTGTGCCTCAGCAACCTCTGAAGCAATCAAGAAACCACATTGCTGCCAATGCTTCTAGTCTTCGATGGCAGAGAGCGACATAATATGTGTTCTTTCAATCTCTAGTCGAAAGTCTGCGCGCTGTGCTCTTTCAGATCTTTAAGAGTGATGCGCAGTGTTCCGCAGTGCAGCCACATTGTTGGCAGTTGGAGCTCCCCCTGATGTCGACAGGTGCACACTTTTTAACTGAAACATTGGCACCAGTGCTACCCACCACCCTTCGCACCATGTGCTGCACCATCTGGGAGTAGATCCTCAGTGCATCTCTGGTGAAAGCAAAGGCAATCATGAAGATCGAGACGAGTTCAGTGACAGCCAGCATCAATCTGCTTGAAAGGCCATTTCGAGTCCACTTGACTCCACATACTGTTGAGGAGCATCAGAATCAGCTGCACTTGCCGCAGTTGCCAGGGTCAGCTGAGACCACGGACCATCTTCGACGTGTCCAACTTCCAGCGCTGCGCCATCTGCAGCACCTTCGCACTACAGACTTTCAAGGAAGGATCAGCTCAACATGAACCCGCCCTTTGTCCGCCCTTTTTCCGCCCTTTCGACATCTTCCAATCCGTTTGCAGAGTCTTCCTTCTGCAGGTGTCAGGCCCCCCCGCCACTTCGCCAAACTTCTTTCGGCGTAGGATGGTGTCCTGCAAAATGCAAAGTCTCGAGACTGCCAATGGTGCATTTTGGAACATCCAAAGTGGACCGTGGACTAAGGGTCACAGGTTGTGTGGCTGGTCTTGAACTCATCGAGATGTCTTTAACTCAAAACTTACAAGTTACTTACTTCTAGAGTTGTAAGATATGTAAGTTGCAACTTGAGATCTACTCTGCTGTGAGTTCCACGGTTTTCACGGTCCAGGCTCTTGGAATCTGCGGAGGCAAAGGCCGCTTCGATGGCCAGTTCCAAGGACGGGATGAAACTCGTCTCCCCGGTGTTGGCCTCGGCACACGGACGCAGGGCTCGCTGCGCTGCACGTCGCTCTGCGTCGTGTCCGATGCGCAGCCAAGGGACGTGGCGTTCCACCGTGACCTGCGAGACTTCAAACATCTCATCAAACAAAACTCAGCAACTCCTGTTTTCTAACATTTTCAGATTGAGAATTCTTTTTACTCTTTCAGATTGTGATTCTTTTTTCAGAGTGCCTGAATGTAAAACAAGGGATGCTGCTCGTAGTTGATCGATGCCATGCGCAAGTACACGGGAGGTGGCCTCAAGATGACAAGTGTCGTCTGAGCTCTGAATGTCTCAAGTCATCTCAGTCATCTCTATGCCTTTGCGGGAAGTTATGCTTGGAGAACTAAGAGATTCTTGAGGTCACAGGACACGTCCGATCCAAGGCGCATGTAGGTCAGCATGATCTTCCCTTCCCGACAATCTGCTGTAAGCTTGGCATAGAATTCGAAGATCTCCAGCAATCTCTGCAAGTTTTTCAGACCTCAATCTGACTTCTGGATCTGACTTCACTAATATGTTCGCATTCACAATTTGAGAGTTTGCTCTGGAATGATGCTACGCAATGTGGAGACAATGCATCACTGGGTACTCGGACATGACCGAAAGCCGCGTGGTCCCTGCTGAAAACGATGTGATCAAAGCAGCTGAAATCCCAACACCAACCATTTTGGGGTCGCCATTCTTGTGCGCCAGGGAAAGCCAACCACGACATGGTCACTTCACGGTCTGCGGCACCTCCATAAGCCTTGCCACCAAGCCAGACATCCGGGGGTTCCAATCTTTGATGATCCCAGTCTCCGTCATGAAGAAAAGGGTGATGGACTCCTGAACGAAGCTGCTAGCTGCAAGGAGTTTTTGTGAAATGAAGAGGAATGACTAATGATATGGAAAGGTGTGGAAAGGTATGGAAAGGTATGAAAGGTTATGGAAAGGTATGGACAGGGATGGAAAGGCGGACTGTCAGAAATGCAATCCAAGATTCAGGCCAACTGATGCGATAGAAGGAAGATGAGCGGCTGAAGCCATCCACCAAACTTCGAGCAAATGATGGTAACGAGTATGGTTCCCGTTTTCCTGAGCTCAGAATGCTCATATCAATGCTCGCATTTGCATCAACGTGCCCTGTTTCTCGAAGCCTCAAACTACTCTCCAGGCTCCAGCACTCGCAGTCCAAGCCACTAGACGGGAAGAAAAGTTGCACGACATTATCGCAGTATAAAGAGCCCACGGAGTTGTAAACCTGAACGCAGCTGAAACCGATGTGTGCAAAAGCTGCCAATTGAACTTGAGAAATGGGAACAAGGGTTCCAATCCCCTCCCGCACTTACCCCTAATGCTTTGGTTCTTCCTTCACAAAAGTTCAACAACAGACATCCATGGAAAATCGTGAGTTGCTTTGACACCCAAAAATGCAACCAAAAGCATCCAAACAATCTTATTGGCTGAACACATCTTCACTAGTAGACACATCTCTTGAGGTTTACTATCAACACTAGGTCCACTCTACACTCTCAACGCACCTCAACACAACCCATTCCACGCCCTGGACCCGGTTGTGAAGAAAGTTTGCGACTGCCAACCCCATTCCGTGAGTGAATTTTGTTGTAAAGCACATGAAGTCAAGTAGCCTATTGCGACCTTCTGCAAGTGAAAAGTCCAATGCCATCAATGATGAATGGAAACTGAAATGATACATACACATATATGCACATGAATATGATCTGGAATTCTTAGGATGAAATCACTTGTATGCATCATATGTCATATGACAAGCACAACCGCGATCGCCTGCAGCAGCCGAGACTGTGGTTCCTTCTCTCCAAGCAGTGACAGCTGCCCCAGCCTCAGAACGGAGGAAAGAAGAGAAGAGGAAGGACGGAGAGAGAATGAAGAAAGGAGGGGAGAAGGGAGGGAAGAAGGGAGAAGGAAGAGGAAAGGAAAGAAAAGAAAGTGAAGAAGAGGGAAGGGAAAGGAAAAGGAGGAGAAGGAGAAGAGGGGAAGAAAGAAAGGGGAGAAAGCAGAAGAAGGAAGAAAGGGAGAAAGGGAGAAAGGGAGAAAGAATGGAAAAGAGATGTAGAGAGGAGAAGGAAGAAGAGGGAAGAAGAGAAAAGAAGAGGGAAGAAGAGGAAAGAAGGGGCGAAGAGAGCACAATGGGCACGCATCGCAGCCACAACTAAGGCAAAGACTCTTGCGATTTCTGCAGGATGTTCGGGGAAGAAAGGTTTCGGAACCTCCGATTGGGCCGGAGATTTCCACCTCAACTGGGCCACTTTCCAAGACAAATGGATCTGGGGCGAATCTCGACAGACTTGCGCAAATAGATATTTTCTCAAATTGTGAAAAGAGATACTTTCAAGAGGTATAAAAGAAACAGCACCTGGGATCTGACAACTGCTTTTCCGAAGGATGAAACCTGCGATTTCTACATGGACATCCCCAGTAATCCTCGAAAAAATTACTTCCAAAGTTATTCCTTGCACTGTTGCGAGCATCTCTTAGAGCTACCTTTCCCATGGGACTCCTTCCACCAAGGAATATTGTGGTTCCGTGCGCACACCACCACGGCCCTTGGTGGCAAGGCCTGCAACTGAGGCTGAAATTTCTACATGTAAAAAAATTCACGAAGTGTTTGTGTTTGCAAAAACCTGTGCACTCATCATGTGCTGCAGCTTCTCGGTTTGTGTCTCGCCTTTCCGTGGCTTTGGCACCAAACGCTCAGGGCGCTCTTCTTCATCATCCGGAGGGTCCCACCAGCTACCTTCACTGTCCTGGCAGGCATGAAAATTGAGGGGGCAATGCCTTGGATCGACGACTCGTTAGACTTTGCGACTCAACTCTGTTACTCTGACTTTGGAGAACAGATTGAGAACTTGCCATTCATCTTCTCCTGAAACCTTAGCCGCAAAGCCTTAGCTTCACTGCCTCAAAGCAGCCGGCCTCAGACTCCTCAACCTCATCTTCCAGGCCGAGTTGGTCGCCTCGAGCGCAGTCGAGCTCGAAAAAACACAACGTGAGCAAACGAGGACCCGTAGGACCCGCACTTTCGACACTTTCATCGTAGCTCCTGGCGTCATAACATGCGCCAAAACAGAAAATTGTGACAATTTGAATAGAAAAGGAGAATCATCTCATTACATCATATCACATCTCCTTTACTTGACAAGAAAATGATTTTGGAAATTCTCAGAACAGCTGCAGCCCCCGGGACCTTGGCTCGATTGGCACGGGCTTCACTCCCAGGTACTCCTGAGCATCGCAGCCAAGTCATCTCATGGCAGTGAACGGCTCCGTGCAGACTCCAGACCTCCAAATCAGGACGTCGCCACAAGAGCAGCCACTTGGCCTGGAGAAAAGCGGAGGGTTCCCTTTGGAAGGAAGAAATTAGCGAAGGGATTTTCGAAAAACAAGACACTGGATTTCAATTCTTGCCATTTCAGAGCTTTGGTTTTTTTGAGTTTGAATTGCAATTGATTTCGAACTCTCTTTGTCAAGTCTTTCAATTGCTAGCCTGAGATCTGCAGTACGCTTCTGCAGCTTCTCGGATGAGGCTCTGAACCACCTGAAGCACCGAGGAGCTGCAGAAGGAAGTGCTCCAAGAGTGCTGAACCCTGCCTGTGGCGATGCTTCATAGCGTTTCAGCTGAGCCAGGTCCATAATTCCTGGGTGAACCGGAGAGAAAGTCTTGAACTTGGATAAAGAAGCATAAGAATGTGAAAGCTTTTCGAATCATCTCCTCATTTTTCTTGAAGAGTTTAATTTCCAGGAGCACCTCCTCTTTTCAAATCAATGAGCCACAGACGGCCACAGATCTCACTGCTCTTCCTGTGGCGCTTCCTGTGGCGCTTCCGTTTCCACCTCGGAGCTCATTGGCTCCGGTGGCCGTGCCGTGCTGCCGAAGAGGGCACCTGCGGCCTCCAGAGCCGCGGCCAAATGCGCCAACTCAAACTGGAGCTTCCCGCGACGATCCGCTTCACTCTTCGACCTCGTGATCTGTAGAGCTCGTGGAGGTTTCAAAGTCATGGATGTTTTCTACGTGCGAAAAAAAGTTTGCATTTTAGAGTTTCTAAAAAGTTTAAAGAGTGGTGGAGAACGATTTGCAAAAGAGGAGTGGTGAGAAAAAGAGACTGTTACTTTCAAGCGTCTGATTGGAGTCGGTGAAAAAGGGAAGGCCTGCCGCTGCTCGAGCTTGTCCTGTGGTCATGTCACTGTCGTTGATCTCGGTCTGGAACCAATGCAGCGATTGGAAGTCGCGGTTCAGTCCGAAGACTCTCAGAACGAATGCAGCGCCCACTGCGAAGCCATCATCTTGCAGCAAGGCATCCCCTTTGACGCCGGTGTTGGCCACTGCTCGCTTTGCGAGGCAGTCGCGTCCCAACAACAAGGAATCCAAAAAGGCACAGCACAACGAAGGTAATAAAAGGTGAAAAAGTTGGGTGGAATGGGCACCTCCACCTGCATTGGTCCTTGACAGTGCTTTCACAAAGACATCCGCCAAAAGGTTCAAATGATCTGTGCTGGCCTCAAAGGGAGGCACAACCGATGTGAAATCTATCTCTACAAGCATCGTTCCAATTTCTTGTCTCCTATCCAAACAGTTTCAAAAAAGCACGTCCAAATCTTTTGTCAAGGGCGGGTTCTGGCTGTTCTGGCCCGAAACCCATGCATGTCAACACATTGGTGCTTTCAGAATGACGAAAATTTAGACAAGATTGGAATCAAACAAAAATGGAAGCGAGAAATCTCAAGCGACAAACTAACTCAAAAACACTTTTAAAACATCTCAAGCGACAGACTGAAATTCAAAATCTGAATCGACAAAAGATTTTGAATTTCAGTCGGTCAATATTCGATCGACATTCAAAACATCTAACGGTGCGTCCCCGTGTGGCACCTCAAAGCACCTCCGCACACTGCGCGAACCGAGCTCCGCCAGCCGGGCAGCCTCCACTGTGGCAGCCCCGGTGCCTTCTGCGGCCTTCACGAAATCGTCGCCGGAAACGGCGCCCCACGGAGTGCCCTCGCAGAGAAAAATCGAAAGTTGAAACCAATGAAAATTTAATCAGAAATATTTCAATCTTCATTTTATCATTGATTTAGAATCTGAATATTTGATGAGTTGTCATGTGTTCAATCTTCACGTCTTTCAAGTTTCGATTCAGGAGTTTAGTTTCCAGAGTTTGCCAAAGCAACTGGAGCCTCCAAATACTCCAGGCCATCGGCCATGCTTCGCATGCCCGCAGTCCTCACCATCCGCACGTAGCCCAAGCTGTTTCCGATCTGCGTCAGAACCTGCCGCAGTTTGTCGAGGAAGGTGACGCCATCTCTGCCTGGCAACAAACATCAGTGAAATCCCAGAGCAATGGCAGTAAGGATTCTATCTCATACACAGTTGTCATACTGCGATTCTAAGGATTCTAAGGATTCTATCTCATACCTCTCATACACAATTGTCACATGCTTTCACATACACGCTGGATAAGGTGGCATGGCATAGAACTTCACCATGCACCCGAAACCGCCTGCACCCAGTCGTCGGATAAAGCGTGCTGTCTCCACCGCACGCGCCCAAGTGTAGGCTGGGCGTCCTTCCATCCATTGCAGCTCCGCCAGCAATCGAGACTTCACAGATTCGTCCGCAAGGAACTCTGCCACGACCTATCAGAGCAGACACGACAGAAGTTCTTAGTCACAGAGTTCCTTGCTTCTCCACTGGAGACAGAAAAGCGTTCTCAGAAACACAGAAGAATATCAAAGCACAGAAGCAGAGGCACCTCGAGTTTTTTCTTGAGAAATCCGACGCTGTAATTCACCGCGGTATTGATGACACCGTAGCCGTGGACCCGAATGGACGCTGTAAGGTGCTCCAAAGTAATGGTGCGGATCTTGGCGTCACCATGCGCAGCTTGCGTGAAGAACTGTTGGTGAAGGCTGTAGCAGTACCTGGAACTCTTCACAAAGAAGTACCGAAAAAGATCTGACAGATAAATAGATCAAAGATGATTAAAGAGTCACTTTGATTGAGATCACATACATTTTCAAGCTTTCGCATGCAATTCTTTCAAGGAAGTATAGTCACCGTGTTTGTGTAAAGTTGAAAACTGGCACTGTTCGACTTCAAGGCACTGCGTGGCCAATAGGTGCACGTTGCGCATGACGTCAATGACATCCAAGCCCTGTGCCAGAGAACCTGCTGGAAGACCACCATCCACCAGGTTCAAGCCATAGCGATGAGACGCCTACGACTGGACGATTAATCTGCTTCGAAAACTTGGCCCTATCCCAAGAATTGAATTCTTGAAGAATCGATATTTGAAGCTCAAGAAATCTTTGAAGAATTCTTTGTTTCGACTTCTTGTGGTAATCGACTTCCAACTTCCACGCCTGTTCTCGCATCCGCACGTAGGCCTCTGCATCCTGCGGTGCCAGCGCTGCCAAGTCGTAGAAATGTCGACTGAGGCGGAGCTCCACCTGGCACGACTTCACATCGGGGTCTCTCCTCATGTCATCTTGACATTTTGTAGTATTTCTTAATGTATCTCAATTCATCATATATATATATACCAGAAGCCTCCAAGGGGAGGCGTAGTGGCACCCCTTAGCACTGAAACCGTAGTGACGCCCCTTAGATTTTGAGGTGTTTCGGAACTACTTTTTGGGTAATCAGAATGGACACGAACAGTTTTCCATAGTTTTCCTTCCAAGGCCCTTGTGTTGATTCGCAATGATCCAGCCAGCGCCCTCGCAGCCTGGCGATCGGCTCATGTGTGGAAGATGGATCTTGTGAGCTGAATGACAATAGGCCCAGGTCCAGTACAATCTGAGAATAAAACAAATCAAGAACACCCGACAACGAAACAAAAACAACAGATCATAGCGCATTCGCTATTGCCCCTTGCCACCCCTCGCTGCAATGGTGAAGAAGATGAACGAAGAGTCAAAGACCCCTGGACATACAATAAATTTTGTTGTTTTGCCAGAGCTTGTATGATCAAGAGCTGACTGACGAACGTTTCTGTGATGTGCACGCAGTACACTAAGACTAAGGACTTTGGCCAAAGCTTTGCTAAAGCGG
The DNA here is from genome assembly GCA_009767595.1 of Symbiodinium kawagutii. Classification (NCBI taxonomy): domain Eukaryota; class Dinophyceae; order Suessiales; family Symbiodiniaceae; genus Symbiodinium; species Symbiodinium kawagutii. The sequence continues at coordinate 85,806 of VSDK01000501.1, read as the reverse complement.
ATAGATGATGACCGGGTGAAATCTATCCGTAAATCTGGTGAGCTATGGCCTGGAGGTGATATTAGGTTCCAAGGAAACCTGTGGCTGCGAGCTGCATATCAGAAAAGCGGGTTGCAAAAGGTCCCACGGGAAAATTCAATCCGGAAGTCGTTGAAGAAGGTCATCAAGAAAAAGCAACTTAGTCTTTCGCTTAGTGTGTGTGTGTGTGTTTGTGCGTGTGCATGCGAGCACTCTCTGAGAATCACAGTGTAGTATGTAAAACCAAATGACTTTCCTGCTATATCAAACACCTGTCAGGTTTTGGACGATCACATGAAGAACTCGAAGCCTGGGTTATCGAACAAGCCTCTGTGTTTGCTATTGTTGAATCTTTTCTTGTGTTTGCTAAATAGGTTTTCTTGGCTTTGCTGTATCTGTTTTTAAGTCTGGCGCTTGGCCGTTTGACTTCGCAGCCCTCGGAGTTACCTTACTTCTCTGAGGCATTCCGAGGGCATCAAATCCTGCTTAACCATGCCAAGAACAAACGCAAAGGAACTGTGTTTGTATCGCCGGCTACAAAGCAAAAACAGAAAGAAAATCTGCCGACGCTTATCGCAAACACATTTTGTGATTGGCTACTATCTATATTTTTTTTGCTGACCAGTGTTTGTTTGCTTTCCCAACCCAAGGAAAGGTGATTCTGTCGATGAGATGGAGACGCAGGTTATGCCAGAATTCGAGGTACATCAAATGTACTTCGAACTGCAAACCATGCATGCAATGATTTGCACACTGCCGAAAAGTTTTTTCGCTTTCGGCATTGGCATCCTAGGCACCCCGGACAAAATGGCGAGGCTTGTCCCATACAAATCAGAAGATCTTCGATATTCATATTCATCGTCTTAACTGCTCACTTTCCATACTGCTTTCCTTACAGATCCCCAAAGCCACACTTTCGATGGTGAGGACGGCCACGGGCTCATCCAGGAGACATGTGAAGAAGGCGGAGCATGGGTTTGGAAATTGGTTCGGGTCTAAAGTTTGATCATATGACTATTTTCCCCACGCCAGATGAATTGGAAGAGAGAAAAGACCCATCAGAGGAGAAGGATGATAGCAATGAAGATAGCGATGATGAGGACGAAGAAAGCAAAGATGAGGATGAGTCAGAGGAAGGACCTTGCGAAGAAGACAAAGAAAGCCAAGCTGACGCAAACGATGCAGCCAATGATAAAGATGACAGAGACCAGAAAAAGGAAGAGCTTCAGGATGAAGAGCGCCTGAAGGATGGAGTTGGCGATGGAAAAAGATACCGCGAGTTGAAGCCCAAGCCTGAATTTCTTGACAAGTTTGGGGTCAAAAGCCTCCCTGCAATTTCGAAGGAAGATCTGGAAACGCACGAACAGGTAAAGGAAGCCTGCCGCTTGTTTGAGAACTTAGGGGTTACTCTCACAAGTCTCGAGAGTCGCGGCAAGGGAGCCCACCTCAAGAGAGGGTTGCAGGAGCTTTTGAAAAAAGCCCAGGAGCCAGAAGATCAGGATGGTGAAGGAGATCAAGAAAGCGAAGGAAAGGCGCATGGTTCTGAGAGGGAGGGCCAAGGAAGCGAAGAAGACAGAGAATGCGCAGGAGATAAAGAAAGCGAAGGAAAGGCAGATGATGGCTCCGAGAGAGAGGGCCTAGGAAGCGAAAAAGGCGAAGGGAAGGAGGATTCAGAGGATGGAGATGGCGAAGGAGATAAAGAAAGCGAAGGAAAGGCTGATGAGGGCTCCGAGAGAGAGGACCAGGGAAGCGAAGAAGGCAAAGAGAAGGAGGATTCGGAGGACGGAGATGGCGAAGGAGACGAAGAAAGCGAAGGAAAGGCAGATGAGGGCTCCGAGAGAGAGGACCAAGGAAGCGAAAAAGGCGAAGGGACAGAGGACTCGGAGGATGGAGATGGCGAAGGAGACAAAGAAAGCGAAGGAAAGGCAGATAAGGGTTCTGAGAGTGAGGGCCAAGGAAGCAAAGGCGAAGGGAAGGAGGACTCAGAGGATGGAGATGGCGAAGGAGACAAAGAAAGCGAAGGAAAGGCAGATGAGGGCTCCGAGAGAGAGGACCAAGGAAGCGAAGATGGCAAAGAGAAGGAGGACTCAGAGGATGGAGATGGCGAAGGAGACAAAGAAAGCGAAGGAAAGGCAGATAAGGGTTCTGAGAGTGAGGGCCAAGGAAGCGAAGAAGACAAAGAATGCGCAGGAGATAAAGAAAGCGAAGGAAAGGCAGATAAGGGTTCTGAGAGTGAGGGCCAAGGAAGCGAAGAAGGCAAAGAGAAGGAGGACTCAGAGGATGGAGATGGCGAAGGAGACGAAGAAAGCGAAGGAAAGGCAGATAAGGGTTCTGAGAGTGAGGGCCAAGGAAGCGAAGAAGGCAAAGAGAAGGAGGACTCAGAGGATGGAGATGGCGAAGGAGACGAAGAAAGCGAAGGAAAGGCAGATAAGGGTTCTGAGAGTGAGGGCCAAGGAAGCGAAGAAGGCAAAGAGAAGGAGGACTCAGAGGATGGAGATGGCGAAGGAGACGAAGAAAGCGAAGGAAAGGCAGATAAGGGTTCTGAGAGTGAGGGCCAAGGAAGCGAAGAAGGCAAAGAGAAGGAGGACTCAGAGGATGGAGATGGCGAAGGAGACGAAGAAAGCGAAGGAAAGGCAGATGAAGGCTCCGAGAGAGAGGACCAGGGAAGCGAAGAAGGCAAAGAGAAGGAGGATTCAGAGGATGGAGATGGCGAAGGAGACCAAGAAAGCGAAGGAAAGGCTGATGAGGGCTCCGAGAGAGAGGACCAGGGAAGCGAAGAAGGCAAAGAGAAGGAGGATTCAGAGGATGGAGATGGCGAAGGAGACCAAGAAAGCGAAGGAAAGGCTGATGAGGGCTCCGAGAGAGAGGACCAGGGAAGCGAAGAAGGCAAAGAGAAGGAGGATTCAGAGGATGGAGATGGCGAAGGAGACAAAGAAAGCGAAGAAACAAGTGAGGAGTCAGCGTCTTCTGATTTTGACTACACTGCGTTTCCTATGGACAGTTGGCCCACTAAGCCTTGGAGAAAACTTAGCCAGCAGGAGATGATAGCCTGGTTCAACCAAGAGCTTGCTAAATTGAATCCTGAGATTAGAGAAAGAACAATAAAAGCTATGTTGGCAGAGCTGACTTCCCCATATAATGAGCCTCCGCTAAGAAATGAGCCTCCTCTAAGAATACAAGAAGACAAACTGAAGAGAGACACTGAGGAGAAAGAGGAGCCTGCCAAAAAGATCAGACGCCGCAGCAGCAGCAGCGTGAGCAAGAGCAGCAGCAGGGACAGCAGCTGTTCGAATGATGTGGCCAGCAGTGGTATGTACGGCAAGCATGATGGCAGCAATGATGAGGAAGAGGCTGGTCTAGAGATCAATGAAAACTATCCAAAAAGTAGCCTCAAGAGATGGAGTTCAACAAGGGTTTCGTCAGCTTTTGACCCTACGCTGCCAACTTCGTACACAGTTCGTCTTTCGAAGATAAAGCTCAAAAAGCAATCCACATTGGAACAAGCCTTCACCTCTTCGCAACATGCTACTTGCATTCATTGTTTCAACGATCGCTGTTCTTAATTTAGTTATCGTTTCTCAATTCAATCATTGTTTGGGCCAATTCTCATCCCGCTACATCCCTGCTGTCCACATAGGCTCCTGATGGCGATGCTGCTCCTTCTACTGAACCCCCGCCGAAACGAAGCAGAACAGGCTGCTTGCTGTATACTTTACGGCTCGGTGTGACATGTGATCATGTTTTGCAATCTGACCTTCAAGCCTTGTTGAGTTTTCACACTGTGAACAAATGACAGGTGAGGGCTGACCGATTCCGAACCTATGCTTTTTTCCACCCCAGCTTGATGGCGGAAATGACCCGTTCTCACGCATTCGCATTTGTATGTGTGATTTTGGCACACTCATAATTCTTCATGGTAGCAATTGGCATGGCGAGGCAACAAGGCTCCAAGATTCCTCTGGTTCTATCTGGATTTTCTCGAAATGTTCAAGTATGGCTGTGCAAGGATTCGATTGAATCGTGCGCGCCAGTTAGCATTCTCTTTTATGCGCATATCGTGTGAGGTTCTCCGGCAAAGTACTCGCCCAACTCCGACCCAGCCTCGGCCGAGACCAGCAAGAAGCAGAAGGCCCGAACTTGTCACACCTGCGCACCAAGCGGAATCACCCAATGCAGTGGCCAAGTCTCAGAGACATGTGTTGATTCCCTTTACTTTCCTGCCAGGTCAGAACCTTTCTCAAGGAGGTGAAATTTGAGGACTTTGTTGACTACGCTGACTCCCGGTGTCAGGTCACTATCAGTCAGGTTCAGCAGCTGGCGTTGAAACATGCATGTGGACGTGTACCTGTACCATCAAAGCAATTAGAGCTGGCAAGTGCCAGGAAGGACAAAGAACCAAGGATGTATCATGGTCAAAGCTTGATGTTCGAATTTCGAAAAGTACATATGTTTTATTTTTTTTCTAGGTAGGTCGCTAGATCTAAGGCAATACGTCGTGGTCGAAAAGTTGTCCTTGCAGGACGGATGGGTTGTGGAAGTGAGAGAAAGAAAAATCGGCAAGTACAAGGGCAATCTCTACCAGGTCTATATCAACCCCCAGGGACGGCAGCGTTATGTGTTGAAACTTGGTTTGATTTTAGCCCCTTTTGGCCAACTTCCTACCCGAATCGAAAAAAATCAAGTGTGCAATGCAACTTTCATCTCTTCAATCTGAACCAAGGAAGCAGGCTGAAGAGGAGGGGTTTTCTGATCCGGAAAAGCGAGTCAAAGCCGCGCGGGCAAGGCTCGTATCTGGTTTCACCACGTAAATATTGAAATTAAAATCACTATCTAACATGTGAAATCCTGCCAATGCAAATTAGATCATGGTCCAGAGCGCATCGAGATCGAGCTTTCACTGCTCAGGATCATGTCCGAAAGACTCAAGAGGGCGACTTCCAGGCAATCTAACCCTGACAGGAGCAAGGCTCCAAAGGTAGGACAACCTAAGAGTAAGGCGAAAGCCAAGGCTAAGGCTAAGGCTAAGGCTAAGAGTACGACTCGGACTAAGAAGAAGGGTGACAAGAAGGGTAAAAAGTAGAGGCTATCCTTTCTTCTGAATCTCAAGTTTCAAACTTAAGGAACCAGCTTCAACAAGTCGAACAAAGGTGTTTCCCGATTGCTGAGAAGGCTTGAGATTAAAGTGAATTTTCCCCGCGCAGCACCGAACCATAACATTTGATCCGGTGAGAGTGCGCAAATTTTGAGCATTTAATCCAATCAGAGCCGAACACTGGCCCGTGACACAAGCAGGCAGGGACTAGCGATATGCTGCTCTCGGATATTTTAGGAAAACAAAAGCCTTCCAAGTATATTAAGTAGTATGTGCTTTGCAAAATCCGCTTCCTATGTTGAAAAGCTTTGGCTTTTGAAGCACAGCTGGACCCTGGGGTGTCACATGATCGAGTTAGAAACAAGCGACAAATGATTCGCAGCTGCCTTAGCCCAGTTGAACTCAATGTGGCACAGCTGCCTCGCAAAGCAGGCTGAGTGAGACGATCCCATGCATCCACAAGCTGATGTGTACGGTTTGTTTGGAAGTCTGCTGGCTCAAACTGCTTTCATCGTAAACCAGGTGACATGAGGCCGGCCAACTTGCTGCCGGTCTTATTTTTCCTGTGTCAGATCCCTACCGTGCCTGAATGTCAGGCTCTTGATGCTGCAACTTGTCTTGGGTCCTTCCTTCCCCCAGCCCTTTGATTTTCATCATGGTTTGTGCGTCAACGTTCCGCGCTTCATTGGCTAAATTTGCCTAAGGTAGAGGTTTGCGCTGGCGAGGGCCACTTATCGAGGGCACTGCGCAATTGCGGCTACGCAACGAAGTCTTTTGATGCTTCTTGATCTCAATTTTTGAGCTCCCAGTCTAATCATTTCTCAGTGGCACCGTGGAATCATAGATTCTCGCATTATCATTCAGTTTTGTGACTTCGATTTTAAGTTCTGATAGTGTTTGAATCTTTCTGTGCCTTTGGTGCCTTGCGCAATTGTGGCTACGCAACGAAATCTTTCGATGCTTCTTGATCTAAATTTTGAGTTCCCAGTCTAGTCATGTCTCAATGGCACCGTGGAGTCATAGATTCTCGCACTATCATTTAGTTTTGTGACTTCGATTTTTTAGTTCTGAGAGTGTTTGAATCTTTCTTTACCCTTGGTGATTCAATTCTTCATTCTTTGGCTCTGTGAGTCTTGATTCTTGGAATTTGAATTCTGGATTAGATGCTCCTGATTCCTGATTCTTTTGCTATTCGATTCTTGATTCTTCGGTTCTGCGAATATTGATTCTTGGAATCTAGATTTTTTGAAATAGATTCTTCGATTGTCGGAGGTCCGCTACTCCGCCAATCACAACCTGCTACGCACAACCGGATTTATCACACTTCTCGCTGCTGTGGTAGCCTCAGTTGGTTATAGGTCATGAGGTCATGCGTACAGTTTGCATCCTGCGTACGGCTTTTTGCTTTTCGTTTTTTTTGTGTTGCTCTGCCTTTGTTAAGCGCACTCGCTTTGAAGGTGAGAAATCTCCGCAGGGGCGGGCTATTGTTCCTTGCACCACCCTGCAGTAGCTGGATATTCTTGCTCTTTGATTGCAATATTGAGTTGCCTTGAACTGTTCATAGTATACAAGCCAGGTTCGATGAATAGTTCTTGTCTGAGGTCTCAAGGCACCACCCAACGTTCGTGGTGGAATCCGGAGGGGGGAGAGTTTGCAGCTGTGAAACTGGCAAATGTTCTGATGATGCGTCTCCTTTACGTGTGACTTGCTCCAATGGTTACGTTTTTCACGTTGACTTTTAATACTTACAGTGAGAGCAGAAAATCCTGTGTGAAATTCTGAGGATATACTACGCGCATCAACGTGGTGTGCATTTCGTCATCGAACAACCCTTGACGAGCGTCGGGGACTTATTATGTTTACGGGATTTTCATTTCTCACACTTTGGGACAAAGATTTCCGATCATTTTAACACCCTGCCAGTTGTGAGCACTCCTTCTGCGATCGGGGGCTAATAATTGCTGACAATGTTGGTACCAAGGTTCTCTGGATGTGGCGTCCTGTCCGTCGGCTGCTGAACTATTGCCGAGCCAGGCTGGTCTCGTTGGATTTCATTCCTGTAGGTACTCATTGTCAAGAACTGTTGATATCTCGCAGTTGCTGTGGTGGTTTCGAAAGTTGGTTGCCCAAATGATCCATATGTAAATGCCATAGAATTATTCTTTTATGTTTCGATTTTCCATCAACCAATTCACGTGTTCATTCAACCGCTGGAAAGGCGCGTGTCCTTTCCGATGGCTGCGTATGGTGCGCCAACTCTAAAAATGACAGTGTCCCTTTGCTGCATCGCTTTCGCAAATACGATTTCAAATAGCAATGAAACTTTTATTGAAACATATTCTTTGAATCTGTATCTCAGGCTGTGGGGAACTTTGCCGCTTTTATGTTCTTTGCGCCGGGCCTTGAGTTGGAAGCTTTTGAAGCAAGCTCTCGCAAGGACACTTTGAACAGCTGATCAAAACATCATGGTTGATCTCATGTGGACTTCGCATTTTTGTTCCCATGGCTGTCAATACTTTGCCAGGAAGGAAACATCTGATGGCAAGGTTGTCCTTGTCAAAAAGACACTGAAGAAAGATGGAAGCGTTGCTGTGGTGCCTTGTTTGGTTTTTGAAGGACTGCTCATGGTCAAGACTACCAGGTTACCAATAGGTTCATAACATCACTTTCTGCCAAAATGAATTCCAATGCTAAATTCAACCTGGGATATCCTGAGGCTGGTCTGAAGAAAGCTCTGGTCAAAAGTGGCGCGTATCCATATGAGTTTGGCCTCGCAATCGCAGCCTTGATGGAAGTGCGGGGCCCACGACCTCAGCCAGACGAGTGCAATCTTGATGGCTATGAGGGCGAGGACGATTTGGGGGCCCTAGATGACCTCCTAAAGGGCAGGTCAAAAGCATGGTGGGGGAGACTTAGGCGGTGAGACCAAACCTCACACATTGGGCAAGTATTCGCAAGAACATTAAAAAATCGTAGTTTGGAAATCAAGACTTTGAGTTCTGACTTCTGGAGCCAGTCCTCCTCACGATGCTGAGTTTGGAAACCATAGACTGCGCTGGGGTAAAGCGTAGAAAAAAATATGTGTAAACTGACGATTCTTGACAAAGCAAAACATGTTCAGCGTGAGCACTCACATGTTATAGTTGGCTTCCCACGTGTGAATCTTGAGGCTCTATCAGGGTTAGGCTGGGTTAGTGTAAGGGTTAGACACTGACAGCATCAGAGCTATGGATCACAAACTCGAACTTGAAGCAGATCGGAGCCGTCGCCGACGTCGTCGTCAGCGTCAGCTTCGGATTATCGGCTGTGAAGTCATATGTGCATCGTGTTGGCTGACCATGTGGCACCCATATCTGGAGGAGTGCCTTTGCTACAGCCAGTGAACCCCTCTAACGTTTCAAACATGTGTTGAAATCAGTTTGCAATAATCGAAATCGCAACATGATTGCCGATCATTCCATCAACCGCTTTCAGCCAAGGAGTGACAAATCAGCATTGGCTGCAATATCTCGAGATTGCAAATGTGACCTGATCAGTGAAGATTTGATGGCGAAGCTGAATAAACCCAAGCAGCCAGAGCATCAGTAAATTCGTAATTTAGCGGAATGTTGAATAAGAAGTGAAAAGCAATTCTAGTATATTCTAGTTTGAATCCTTGAATCTTCGACTTCGATGCTGTGCTTTGATATTTCTGTCAACGTTCCGCAGCTGGAGTCATACATTCTGAGTTCCCCAACTGTGGAAACGATTTCCCCAACTTCGATATCCGGTGGCTCCTGATGCAGAAAATTTCGATTTTGCACACATCTCACAACTTCTATCGCCAACCAAGCGTTGAGAACGTGTCAGAACCGTGTCACAGCGTGTCGGGTGGCGTTTGAGGGGTGTCACTGTGCAGCCCCTTTATGCTAAAGGGTGTCACTATGCCACCCCTTAGCCTAAGGGGTGTCACTATGAAACGTGTCAAAACGTGTCAAAACGTGTCGGTTTTTGGTGAAATTCGACATTTGCTTTTTTTCCTCGATATGTGTGATTTCACCCTGCTCGAGCTTTTGTTAACCAATCTTGGCTCCAGATCGATCGGGTTTGAACAGTTTAAATTTTGATGGGCAACCTGCCTGATTCCGAGGCTTGGTACAACAGAGAGTCGTGAATTATCGAGTCTAATATCAACCATATCAACAATTCACAAACGGAACCATACGGAACCCATGCTTCAGGCGGACAACGAAATGGCAGAGGCCTGTTTTGCGGAAACAGTCCCAAACAAACTTGTGTTTGTTTTTTGTTCTTCCAAAATCGAAGGTGGCTAAGGAGGCTGCTAGAAAAAGAAAGAAACAGGATGAGACCAACCATCACAAGCACTTGGAGAAGAGCTCAAAGAAAGCAAAGTGGAGAACGCCAGACGCACCGCCAAACACCAAACCAACAGACAAGAACAAGGATAAAGCCAAAGGAAGTGATCAGGATGTGAAGGCCAAGGCAGAAGGGATGAAAGAGAGGAACAAGGCTAGCAAAGGAAGCAAGGAAGACCCCGGTAATGATGCGAATGCTAAGCCAAAAGAGATGCGAAAAAAAAGCAAGGGCGGCGAAGCCGCTGGAAGCAGCCGAGATGTTGACAAAGCTTCGATGACTAAGGAACAGGAGTCTCGGAAAAAGAAAAGAAATGACAAAGAGAAGGAAAGCAATACCAGCAAAGATGGGATTGCCCAGCCAGGAACAAGTAAGGAGAGGACCGTGGTCATGGAGACGGAAACCGAGGAGGAGGTGAGGAAAGATGATAAGACCAAGGATGACAGAGCCAAAGAAAGGAAAGACGAAGCCAAAGGAAGAAAAGACGAGCCTAGGAAAGATGCGAAGAGCCAGCCAAAAGAGAGTGAGAAGAGCAAGGATGACAAAGCGAAAGGAAGGAAAGAGGAGCCTGGCAAAGATGCGAAGACCACGCCAGCAGAGAGTGAGAAGAGCAAGGATGACAAAGCGAAAGGAAGGAAAGAGGAGCCCGGCAAAGATGCGAAGACCAAGCCAAAAGAGAGTGAGAAGAGAAAGGATGACAAGGCGAAAGAAAAGAAAGAGGAGCCTGGCAAAGATGCGAAGACCAAGCCAGCAGAGAGTGAGAAGAGCAAGGATGACAAAGCGAAAGGAAGGAAAGAGGAGCCCGGCAAAGATGCGAAGACCAAGCCAAAAGAGAGTGAGAAGAGAAAGGATGACAAGGCGAAAGAAAAGAAAGAGGAGCCTGGCAAAGATGCGAAGACCAAGCCAGCAGAGAGTGAGAAGAGCAAGGATGACAAAGCGAAAGGAAGGAAAGAGGAGCCCGGCAAAGATGCGAAGACCAAGCCAAAAGAGAGTGAGAAGAGAAAGGATGACAAGGCGAAAGAAAAGAAAGAGGAGCCTGGCAAAGATGCGAAGACCAAGCCAGCAGAGAGTGAGAAGAGCAAGGATGACAAAGCGAAAGGAAGGAAAGAGGAGCCTGGCTCTGTCAAAAAAAGAAAAGTTGAGCCTGGTAAAGGTGAGAAGGCTGAGAGGAGCGAGGATGGCAAAGCCAAAAGAAGGAAAGAGGAGGAGGGTGAGGCAAAAGGTGGAAGATTGCTGATGATCGATGGTCAACCCTACCATTCCTACAAGCAGACCAAAGGTGTTCCGATTGTCGATTTAGAGTCGTTGAAAACAAAGACATCAGACAAAGAAACGCCGCACGAACACAAGGAGAAGGAACCCAGAGTTTCGAAGACCGAGGCAGCAAAGGAGAAGGACAGAGATGACGGCAAAGTCAATAAGAAGGACAAGGAATTGTCTAGGACTGACAAGGAACTCAGAAGGCAATGCGAGGAACTTTTGCGAAAGAATCGACAGAAGGCTGGCAGTGCCGAGAGCAAAGGGAAGGCTCACAAAGAGAGAAGCGAGATAAATAGGAGCAAGGATGGCGAGGAGAAAGGAAGGAAGGAGAAGACCGGCGAAGACGCAAGGAAGAGGCCAGAAAAGAAGAGAGAGAGGAGCCAGGATGGCAAAGCCAACACTAGCGAAAATGCCAAGAGAGAGAACAAAAGGAGTAAGGACGGCGAAGGCGAGGAAAACAAGGAGGATTCGGAGACAAGGCCAGAAGATGACAAGCATAGCAAGGATGACGAAAGCGAAGGAAGCTCGGAGGATGGTGGCAAAGATTCGCATAGCGAGCCAGATGAGAGGGAAGCAATGAGCAAGGATTGCGAAGAAGACCAGAAAGCTGGCGAAGATGCGAAGACAAAGCCAAAAGAGAAGGAAAAAGAAAGCAATCCAGGCAAAGCCGAAGGGAGCAAAGAGAAAGACACAAACGAGAAATCGAAAGCGGCAAAAGAAAGCGATGATGAGAGCTTAGAGGGGCAACCGCTGGAAGAGCATATTTGCGAAGTGTGGGCAGCTAAGGACGACGAGGTTGAAGGTACAGAAGACCTAGTGCTCAAGAAAAGGGAGGAGAGTCCACAGCGAGGAGAGGAGGAGAGACTGAGAATGAGCAAAGACAACACAAAGGAGCCACAGGCCGATAAATCAACTTTTTTGATTTCAGTGACCGAACCTTTTTTGACTTGGAACCTTCCAAGGATCCCTTGAAGAACATGGAGAAGCAGGGCACCTTGGAGTCTCTGGAGATGTTGTCCCAGGGCCTATCACGATCGCTAACATTTGATGGTCAAAGTGAACGTTCTGCCAGACCCTCAACTTCCAGTGCTCCCACTAGAAGAACAAGACGAATGACAGAGCTGAATCAAGAAACTAAGAACGCCATTGCTAATATGACCCGCCCAAGTGACATGGATTCTGCCGAGAGAAAGAGACAGTATGCAGGTTTAGGTAGAGCCGTAGCCCGACAAGCAAATCCTGCGCTTACAGCAAAGTACAAGATGTGTTCTGACCAAGAACGGCTACTTGGCTATTCGTTCAAAATATGTTTCAAATTGCATCAACCAATTGGTGCTTCGCATCCTGTTGTTTTCGGATCAGGGTATCGCTTCGCTTTCCGTCTTGCTTCGCTTTCCATCTCCCTCTTGCAGGTTTGGAATGTTGAAGGCTTGGATGCTCAATCCAGATTTATCAAGTGTGGAGATCGAGGAGAAATACACCACTTATGCCAATGAGGAGCGGAAGGACCGCTACACAACGGTACCTTCACTCATTTAAGGGGAAGTCGCTACGTTAACGTCAATTTATAACTTGATCACTAGGCGCAACTTTGCTTGTGAGGTTTCCTTGCTGCAATTGGAGAAACAGTACGGGAGAACGAAAGATGCAAAAGACTTCATCGCAGAGCTCATCAAAGGTCACTTGGTCAAGAACTATAGAGAATTCCGAATCATAAAATTCATCATAAGTTTCTTTGCTTTGATTGTTTCTATGGGTTCTGTGCGCTCTGGTTTCTGTTCATCACTCTCGGAGTCTGCCAAATTATATCGGCTGTTTTGCGAAGTCATGACTTAATTTTTTCGCCGAGATGGTTCTGCGAAATTATCTCGAATCTGCACAGACTAATCACTGTTGCTGTCTCTCTTGGCTAGAAGCGGAATCACAAGTCAACATCAAAGCCAGTCATCTTCCCACAACTTCCAGGTCAGAAAGGAATTCCGCACCCACAGGCCTGGATCACAACGAACTCCTCCAGGTTGGGGGGACAGAATGCGAACCTCAGTCGCGCCCAACGCAGGCGCCAAATTGCGCAAAAGCAAGAATGTACAAAGTGCTGAAAGAAGTGGTTGAAGACCACATCAATGGCCGCAACGCCAGTACATCCGAATCTAGGTTGCACAAGACATAGTTGTCAAACCAATCTGTAAGTTCAGATCATTTCGGGGTCACTGAGGCAAGCTTGGGTGGAAGAGTGCGTGACAAGGAAAGCAAACAAGTGGTTGCCAAACAAATCGGAAGCTTCGATTCGATGGCTCTCCTAGATATGCAGACAGGGCAAATCAAATCAAAGAAGCCAAAGAAAGAGAAAAGCCCTCAAGACATGGCCATGGCCAACATGAAAATGCTTGAAAAAAAGCAGCTTGATTTTCTCGTTTCAGCATAGCTTCAGCAAATTTAGTCATCGTTGTTTTTCGATATTTAGATATTTTCTTCGAAATCCTCACAGCACCTTTGCTCGCTTACAAAAAAAATGCCGTCCATGCTAGCAACTCAGGGTGAAGGGCTTGATCAACGGTGTGCCTGCAGCCCTTGACGAGATTAAAGAGTTGAAGCTTCGGAATTGCACAGAGCTGGTGGCTTCGCAATGCAGTTGCGAATTGCTGTTTGAAGTCAGTGATTGTGTTTCAGAGTTAGCTCAATCTCTAATCTCTTGCTTGGGTTCCAATATCGATTCCCAGTGATCGCATATGGTTCGGAAATTGGACAGTGTTTGTGAAACTGGAGGTTCGGTTTTGAGTTGTATGTTCTGGGTTGTGATTTGGAAGTGTTGACTTTCTGGTCGGGCGTTTTTTTTCTGGCTTACGATATGCACCTTCCATCTTTGGAGCTGGTAATTTATTTGATAAAAGATTGGGCTGAAAAATGAAGTTTGATTTGACCTCAACCTTCTCCTGATGCGCAAGATTCACGGATCCTGAATCTTCGATATGTCAATCCTTAATCTTGATTTGACTCGATCTCTATTTTTGGATGTCCTACTTGATTTTTGATCCTCGATCTTGAATCCTCGATATTTTCCAACCATCGATTTTCCAACCATTGATTTAATAATCTTCGGTTTTCAAATCCTCGATTTTCGAATCCTCGATTTTTTAATCCTCGATTTTTGAATCCTCGATGTTTGATTCCTCGGTTTTCAAATCCTCGATTTTCAAATCCTCGATTTTTGAGTTTCAAATCCTCAATTTTTGAATCCTCGATGTTTGATTCATCGGTTTTCAAATCCTCGATTTTCAAATCCTCGATTTTCGATTCCTCGGTTTTCAATCATCAATAATTGCGAGATATTGTGATCCTCGATCTGTGACCCTTCATATTCGATATCTCATATTTCATTTCCAATCCTCGATCTTCAATCTTCAGTCCTCGATTTTCAATCCCCGAGCTTTGATTCAATTCTCGATCTTGAAAGCACAGATCTGCAGGCGACATAATTTTACACCTTTTTTTCAATTCCCCGGTAGTCTAGTGGCTATGACGCCCCATGCAGGTACATGATTTTAATGTATGGTGGAGGCGTGGGTTCGAGTCCCACCCGGGGTATTAGATATTTTTGGGGTTGAAGGCGCAAGGCTTTTGGTAGTTTTTAAAAAATGACCTGATTTCATGTCAAGGTCAAAAGCCTGGAGTCCTACTCGGATCTGCTGAACAATGCGCATTGTGAGATCGAGACCCAGCTAGACACAGCCGCATCAGCTATAGTTCCATCTGAGTTTGATGAATTCATCGAACGACAGAAGGAGAAATTGAAGGTTTGCGATTCCGATTTGAGAGATGCCAAACGTCGCATCAGTGCCAGTAAGGGTCCACGAAAATCCCGAAAGGATGATAATGCGGAAAATTTTGTGTCTTCAGGCAGCGAAACTGCTTGATGTTTCTTTCGAACTCTGCACCCTCAGGGGCTCAGGGCAAAAAAATACTGACCATATCTTCGATACTAAATTGATATGACATATATGATATATCCTGCTAGATTTCCAGAGAGCCTCTTGTCCTCTTTGTTTGGATCCTTGTGCCCCTGGAATGTGCAGTGCGCACTTTCCATGGTTTGGGTCATCTTGCTGGGAGCCCGCGCAAGAGAGAGCACAGTGCCTGGCGCCACCAAAGCCGGGCTTCGTAACCATGGCAGTGTTTGAAATACACCACACAGCTCTTCGCAAAAGAAAGCTCTCGAAACATGTGCGCTTTCCTTGACAGTTGAAGCTTTATTTGGTGGTTTGTTCAAACAGAGTATCCCCCGAAATCACTTATTATATATAATCTTGAGCAAGCTATTTTGGGATGATGTGGGGGTGGCCTACTTTGAGAAATCATGAATCAACGTCATTGCTTCGCGACACTTGTGGCCAAGGCTCCAGATTTCGAAACTGTGCCAAAACAAATCATACAGCGGTGAAATCATTTGTTCCAACTGGAGTCATGTTACTTACCTGAGATTGAAATTCAATGACAAAAAACGCACATGGACCTCGTTGAAGATTTCCTAGAGCTCACCAAGAATGCATCTTGAACGCAAATGCAATGTGATTGCACCATGTCGAAATATGTATCGTACATGCTGGTGTGTGTGTGTGCATTCATGTGTGCGTGTGTGTGCGCCATGCATGCTTTAGGTCAATGTGGTGACGTTGGTCCAACTCTTTCGTGTGCTTCGCGCTCGCATTCCTGGACGACATCTTCCGATCTTTAGTTTTTAATTTAGTGATTTTTTTTTGATGGGTTCGCCCTGCATACGCTGTGCCATTATCGTTTTCAATCTTGGTGCTGGGCTGGGCTCAGGAGGAATTTGCGTGATTTGGTTGATGGGACGGCAGCTGGGGATGCGAAGAATTACCAGCGCACTTTTTGGCGATGGTTGCGAAAGCAGCCATGGCGGAAGATGCTTCCGCAGCCTTTCCGGTTACCAAGCTTTATTTATCGCGTCAATGGTGTGCTGATTTGTGTTTCTCCTTCAGTTTTTGTTCGAACCAATTTGAGGATCGACCTTGTACTCGAAGACAAAGGCCGTGAGCAACCACTGTACATCGGGGAGTGGCACATGTTTCTTCCGAGCGATATGTTTCTTGTTTGGCAGTTTGTTGAGGGGTGCCTTGCATTTGGAAGCAATTTTCCTTTCCATTTCTAATGAGGTTTTCTTCGATCTACGAGTATGACTTTAACCTTTTCAAGGAAAGGTTTATTGGTCCTGATGGGGTGGCTTCGCACGCAAAAATGCTGTAGCCCTTTTCAAGAAGATGCAAAGATTAGCCTCAAGTAGTCAAAAATGATATAGATGCATTATAGCCAGTTCCAGCTAGCTCTGGCAGGTCTTGGAATCCTATTGGGAGTCGTTGCGAGAGACCGACTGGTTTCGTCAGCATCCAGTTTTATCTTCGCCAGATTCTAGTCTTTAATCTTGTGCTGTCCCATGTGCATAGTCATCAAATGTTGTGTTTTGACGTTTTTTTGATTCCTGCCTTGCCCGTCAAGGATTGTGATGTGAGCCGCTGCATTCCGTTGGTGTTGCATGGGGACGATGCCGATTCCCACAGAAGACGCACCTTCCAAATTTTCACAGTAGGATCGCTACTGGTCAAGGGATGCCTTTGGAATACGAAACTGCTAGTCTATTGCGTTGACAATGCTCGGTGTGTGCCGGAGACATACGCCACGCTCGATGCATGGGCAGTTTGGAGTCTGATGGAATTGCAAATGGGAGTTTTCATGGATATTGATCCATTTGGGCGCGCGCACCTCCCCCACAAGCAGGGCAGATCTGGACTGGTGGCTGGTGGTTGGCGTGGCATTGTCGTTTATCACAAAGGAGATGAAAAATACATCCAAAAAGCTTACCGTACTTCTCACACAGCAAATTCGAAAAAATGTTGCTTCCATTGCTTGGCGTGCACTGAAGATGGACCTCTCCTCTTTACTTACCATGGGAAGAATGCTGCCCATCGATCAACAAAGCTATCAAGTGAACAATTCATCACCTCAGTGGCAGGGGTTCGCACATGGATAAATTTGCCAGGCTGGCACATTGGCATGTTGGCATATGACTGGCTACACATAGTTGACTTGAGCATTATCCCGGAATGTGCAGCCTCCGCATTGGTTGAATTGGTCAAAGAAGAGATGTTCGGCTCCGCATCGACTGCCGATGAAAGATTGCGATTGGCTTTTGTGTTGTTCACAAGGGCGTGCAAGGCTTCTGGGGTCCGCAATCGTGGACAAATATTTTCAATGTGCCATGGCGTGAAGTAGGTTGACAATTCAACATTGTCAGTGAAAGTTGTTGCAGAAAGTGAATTTTGTACCATTTGTGCTGACGAGCTTTCAGGAAACAACTTTACCCTTCTGGCCCGAAGAGCTATCCCACTTTGGCGCAAAAGAATTTCAATGGCGCAGACCCTTGATTGCGCTAGCTAGCTTCTTTGTTTGTGGTGACAAGGGATATCGCATGCCAAACATAAAAATTATCATTTTTTGCCTGCAGGAAGCAGTGGTGCTGGCAAAATGGCTTGAAGGTGTGACACTTCATTCTGCGCAAATGCAGCCGCAGAACGAACACGTGCAGTTTCTAGGGCGCACTTACGATGTTTGATCCTATGGGTTTGTGTGCGTGCGCGGTTGTGTGTCAGGTGTGTTTGTTTGTGTGTGTGTGTGTGCCTGTGCTCAAATTTTGATCCCGCCAGCTTAGGCTTCGGGCAGCTGCGTTCGTGAACCTTGTGGCAATGCGACGAGCTATTTCCGAGCGGAACAACGGTCCTGTTCAATTGACGAATGAAAATTTGTTGGTTCTGCAAAAAGCATGCTATTTGTTTCATGCAGCGCACAATCGAAGCTTATCCGAAACAGTTAGATTTCAAAAATGATTTCGGTTTGCGTTGTTTTGTGTGATAGATTCTATTTGCAATGGGCATGCGTGTGTGCCACATGTTGCTCAGGACTTTCCGTCGAAGCCTTGGAACAAGGCAAGCTGCTATGGAGAACGCGACCCAAATATCACAAGTGCCTCGGCTTATGATTGTTTGAACCGTCGGTTGTTCTTCTTTGGACATGCCCACTAAGACTAGTTGGCCCCCTGAGGCTCGATCACATTGCGTATGATCAAGCGACTTTGTGCAGCCCGTTGAAGCTCAGTAATTATATGGATGAGGATTGCATGGGGCAAATTAAGCGATTAGCTGCGGCAGCACACCCAATGAAATTGGGCGAACAGGTGCTCAGCAGATATTCTGCATACGTTTGTGTGCGTTGGCTCCGTGCGCTCACAGAGTAGGGCTAAACTACTGTATATCATGTGATCAAATATTCGAAAATTGGTTGAAAAAAAAATATGTGTGAAGCACCCTGCGAGTGTTGTGTGCGGTTCCCAACGGCTGTGACAAAACAAGCCGCTGGCACCTGCGTGGGCCTTCTTCAAAAGGATGCTGGTCCGGTCGGTGAGGCCGCTGCGGTGCTTGGCTGAGATGAGAATTGTGAAACACAACTGGCTCTATTTTCATACCATAGTTTAGGAATTCCAGTTGTAATTTTCACAATTCGCATCTTGATGGGGGTGCGATGTCATGATTTGTCTTTTGTCAAGCATGTTTCCCATACTTACACTAAGGGGTTGCGTAGTGGCACCCCTTATGAAATCACAATTTCGAAATCACAGTGGCACCCATCGGAGGGTGCTGGTATATATATATGACTTATTTACTTAGTAACTTACTTGGTTCATCTTACTTAGTTTCTATAGTTATTCTTAATTCTTCTTACTTCCGTTTACTGGGTCGACAAGATCCCATGCCTGATCCTTGATGTCCACAACATCGGACTCTGTGAGCCGCAAAGGTCGCAAGCGAAGAAAGGCCAACACATCTTCCGGTGGCGACAGCGGAAAGTTCTTCCGTGTTCCCTGCATGGTGGCGTGCACCAAGAGTCGCAAGTCTTCTTCCAACTTCGAACAAATGGGATGGATGATACTGTCCTCCAGAGCAAGTCGTAGCTCTTTCAAAAACTCTTGTCTCGCTCGTCCAATGGGCAAACGTTGCAAAGGCTCAGTGAAGGCTGAAAACAACGGTGGCAAAGACTGCACACGTTGCGTGTCTGACAGTAGCGTGGGAAGCAAGTCCCGAAAGTAGTAAGACCATGTTGTATCGCACAACCTGCCATAGAGCGTGCAGTGCAGGGGTGGCGAATGAGTCCAAGGGGTGTGAAGTCCGAAGAGTTATCAAACAAGCGCAACCCTTGAAGCATCTTGTCTGGTTCCAAGTTTCTTCCGTATAAAACACTGCCTCCTGTCTTCCTAGCAGTTGGCAAAAGCTCGAATGACAAGTTCTCTCTTTTCATGCCGATGCATCTTGGTTTTCGGAGATCCGGGAATTTCCGTGCCTTGCGTGGACTAGCATCGTTCTGCATATGGCAACTGGATCCGAGCCTCGACAAATGGTCTTGCCAATGACAAGTCAATTTCAGCTCCCTCCATCTCCCAAGCACACCCGAGTTCGCAGGTTCTGAACGGCCAGAGCAACACAGCGCTAAAGAAATGCCACCAACCTTGACAGTGCGATCGCATGAACCATGTGGCTTGCTCCCTACATGTTTTTTGATTGGGGACTGGGAAAACCAAACTGGAAACAACTTGGGACATCTTCTCCATCGATTTTTACTTTTAAAAATTATCTTTCTCTTCTCAAAAACGTTTAAATGATTTCTCTTTCTATATCTTACTTTATTCTATTTATTTATTTATATATACATATATATAAATATATCATTTTCTTCTACAATTTTCTTTTTGACATCGTTTTCATTTTCGCCCAGTGACGTCGAAGAAGCTCTGCTGTGCTCCTTTGGATCCGCCGAGGATGCGCTGCAGCGCAGAGGTGCTCAGCCGCAAGGCTTCGCCCGGCGCCTCGCAGGCCCCGCGCTTCAGCTTGGAGCGCACCTCCTGCAGCTCCTTGGGAGAAAAATTCAGAAGCAGAAAAAGAAGAAATAAAACGAAATAACATGTTCTATTTACTACAAATTATATAGTAGTTTATAAATGTAATAAAGAAAACAATTTATAGGATAGCCAATCGAGAAATAATTAGTAATAATGGTGTGTAAAGAATAGTTTATCGATAATATTATGAATAAGGAGATAGATTATTTTAACAAATAGAGAAGTGATCTATTTTTGATAATACGAACTATAGTTTCCTTTGCTTCTAGATAGTGTGTAAGGAATAAATGGATACAAACTATGAGGAAACTAAATACGTACAAGGAAAGGACTAAACAAATACCAATACAGTTACTAATATTTACCTAACTATATACGAACAAACTTATACAATCTAATACATTTGAGACAACTATGGGTTGAACAATACCAGTACGACTCAAAAGGCATAAGGAAAACATGTTCAGGAATACTTCTCAAATCTTATCATTTGAATCAACTCATCAAAAGGATCCTCAAAGAACAAGGGACTAATCAAATCAATCAATGGCCTAGGATACTGGATCAGCCATTGTCGAGTGTTAGGTACCCAAATCACCAATACATAACCCAAGGAAGTAATTGCCAATAATCGCAATCAGTTACCTGATGCTTCTGAACAAAAAATGTTTCAAAGAGAATACTTCAGGAAATTGCCAAGTTCTCAATTTCCTTGCGATTTCTTCAACGTTTTCAGTCTCAAGATCTCCCTCCCCTCGCACCTTCTGCAGTCTCAACGCGCGATGTCGTTGCAGAAAGTCTCCCAGCTCCTGCAACTGCAGCGTCGGAGCTCCTTCGAGGATCTTCAGCAGCTGAAAGCCCAACGCCACGGCACTCAGGGAGCTGCGGGGCACAGGGACGCCTTCGTGCGAATGAAGCACCACATACTCCTCCAACGACATCCTCAGAAGGGCGAAGAAATGATCCTTCGTAAATGAAAAGAACGAACAGGGACACCTTAAACGAAAATTCGGAAGCAGAACCGCCTCATTCAACAAAAAGAACGAACTACATGGAACTATCGAAATTCTACAGAGTTCGCAGTTTGCGCACGTTTACACATAGACCTCTGATTCTTCCATGTGACCTGATGCGCAGCGCCAAGGTGAGGCCTTCGAAGATGGCACCATGACCAGAGGTCAAGGCATCTCCCAGTGACATGGCTTCCAACTTCCTCAGTGACCCGATTTTTCAAGTAAACAAGGAAACTTGCAGGGAAAACAGCAAGTTTTATGCGGGAGTTTCACTTGGAGGTGTTATTCACAAATGTTTCTGCTGCATAACTGGCAGAATAGATCGGTGGAAAACGTGGATACTTCAGGAATAAGGGGACACACTGCGTCACTACTGAGATACTATTCACAATTCCAAACAGGGAGCAGCAAGCCTAACTAGTCACAAGTTACACCTGTCCAAGATTCTGCTTTGGAAGAGAAGCAATCCAAACTGCACATCTCTTTTGATAGCCAGCCATCTCTTGAGCAAAGCCCTTCTCGCCATCCAGCTGTTTAGTTTGGTTCAACCGCACGTGGCGCAAATCATCGAGTTCCTTCTGCAATTTTGCATCTGCGACCACCTCAGGGGGATGCACATCTTTTCTTTCCCAAATTAGAGAATCTGAAAGACCCTCCTCAGACATCCTCTAACATCCTCTGACATGCTCTTGTTAACTTCCAGGGAAAATTGAGTCTTCAACGCAGCTCTTGAGTCTTAGTGTTAGAGGAAGTCCAAACGCCTCTGGAAGATATTTTTTCAGGAAGTCGCCGATGCACCACACGACGCGGCCAAACAGCACCACCACAGGAGATTTCTTGTGCATTTTCCAAAGCTCCTCCGGAAAAGTGAATGCAAAGTAAATTCAGCTGCTTCTATGCAAAGCTAAGGGTGAAAAAAGAGGCTTCTGTTCAAAGCATTTCAAAGCTAAGAGTGAAAAAGAGCCTTTATTCAGCTCAGTGATCGAATCTCGAAAAGGTGCCAGCCAACCTGCGATCCCAACAACTGCGTCCTGCAAGACTTTGGCTTCCTCTCGGCCACGACCAAAGCTGCGCACCGAACAAACGAAGCAGCAAACCCAACACATCAGGGACTCACCAGGCAGCCACAGCTGAGATGTTGCGACCTGGCAGAAGGGAAGGAAGTACTGCTTTTGCGTCTGACAAAATGGACCTTAGAACTCGCAGATCATCTTAGATATGACAGACTCTGCTGCTGCAAAAATCTCATGTGTGGGTCTTGGCGTTCACATTTCGACACCTGGCCCCTGATCTCGGACTCCTCCATGCGGCCACGGAAGTAAATGATGAGATGCTCCCGCAACGCAGTGGTGCCAGCTGTTCCAAGTTCCGCTTTCAATTCCGACAATGAAGAGGAGATGTTGGATAGGCAGCATTGAAAGGCATCCCCACGCAGCCTAGGCAATACTGAGAGATGGATCAACACAAAAATGGGATGCATCAAAAAAAATGAGGACGGAGGATAAAAAAGAATGGGATGCATCAAGAAAATAAATAAGTTCCCAAAACAGAAGGAAAAAGTAGCATTTATGAAGGCGAAGAACATCAAGGAAAAAGATATCAGGGATCAAAAAAGAATGAGTTCCCACTACAAAAGGAAAAGTGTGCAGCTTTGTTTTGAGACTGCTCCTCTTTGTTTTGAATTGTTTTGCATCCCATTTTTTTGATGCCACTCGCGCAATACAGTACTTCACACTTGATCAAAAAATCATAGCGCTCCTCTTCGTGTTTCTTTGTGTTTGTGAAACTGTTTCTCTCAAGACTAGAAACTCCATGAGAAATTTCAAAAAATGTCTCAAAGTCATGTATTCTCTGTCTCATTCGGTTTGGATGTTTGTCATTATTTTTCTCATCCTTCCAATTCTCTTCTGATGCGTTCTTATCCTTTCTCCTTTTTCACTATCATCTCTCATTCTCTTTTCTCGTTGTCTTTCTCGTTGTCTTAACATTCTCATCATTTCTCCTTTCTCGTTCTCATCTTTTCTCCTTCTCCTTTCATGTGTGGTTTCTTTTCTCATAATGTGTCTTAAGAATTTCTTTTATCCTAATTCTTTCTCTCCTTCTCAAGACATTCTTTCTCTCACTCTTATCTCCTTCCTGATATTTTGTTTTCTCTTTCTCCTTCATTCTCTATTTATTGTTTTCTCTCTCATTCATTTCTTCCATTCTCCTTCATTCATTTTCTCCTTCTCTCTTTTCTTTATTCTCTATTCTATTCAACTATGTTCTATTCTTCCATATTCAACTATATTCTATGCTACTAGAATTTTCTATTTCTCTAACATTCTCTTTTCTCTATTCTCCAAGTAGCAGATATTCTCTCCTTCTATTCAATTCTTTTCTCTATTTCTATCTCTTCATTTCTCTTCCATCTCTTTCTATTCATATTTCTCTCCTCCAAGTTCGATGCCACGCAGCAGCGGCGTGGCTTCCTGCAATTCCTGCAGCAGGGCCATGGCGTTCTCCCCGAGCTCCGGCAGCTGCGCTGCGCCGGCGCTGGAGGCCTTCTCCACCTGGGAGTCATGTCAACGAGAATGACATGATGTTGAAAAATATCATCATAAATGAAAAACTACTGATTTTCACATTTTAGATATCATGATGATAAAATGGAAATCATGATGTGATAATCGATAATTACAACATATTACTTAAAAATCGAGACATCTGCAACATGATTATACATGAAATGGCACGGCCCATGATGATAGTTTGGATGACATACCGACCTTGAGCAACAAACAATCACAAGTACAGTAATCGGGTAGTAATCGGGAGTCAAACCAAATAAAAACACTTCAAAGCTCATCCAATCCGCAGCAAGTTTGCACATGCAAATCATCCATGGTGGTTAGGGCCCCCACCAAAGCGTATCCCACCAGCCAGGGCCGCAACATTATGAATCATATCAAAACATCATGAAACATTTTAAAAAAAGCAGAATTCACACAACAAGAGCACATGAGGAAATGACAAAAACATCTGGCCAGTTCTCTTCTTGGCCAGTCACTATCCATTTGAAGGAAGTGAAGGCCCGTCGCAGCCGTGCATTTTCCAAGACTAAACGATCGAAATGGACTGGCACCGAAAGCATTTCACCCAGCACGTCCAGCACCAAGCGCAGCGGTTGTTTCACTAGTCCTGACACGGCCCGTGCAAGACCTGATCAATCAGATAAACCATTGCAAGATAATTTTAAAAAGAAAAAATGTAAACCTTTCAAGAAACAAAAGAAAAGAAAAACCTGTCGTCTTTCAGGAAACCAATCGCCTTGAATACGCATGGCCTGGGTCTTTGCAAGCTGCGTCAGAATGTTCCCAGCCAGTGCATCAATGCGTCGCAGCAGCTGACGCGCTTGGCTCAGGATTGGGATCCTCAGCACCCAATATCACCCACTAAATTAAACAAGAGATGAAGTAAACTAAATGAATAAAGATAAATGTTAGTATGGTTTTATATAAAAGTTTCCCACATGGATGAACCTCAAGGCGAGTCTCAACTCTGCCAGTTCGATCAGCAAGCTGGGAGGTGTCTGCAGAGAATCCTCCTCTGGCATCTCCGGACCCAAAGCTTCCCCGAAAATTCCCAGGGAGTCGTAGATCTTTGATGCCTGCTGCACACACGAACGTGCTTGTTCCACTGCAGCAGTCAAGGAGTAGACCACGCGACCAGTTTGGCTGCAGGATAAGCCCAACTGATTGCTCCAATCCACCTGCACAGGGACCAAAGTTGCTCTGGGAAATTCTTCAAAAGGTTTCGAGATACTCTAGTGACTGTCACGTATCGAAGTTTTGAAACAGCTTATGACAACATAAAATGTCCTTTTGAGTCACTAGAATCTTATGACATCTTGCGACTCAAGGGTTCTCAAGAGTTGAGTCGCAACTAGTTGATTGATGCTATTAATGATACTCCGACATGATACAGAACCATATCCACCCTGTTTTTCCAGTGCACCTGTGAAGAGGTTGGAGTGGCCACTGTGAGCTTTGACAGTGGCAAACGGTGGCGAAAAGCAGGAGGTTCCAATTGCGACTTCAGCAGTTTGGAGGTTTCGGCCATGAAACCATGCCATCGTTCCAAGACCTGATCTGCCGTCGATGCACCCAGGACACGTTCGGGTTCGCCTTGCGCTTCCGGGGGTTCTTCGGTCTCACCAGCCACGTCATGTGGTGCGACATCTGACGGATGCAGCACTTCAGCTGTGGCCATGGCACTGCGGTTTCGAAATTGCAAAGGAACTTGGTTCTTTTCTGCTTTCAATTTTTTCAACTCAGTGTTCTGTGCTGTGGGCTCTTCTTTGTCAAAATCTTTGGTTTTGTCATAACCAGGAAGTCTGATTTCAGGCAGTTAGCAATTGCTTCATTACATCCAAGTTGTGAGTTTCAACAGCAGAAGCATGGACTACATCCTGCAACTGGCTGCAGAAATGGCCCAAGCTCGTCATGGGAAAATGGCCCCAAAGACCTTGCATTGTCAGAACGTAGGACCAGAGTCTGTGACTTCACATGTCGATCAAATGTGCACGTAATGTCTGAATAGTTCGAAAATATTCGAAACTCAATCACCTTAAAGAAATCGAAAATATCCAAGAAATGCTTGATATCATATATATATATCATATATATCATATATATCATTAACTATTTTTATAAAAGATTATATATGATTAATAAAATATGATATATAAAATGCGCTTCAAGATTTTTCTACAAAATCTCCGTGGTTTCTCGCGGAATCCTGGGCCCGTACGCTTCACTGAGGCTCCACTGCCTCCGTTCACCACCGAGGCTTCACTGCCCAGCTGCCAACGACTCAGCCTCGGAGCTGCGCTGGGCGCTGTCCTTGTCCACTCCTTGATGCTTGTGCTTATGCTCATGCACTACTTATATCTACTTATGCAATACTTGAGCACTACTTATGCAACTTGAGCACTACTTATGCTACTTTGGTGTTCTTTCCACTTGTTTTGCTTCTTTCTTGCAGAGCTGTGCTTCTCCCAATGAATCTCTCTCTCTTTTTGAAGAGAGGAAAGACCACGTGAGGGTCGGAAGTCCATTGAAGGAATGATGGGATCTTGAACAAAAATGTTGCTTCTTGTCTCTCTTGCACTTTTCCTATTTTTCCTCTTTCTTTGATGTTCTCTCTTGTTTCGCTTGCACATTCTTGTGCTATCTTGTTTGCCTTAGTCTTCTCTTGCTGATTATTTCTCTTCTTGCATTTTTGTACTATTTTTGTATTTCTACTCCCACTTTTGATTTCTACTTTTTACACTTCTTACTTCTTACACTTCTCTTTGCCCCTCAGCTCGCGGCTCTTCGATCACAATCTCCTCCAACATCATCGCTTCCACCGTGTCTCGTCGCAGCTCAGCATCCTTTTGACGCCGCAAAGCGTCCGCCTGAGCAACTCGATCTCAACTCAGACACTGCAAGCATCAAACACAAACATGGTGCAAGTGAAAGACTAAACACAAACATCTTTCAATGAAACTCTCAAACATCAAACAGACTTCTAAAAGACTTCTCAAACATCTTCAAATGAAACTTCTCGGAAGATATTTCAGATTGAATGTTTACTCCTCGGAGACATACTTCAAAATGTTTAAGTTGAGGTAGCTAAATGTATGTTGATACACATTTAAACGTTTAGGACCAGTATTACTAGTAATATCAGCTTATAGTTATAAATGGTCAAATAGTATCGCTATGTATTTTTCTGTTGGTTAAAACATTTTCTATTCACTTATTAAATGGTCAAATAGCATCAGCTACCCACTCAAATATTAAATATTTTGAGTTATGTGTTTCTTTCTCCCCTCTTGGAAGCACCTCCGTCTCGGAGTCGAAGCGCAGCTGCAAAGCAGTGACCCGCTTCTGTCGGCCCGTGGCCAACCATTGGATTAAAAACCTCAAACAAAACAGCCATCCTACATCAAATCTACATCAAATCTACATCAAATCTACATCAAATCTACATCAAATCTACATCAAATCTACATCAAATCTACATCAAATCTACATCAAATCTACATCAAATCTACATCAAATCTACATCAAATCTACATCAAATCTACATCAAATCTACATCAAATCTACATCAAATCTACATCAAATCTACATCAAATCTACATCAAATCTACATCAAATCTACATCAAATCTACATCAAATCTACATCAAATCTACATCAAATCTACATCAAATCTACATC
Organism: Symbiodinium kawagutii; assembly: GCA_009767595.1. Taxonomy (NCBI): domain Eukaryota; class Dinophyceae; order Suessiales; family Symbiodiniaceae; genus Symbiodinium; species Symbiodinium kawagutii. The sequence continues at coordinate 58,861 of VSDK01000501.1, read as the reverse complement.
AAATCTACATCAAATCTACATCAAATCTACATCAAATCTACATCAAATCTACATCAAATCTACATCAAATCTACATCAAATCTACATCAAATCTACATCAAATCTACATCAAATCTACATCAAATCTACATCAAATCTACATCAAATCTACATCAAATCTACATCAAATCTACATCAAATCTACATCAAATCTACATCAAATCTACATCAAATCTACATCAAATCTACATCAAATCTACATCAAATCTACATCAAATCTACATCAAATCTACATCAAATCTACATCAAATCTACATCAAATCTACATCAAATCTACATCAAATCTACATCAAATCTACATCAAATCTACATCAAATCTACATCAAATCTACATCAAATCTACATCAAATCTACATCAAATCTACATCAAATCTACATCAAATCTACATCAAATCTACATCAAATCTACATCAAATCTACATCAAATCTACATCAAATCTACATCAAATCTACATCAAATCTACATCAAATCTACATCAAATCTACATCAAATCTACATCAAATCTACATCAAATCTACATCAAATCTACATCAAATCTACATCAAATCTACATCAAATCTACATCAAATCTACATCAAATCTACATCAAATCTACATCAAATCTACATCAAATCTACATCAAATCTACATCAAATCTACATCAAATCTACATCAAATCTACATCAAATCTACATCAAATCTACATCAAATCTACATCAAATCTACATCAAATCTACATCAAATCTACATCAAATCTACATCAAATCTACATCAAATCTACATCAAATCTACATCAAATCTACATCAAATCTACATCAAATCTACATCAAATCTACATCAAATCTACATCAAATCTACATCAAATCTACATCAAATCTACATCAAATCTACATCAAATCTACATCAAATCTACATCAAATCTACATCAAATCTACATCAAATCTACATCAAATCTACATCAAATCTACATCAAATCTACATCAAATCTACATCAAATCTACATCAAATCTACATCAAATCTACATCAAATCTACATCAAATCTACATCAAATCTACATCAAATCTACATCAAATCTACATCAAATCTACATCAAATCTACATCAAATCTACATCAAATCTACATCAAATCTACATCAAATCTACATCAAATCTACATCAAATCTACATCAAATCTACATCAAATCTACATCAAATCTACATCAAATCTACATCAAATCTACATCAAATCTACATCAAATCTACATCAAATCTACATCAAATCTACATCAAATCTACATCAAATCTACATCAAATCTACATCAAATCTACATCAAATCTACATCAAATCTACATCAAATCTACATCAAATCTACATCAAATCTACATCAAATCTACATCAAATCTACATCAAATCTACATCAAATCTACATCAAATCTACATCAAATCTACATCAAATCTACATCAAATCTACATCAAATCTACATCAAATCTACATCAAATCTACATCAAATCTACATCAAATCTACATCAAATCTACATCAAATCTACATCAAATCTACATCAAATCTACATCAAATCTACATCAAATCTACATCAAATCTACATCAAATCTACATCAAATCTACATCAAATCTACATCAAATCTACATCAAATCTACATCAAATCTACATCAAATCTACATCAAATCTACATCAAATCTACATCAAATCTACATCAAATCTACATCAAATCTACATCAAATCTACATCAAATCTACATCAAATCTACATCAAATCTACATCAAATCTACATCAAATCTACATCAAATCTACATCAAATCTACATCAAATCTACATCAAATCTACATCAAATCTACATCAAATCTACATCAAATCTACATCAAATCTACATCAAATCTACATCAAATCTACATCAAATCTACATCAAATCTACATCAAATCTACATCAAATCTACATCAAATCTACATCAAATCTACATCAAATCTACATCAAATCTACATCAAATCTACATCAAATCTACATCAAATCTACATCAAATCTACATCAAATCTACATCAAATCTACATCAAATCTACATCAAATCTACATCAAATCTACATCAAATCTACATCAAATCTACATCAAATCTACATCAAATCTACATCAAATCTACATCAAATCTACATCAAATCTACATCAAATCTACATCAAATCTACATCAAATCTACATCAAATCTACATCAAATCTACATCAAATCTACATCAAATCTACATCAAATCTACATCAAATCTACATCAAATCTACATCAAATCTACATCAAATCTACATCAAATCTACATCAAATCTACATCAAATCTACATCAAATCTACATCAAATCTACATCAAATCTACATCAAATCTACATCAAATCTACATCAAATCTACATCAAATCTACATCAAATCTACATCAAATCTACATCAAATCTACATCAAATCTACATCAAATCTACATCAAATCTACATCAAATCTACATCAAATCTACATCAAATCTACATCAAATCTACATCAAATCTACATCAAATCTACATCAAATCTACATCAAATCTACATCAAATCTACATCAAATCTACATCAAATCTACATCAAATCTACATCAAATCTACATCAAATCTACATCAAATCTACATCAAATCTACATCAAATCTACATCAAATCTACATCAAATCTACATCAAATCTACATCAAATCTACATCAAATCTACATCAAATCTACATCAAATCTACATCAAATCTACATCAAATCTACATCAAATCTACATCAAATCTACATCAAATCTACATCAAATCTACATCAAATCTACATCAAATCTACATCAAATCTACATCAAATCTACATCAAATCTACATCAAATCTACATCAAATCTACATCAAATCTACATCAAATCTACATCAAATCTACATCAAATCTACATCAAATCTACATCAAATCTACATCAAATCTACATCAAATCTACATCAAATCTACATCAAATCTACATCAAATCTACATCAAATCTACATCAAATCTACATCAAATCTACATCAAATCTACATCAAATCTACATCAAATCTACATCAAATCTACATCAAATCTACATCAAATCTACATCAAATCTACATCAAATCTACATCAAATCTACATCAAATCTACATCAAATCTACATCAAATCTACATCAAATGACAAGTGAAAACAAGTGCAAACAAGTGCAAAATGATAAACACAACATGCTGCACACACGCTACGCGTTTCTATACAGGTAGATTGAAACCAAATCTACATCAAATCTACATCAAATCTACATCAAATCTACATCAAATGACAAGTGAAAACAAGTGCAAACAAGTGCAAAATGATAAACACAACATGCTGCACACACGCTACGCGTTTCTATACAGGTAGATTGAAACCCATAGGCTGCTCCGAATCAACTTCAAGATGAGTCTTGACTTGGGCCAAGCAACTGCTCTTCAGTATGATAATAAGCAAGTACCTCAGAGTTTGCTATCCAAAGAAAAGGATGTTTTTCTGAAAATGAGTTCTGCGAATCCACTCTGTCAATCTTTCAGGCATTGGACCATAGTATGGGATGTGATGTTGTATGTGCGCGACGGGAGCATTTCCGAACCAGCCATACCCTGTGCAGCCCTAGCAGCAGCTTCTTCGAGCAAACACTGCTGGAATCAAAAGATTGATTCGCATCAGCTTTTGGCATCAAGACGGTGATGACCAACAACTCAAGGTTAGCTCAATGATGCATGGTTGCAATGAGTTTTAATGGGGCCTTGGTGAGTCGAATGAGTTGAAGAGATCGACAAAGCATTGATATTCTTGTAGAAGTGGCTACTTAAGTCCCAGGGCACTTCACATGCTCGCCATTCGGTCCGGAAGTCCGGGAAGTGATACAAGCCTGGTCAACAGAAAGTTCATGTCTTGACAAGGAACAGAAAATAAAGGTGTCTGTTGCAACTCCTTATTGTCAACCCCTATCCAAGCTGTTGGTCATTACTTGGCACTGGAAAGCAAGACCTTGACAAGTGAGACATTTCGGAGAGATGAGGAGCTCCATTCTCGCCTTTAGCTCGCAAAGGGGGATCGAAAGCCTCCTGCAAGGTGCACAAAGATCAAACCCAGTAAATCAAAAAGAGCAATTACTTCGGTTCAAAAAATCCACTCAAAAAGCAAATCAAATTCAACTCCAACAAAAAATACTCCAAATTCAGCACTGCTGCAGAATGCAGTGCTAATTCACTTCGCAGCTCTGGTTGCATCGTGCCTCTTGCTTCTCTGGCTGGACCGAAACTTTGGAGCTTCCATGTCCATTCTGATTCTGCGCCTAGGAACATGACACGGTGCAACTATGCACTGCGCAGACCCGGGCTTCGGTGATCATCATTGACACCACGACCACATCATCGCAGCATCATCATCATCATCATCATCATCATCACTGATCACGGAGACAAGAATCCTGGAGGAAAGATTCGAGCCGATGACAAGAATGGCAAGAATCGCAGCAGATGGAATTCTGACGGCGTTTGTCTTAGTCAACAATCACCACATATGCCAAAATAAAGTCAACATTCTCCAAATAGCTTGGGATGGCTTGCCTGATGTGGCGATACTTAGATTAGTCCGATCTCGTCACCCTAAACTTCCAGTCGTAGGCATTCTGCTCTGCCTGCGAGGATGCCGAAGGCTCCTCAACTTCTTCTCTGTAGGCCTTTCCGTGTGAAAAGAAAGTCCCCATCACCAAACAGCTTGCCATGTGGATGGCGATGTTCTCTGAGTTTCACGCCTCATCTGCAGAAGGCTCTTGTATCTCCTGTAGGTGGCAAAATGACAAGACAAAATGAATAGTTCAAGCTTTGAACTTTTTTGGACTTGACCAGTTCTGTTTCTGTTTGTTCTCAGTTCTTGTCCTCACCCAAGCTCCCCCTCTTTCCTGGCCTCGTGGATGCTTTCTGACCTGCGAACAGCTTTCCACAACGGGACAGGATCACAGGATGACTTGCCCAAAGCCTAGCCTGCATCAGACACCGGAAACGCAAACGCAATTACAAATAGAAAGAGACTGCAGAAGAAACGAAGAAGGAAGGAAAAAAAGAAGAAACCCGAAACGCATCACAGGAAAATGAGAAAAGAGGAGACTTAGGTCTAAAGAGAGGAAAACTTAAAAGAAGAAGAGGAAGAAGGAAAGAAAAGGAGAGAAAACTTCTCCGTAAACTAAGATGTCTCTTCGCTTGCAACTCAGCGTCATGTCGCCTTTCAAGCCCCAGCAACTTTGGACCGGGAGGGTCAGCAAACCAGGCGGTCGGCAGCCGCTTTCCAACCAAGGACCGATCGATGCCTCCAACAGTTTCTGGGATCCCAAGAATTGGACGAGAAATGAGAACACAGAATTGGAATCAGAAGAATGAGGAAAAGAATTAGAAAGAGAATAATCACATGAATTCCAACCAAAATAGTTGGATCCCAATGAGCAGAATCACACCAAGATTTTGCCGTTTCCTGGTTGGTGACGGTTTCGGGGCAGTGCTCGCCTTCATAGACCAGCGGTGGCAGCCGCGGAGAGACCAGAGCCTTCTGCCGCGCGGTGGCTGGTTCACCTGGCACCGGAGAAAAGCGAAGAAAAGAGAGGAGAAACAAATGAAAGAATGAATAAAAAGAGAAAATTAAGAGTAAGAAAAAAGAGGAGAAACAAATAAAGAATGAATATCATCTATTGTAGAAAAGAAGATATATATCTGCAAAAGAAAGAAGATATGGAAAAGAGGAGGAGAATAAAGAACAAGATAAATAAGAGAAAGGTGAATATAGAATAAGAATTGTAAATATTTCAAAAAAAGGAGAAATTTACAACAGCAGAATAAAGATGAATAAAGAACGTAAGAAAGAACGTGACAATGTACAAGTCACTCCAGCAAATCGTATGGTGCAAGTACAAGAAATTGCTCACTGTACGAGCAAGAGGCAAGTCTAGTAAGACATGTAGTCTCTGTATAAGACACGCGAGCCCAAAATGTGTGGTGGATCTCAAGGCTCGGGCCCAAGATCGAGGATCTCTCGCTACTCAAGCCACCTCCAAGGCATCCAGAGAGTGTCCACAGTGCTGCTTCGGATTTAGTTTTGACTTCTGGCACGGACAAAGTATGATAAAATCATGTTCCCCGTTCCCAAGAACAAGAAGAAGAATGAAATCGAAGAAAAATACCAAAAATGAAAAGAATGAAAAGAATGAAAATCATGAAATAGAATGAGAAGATTCTGAAATGATGAAGTGAAAAGAGCTGAAATCCTCTGCACAGGACATCCACCTGGTCGCCGCAGTCGCAGCAAGGGCTTCACCATGCGCGGTTTCACGCTCAGTGGTCCGGGCCGCGGTGGGACGTGTGTCTCCACCAAGAAGTCCTGACGAGATGACGAAGATGAAGGATGAAGAACAATGAAGATGATTGAAGATGAAGATGGAGGATGAAGAGGATGAGAAGAACAATGAAGATCTTCAAGTATGTCAAGATGAAAATGAAAATGAAAAAGAAAATAAAGATGAAGATGAAGGATGAAGAGCAGAAGTTCCCTTTGGAAAAAAGGCCACAATGAAAGAGCAGGTCTCCCGGCAGGGACAGTGGCAATATCCACTTCCCGCAATGAACACAAGATTCGGCAAGGAGTTTCATTCTTCTGATTTCCATTCTCCACGAGTAAAAGGTCACTAGGGAGAACCCTCATCTGCGGTGCCCAACATTGGGGACATCTGTCACTAAGGAAGAAGGAATTGACCATTTCATATGGATTGGCCTATACCAACCGCATAAACGGGAGAACATCCCCGAAAAGACCACTAAGAAGACCATTCTGCTAGATTCTTTACTAATCTGTTTATCTTTGGATGTTTACTAATCTGTTCACTGTATGACTCACAGCACCTTTCAGCCTCACCAACCAGGTCTGCCGCTCCTGGTTTTTGTCCAGGCGCCTCTTCGGTGGATCCACACCTTGGTCGGAGAGTGGAACTCGAAAAGTCCAAGTTTCTCAAGTAAGGATCCCTTTTTCAGTAAGTAAGGAGTACTAAGGGATTCTCTACCTAGTTTTACTTATTAAGTAAGTAAGAAGTACTAAGTATGGATTCTCTACCTTATGAAGGAGTTTACTTCTCTAGCCTTTCTCTACCTTTCTCTCGGATTCTCTCAAAGTCGCAAGCAATCTGCCACGGAACTTGTTAGCGTCAAGTGGCTGGTGGACAAGGTATGCCGAAATGGCCTCTCATTGCCTAAGGCAATATCTCTTGGCTGCGAGGTTCAAAGTCAACTCTGAAACTCATAAACTCAAAGACACCCAACGCGAGCCTTCACTCCTCTCACAGCGGATGAGATGATCCTGGACGGCAAACCAGAGTCATATCGCATATGTCATTCTTCAGCAGGTTATAAAGAATTAGCTACGTGCCAATTGAATTTGAAAGCACTGAGGAAGAGATTTTGGATGCACTGCTGGAGCGGTTACATTCTCAGCTCCAGGTGTTGGAGACTTCGAAGGATGCAACTGAGCCGATGGCAGCAATGTGATTCTGATGATACTCCACGACACGTCTGGCCTTGGAGGCAGAGGCCCCAATGGATCAAATCTTCGATAGTGATGACTACTACAAGAGAAAGAAGAAGAAGAAGAAGAAGAAGAAAGATATTAGAAAAGAAATTAAAAGAAAAGACCAAGAAAGAGATAGAGAAAAAACAAGAACAACAAGAACAAGACCAACAACAAAGAACAACAGTAACCCAGACAACGCAACAAAGAAAGCAACTACGGATGGTGAAGGTGTTCTGAGCTTCCTGAATGTTGCTTGTCAGGCTTTGACCAAGGACGTGAGGAGCAAGCATTCGTTTAACGTCCAGCCGTGCCAGAGGGTCAAACAAGAAACACTAAACGAACACACCAGTCAGATCACATCAGATCTACTCCCCCCACAGGCGTCTGTGGGTACCCATGAATTTCTTCTGTCAAGGCACTTGGTGCTGCCGTGCCTCCATTCCTGCAAACGTGCACAATGGTGTAGATTCTTGTCTTATCTTGCAGGGTGCCCAATCAGTCTCGTGCTCAAAGAGCATCAACTGACCAATATTTAGAGCAGTCTATTTCCAAATATGTTCACTTTCATTAGAGAAGATTGCCATCAAAATGACAAAAGATGGTGACCCGTGTGCTGCCTGGCTGTGTGCGAAAGCATCGAGGACAAGGTAGCTCTATGATGCTATGAAAGAACCAAGGGCTCCAATGACCATGGCTGCCATGCCATGGTTGTCCAGTGGCCTTGTCTTTTTGGTCTACAAAGCGAATACTCCACACTTCACACTGTCTCAATTCTCATTGCTGGGTAATTTCTATGCAGCTGCACGCATTTCGGATCATGTCTAGAGTCTAGTCTCTGATTTGTCAAAAACTTGCACATTTGTTTCATGAACCTGTCATACACCTGGAGCAGATAAGCGCAGAAGTCGAAGAACAGTTCGTCATTGACCATTCGCAACTCTGTGGAACATTCGCACCAGAGCAAACAGAATATTTCATCACTCCCTTGGCCATCGAAAAACAAGGAAGGATAAGGAAGACCTACAAAGGGAAAAAGATATCTAAAAAAAGATATAAAACAAGATATAAAAAGAATGGGGAAAAGGAAGCCTTCCAGGATCTTCCAGATCTTTTCCAGCGGCCGTGCAGCGCTGTTCACTGCGGCAAATGTCAAGTCAAGCGCTGATAGTCCGTGGCGTCGCTCTGCACCTCAAGGCCAATGTGTGGCTGCGGGGTCCACGGGTGACTCAACGAACATAGCAATTGAATTCAAAAAATTGAATTCAAAATCAGAAAAATTCTATTATAAAATCTATTGCAAAAAATAGAGATCAACAGATTGTTGAATTCAATAGATTCTGAAGACTCCCCGGAGGTCGCTGCCCTAAGTTGCCAAGTGGCAGCTGATCGCCGAAATACTGCTCGCACTGCAAGCACCGAAAAGACAACAAGCAGAGCCACAGCAGCGATGAAGCTGTAGGAAACCTCATTCTACAAAGAAGATGTTCTCATGTTGTACCAAACATCCCTTGTGTCAAGTAGTTGCTAATACCATGATAGCTAAGAATCGCTTCGTCTAAAAACACCGAAAGGTCACCTCATAGTGCTTTCGGTCAAGGAACTCTCGACGATGGCTTTTGAAGCGGTGGTGACCAGTCACGCAGAAGATCTTTCGCAAGCTCAGAGGGGCCTAGAGTGTAGTAGGTGTCCTAGGTAGAGCTCCGGCAGCTGAAGCAGCTCAAGCCAATCCAATGGCACTGTACACCCTCTGAGGCATCCAGCGTTTGCATCACAAGCTTCAGAATCATAGGTGCCTCAAAGGTGGGGCAAAGGTTCAAGCGATGCAAGGTCAAGGAGCTCAATTGAATTTATCTGATGCTTTTGAAAAGCGAAGCCATCGAGATCAAGGTGACATGACTTCTTCGGAATGGAGCTTGGAACGTTTTCGTCGCGGCACATTTCCACCAAACAACGTCGCAGGAGCAGGTGGCGATCTTCCGAGTGTCCACCCATATCGAATGCCCTTCACCTCAGTGCAACATAGTGAAACCCACAACGCAAATGTAGAGAATGCAACACATTGAATTCACAGATTTATTGAAATACATTTGAAATACATGTGAATTCAACACATTTGATTTATTGAAATCAAAAAATGTGAATTGCACTTGCCCAATTCTGTGTGATGGAATTCTTTTACTCCAAGCCGAGGGCTCTTGCAAAACGTGAGCTGTGTGCAGTTCACACCCATGTCCTCAAGGCCGCAATGGTACAATGGAGCTTGTCCCCATGTACCAACCAACAAACTTCGACCAAGGCTTCGCTACTTGAAGATGTGAGTCCACTTGAACCATGTTGAAGCCTCTACATGACGGGCTCTTACAGTCCGTCCTGATGCCAGAAGTCCCTGCCACACACATTGTGAGTTGAGCCACCTGCACAAGTGAGGAATTCCGTAGGCGCATTGCTGGACGCAAACACTCGAGCAGAGAAACGAAGAGAAATAAAAGAAGTCTGCGACCAGGGGTCGAGTGCACGCTTTGCAGCAGGGATCGCTTGCGTGGTACTGTGCTATTTGAGAAATCAAAATAGAAAGCAAACTCTTCGATTCCCCATGGATTATACAGAAAGTAACTTTTGGGGAATCGATTTGAAGCAAAGTAAAACACATGTGTTGCTATCCTCTGGCCCCTCTCGGGCCTATAGCCCAGGAGTTGCTCTCGCAGGGTTGAACAATGCCTTAGAAGTTAAAATGCTGCCATCTTGGAATGTCGCAAGTGTCGCAAGTCATTGGACGGGCCGGCGGTAAGCCTATCAGCAGCTGCTGCTCATCTACACGTTACTTCTCAGTTGGTTACATCAAAAGGTTTTGTACAAAGTAGGACTAGTGACTCAACTTGGGCAACTAAGCTGCCTCTCCTAATTCTCTCCAAACTCTCTCCTGCTCTCCTTCTACTGTATTCTCTAATGATCATTCTCATACTCTATTCACAATTCTCATCAATTCTCTATTGAAAAACATTTTCCCCAACTTATTTGGAAAAAGTTCCCTGGCACGAGAGCCTCACGTCGAGGGGCCAACAGGTGGACAACTTCGCTCGCTGTGGAGGTACTTTGACCCCAGGACGTCACAGGCCTTGCAGCCACGATGCACAAGTCACTCAACAAATCTCGAACACAAAGCTCTCTCAACAAACAAGTCCTTCAAATCTAATTAAGTTCCTTTATCAAACAAACTACAAATCCTTCAGAGAGGCTCTTCTAAGCTACTTCTGAAGTTACCGATTCCACTCAAAGGCAGCAAACTGAAGCTTTCCCTTCAAACTTCAAAGATCTTCTTTCTTATGTTTCAAGTGTTCAGCTGGCAAATTTGAACATCGAGTTCTGCAGTCTTGATGCTCCCAAACAAAGTGATATATCTGCTGAATGAACAACAAATCAGCATGTTGGTCGTTTCTGTTTCATTGTTCATGTAGCCTATTGAGTACCATTTTGTATTGTCATATTACCCACCCGCCGCTTGGTGACATTCACGTATGAAACTGCAATTGAACCAGAAAAACACTGGCTATGGACAATCATATTGACAATCATTGCGGGATACAATCCTACGACTCTCATCATACAAAGCGCGGCAAACCACACAGCCCCAGCCTCTTGTCCGTACCGCCACCGTTCAAAGATCATGTCATTGGGCAAGGGATAGCAACGGCCAAAGTCTTGGTCTATGGGACAACTGCAAGTGCAAGATCCACCGAGATATCCTTGGAGGCAAACAGAGAAAACTGGTTTTAACAATACCAAGAAAAGAGACATACCAAAAGAAAACAAGCAGCACAAATACGGACAAATCCCAAATCTAAATAAGTTCACAAATGGACCAGGGATCAACATGATCCTTCTTGATGTGAATACTGAGGCTTCAGTACCCCAGGGATCATGTCTTCTACCAAGGGTTCACTGAGGCTTCTGAAGGGACATGCTACCAAGGCTCGAGTGGAGGATTCCGCCTGGCGTGGGGATACAGCAGTGCAGAAATTGACAATCTGAAATCCTAAACAATCAAAAACAATTATAAAACCTGCTAGCATAAAATTTAAAAAGGAAAAAGATGGGTAGCATCTCAGCTGGTCATACCTATGAAAGACCTCGTGATTGGGTGGTTAATGGGTACTTTCTGTGCACTTTCGACACTTCAACGGCCTCAGGCTCCGTGGACTTTTGGTGTTTCTTCTCCTTGCGCTTCTTCCGCTTCGTCAAATTGGACTTTGTGCCTTGATGCTGCGCAGCGAAGCTACACATTTTCCACCAAGGAGAGAACTTCCACCGCACCATTGGACTGCAAAGAAAAGCGACACAAAAATTATTTTGTTCATTTTTGCTCTAGGCTTCTATCATACACAGCTCTTTTGTTTGAGTTTTTCCTAGTTAGTTGGTGAAGAGTTGCCGTGATTGTAAATCACAGGAGGACCAGACAGGTCCAAAGTCGTGGTGGTCGTAGAATTCTGAGGATGTCTCGCAGTCAGGGTTCTATTGTGAGACCTCAGGACAAGCCACGGCCCGAGCATGGCAATGCATGCGGAGTTTGCACAGACTCTTCGAACTATGAACAGAAAGCGAAAATCAAACCACAAATGACAACATCTGCTGGCGTGGCTCGTCCAAGTCAGCCATGGTCCAAAACGGAACTGCAAGCTGACCCCTGAACTTTAAATCACATTTCCAATATGTCACTGTCACTCTATGGTTTTAGACTGTAGCAATACTTCTCCAATCAGCCACCATCTTTATTGGTCAGAAGTTGAATTGCACCAGTAGCCAGGGCACAGGCGCAGGTCCAAGTTCATGTTCTCCTGCCTGAAACACGGAGCAAATGAAAGAAACCCTGCGCTGCACCACAAATACGTCTGCCAACCTACATCAGATCTTTCAATGCCGCCAAAGATCTGATCCAATTCGAATGGCCACCACCAATCAGCTGTGGTTGTTGTTGTCGGCCAAAGCCAGCCGAGCCAACCGCCTTCGTTGCTTTCCGCAGTGGTCGTAGCTTGAGTCGTATCGATGACCTGCACACTTTCACAAAGACAGAGCACAGCTTCCTGAAACACGAGGAATTCACACGATACAAGCCTAGGCAAGCCGAAACTAAACCGAGACCGTGTCACAACGGTCCGATTCCCAAGGCTACGTGTGCGACTTTAAAACTCATTGTACACGAGAAAACATATGATGTCAGAAGGAATCCAAGTGCGAAACACCTGTTTTGTAAAAGAATTCTTCCACTTCTTTTTCACTTCAAAGAGCTTCAACATGCACTAAGTACCACCGCTGTCACACAAAATAGCGATTCTTAATCTCTCCAACATCACCTTGTGCACCTCTACCATCGCAGAAAGCAATCCCAGAAGTCCAGATATTCCAAATACCAAAATAAAAGGAAAAAAAATCCCTGTCTCTGAAAAGCATGCGGCTTTCCTGGACTGCGCAGTCGAGTTGCAGTAGTTAGAGAAGTGCTCGTAAGAGAAGTACTCGTCAGAGAAGTGCTGGTGCAAGTTGTTGTCTGAGTGATCGTGGAAGATGTAACCGTTTGGGTGCTCGTGGCGGCAGGCATGGGCAAGGCCGATTCGATCACCTTGCGCTTCATTTCAGGATCTTGAACTCGACAACTTGACAAGACTAAGGAAAGGAATTAGCTGCGGCTTAGGTGCCAAGTAGTGCAAGAATGCTCCAAAGGAATCGTCGTAGGTCAATGAAAACCAGGACCATGTGACCTAGCTCCAGGTCATCAACTGTGACAAAGTCGTGTCGTGAACGGTGAGAATGGCTTCGCCAAGCAGCAGCACATGGAGTCGAGCCCGTCAAGTCCATGCCTCGGTGAGTCTTCCGTCTAAGTCCAAGTCCTGTGCATAGGTTTGTGACATATGTAAAACCTATGTGATATCATATGTTTCTCGAGTGATTTTTTCGAGTGAAGTCTGTTCCTCGCCTAGAGAGACCACAAAGGCATTCCGCTGCGGCAGCACGATCAAGTACCGCGTCAAGAAGCCGGTGGCGAACCATGCTTCCTGCGACCACTTTAAGGTGAGGCAGTAAGAGAAATTCATCAAAGAGATAAGGAGTAGCTGTCATTTATGCACAACTTGACTCTCTCGAAGTCTTTATGGACTTCACATTGAGTTCCGCAACTTTCCTATTGACTCCCTATTCTCTAGGCATCAAAATAGTTGAATCCTTTGACTCTACAACTTGCTCTGCTCCTCGTTGATGCCAAAGATGGGTGGATTGGGAACTCCAAAACATGCGCCACAGGTGCACATGCAGCAGGTGGAGTCATCAGCACCAGACGCATGGTTCAACCACAGCAGAAAGCCATAGGTAGAAACTACCTGAGCACATCTGAGCACCAGCTCCACCCTTGGTCATCAACAAAATCATGCAAATTCCAAGGAAAGGTGTGGGAGAAGTACCAACAATGATTGGAATCTAAGTGCATCAAAGTATGATTTGATCTTGAAGACATGAATTCGGTCACCAGCTATGCTCCGAATGCATACACTCAGAAAAACATCTCTGATTGTTGCTCCGCTTTTCTTCCAACAATGCGTAACCAAGGGTGCCTATGTTTGACATTCGGGGTTGAAGAATTGCTGTTGACAGGTCTTCTCAGAAATTCTGAGTCCCCCCCAGTTTCGCCTCAGGGAAAGAAGGCCGAGTCATCTGGGTGATGAAGTCTTCCTCGGGAAGGATTGACCACAGCAAATGTCGAGATTGAAAAGGTGCTCACAAGAATAAGATTTCAAAAACCATAAACAAATGTAAACATTTGATGGTTAGCAATTTTCAAGGACTCACATGTCAGTCCAAACCTTTGTAGTGCTGCTGTCCAGCTTCGCTCACAAGTTGGGTGACAGAGGTCCTGGGACACCGGAAAATTCGAGGATGCCGACTGTTTTTGGTGAGTTGATGTGGGAGCGCACGACTTCGCTTCACGTGTGGGTTCTCGTGTGGGTTTCAAGCTGAGGATCGAGTTGGTAGCCCAAGGGAGCAGGTCCAAAGGCCATGAGGGCGCAGAAGACATGGGCCACTTCCCTCGGTTCACCTCGGAACAAAAAAATCCTGTTGAAACCGGTGGATGTGGCGTAAATGGTTTAGAAATTGAGAAAACAAGATCGATTAAGCTTTGATGCTACTACAGATGCTATTTGCTGCCATCTGTTACTAGCCCAAGTTCATATGAAATCAAGTGCCAAGCATATCAACTGGTCGCCGTAAACGATTCAGTGATCTCGGCACTGAAGTCACTCTCTCGTCTCCCAAAGAGTTGGAGCCAAGGCACCAACAGCTGTCCAATCCTCGCCAGTTGTGGACAGCTCATGAGTTGCCCACCACCAATGGAGATTTCTCCGTCCAGGCCATCGTGCAGAAAGAGTCCTACAAGAAACTGTGGAACTTTTCTCCTAAGGAATTCCAAATCAATTCGATCAACACTGATGTAGATGAAGGAACTTTGAGTAATTCAAATGGACTCAAAAACGATGGAAATATCTGCTGTTTCTGTCGAATCGGTGGGACCAAACAGAAAGTCCTCTTCGGTCCTGGAAGCCCCATGGGTTTGGCGAAATTTTCCTCTGCCCAGTCGACAGGTGTGGCATGTGTTGATCTGGTCAGGGCTCCAATCAGAAGACTCAGGTGCTGGATGTGCTCGCCACTGTTGTACCTGGGTTCTCAGCGTGCCAGGTGTCAAGTCTAAGTGAAGAAAAGCTTCAAATCAAAACTCCTTCACGATTTCGTTGTGCTTAAGTTCGCGTTTCAAACTTCAAATCGGAAAGTTCACGTTAGTTCTATTTTGTCAAGATGCTCAAATTGTGTTCCAGGTGGTACTTTGCCCAAACCCGATGTGTGAGTCAACAGATGTCGGGCGGTAACCAGCGGCCAGTACATTTGATGTTCACCTGCATCGACAGCTGTTTGCAGGAAAAGAAGCAAAGCAAAGTATCGAATGCGAAATTGTGCAAAGTAAATCACAGTAAGGACGGTGCAAAGTGGTCAAAGTGGTCAAAGTGGTCAAAGTGGTTCAGGGATCTACTTTCACTTTTGCATGGCTTCAAATTGGTTCAAAGCAAAAGTCCCCAGGCCAGCGCTAGGCTCCCAGATTCTGATCAAGTCACCCCAGAAGGCCGATGGTTTCACTTTGTACTGCGCTAAAGGTTTGTCCAAGTCAAGTTTTCCTTGCCTCAGAAACGCAGAAACAAACTAAAGTGAAACCGTACGAAAACAGCAAAACGAAGCAACAGTAGAGTTCTTAATTGCTGGTACCATCGCCATTGTCATCAAAGTGCTGGGAATACACTCGAACCATCAGATTCGCCAATCATTCCATGCAGCATCCATTTCATTGGCTGTTTCAAGAGATGTCACATGTCCAAATTCATCCGAGAGTCGTGACCAACACGCCAATGAGCAGCGCGCTCACTGTCTTGGCCGCACTGTCCAGCTCAATTTGTTCCCAAGGCCCTGCGCCAGGGGCATAGTGTTCCTAAGTGCCCAGCTGTGCACATTGAAATGCTCTTCATCTCTGAACGTGAAGGCATTTTAACTCATCAGATTAACTTATCAATACTGCTACTGTCGGAGACTGTCTGCAGGCACTTGTCACACATGTCAATATTGTTAGCAAATTTGGCGACCGCCAGGTATCTTCCAAGAGTCGTAGACTAAACGACCTTCATGTGCCACCAGAATGCAGCGACGTCCCGGGAAAGTTTTGAATAAATTCCCAGCTCCTGTACTTCGATGCTCGAAAATCGTTGCGCCAAGATCGACCCTTTCCCACCAAACACAATCACAGTGGCTGTACCACATCACCCAATTTGGTCCAGGTCATCTCAATTGTGTCGACACGGCATTCTCACACCACGACCTTTTGTGTTTCAGCACTTCCCAGGGCATCCTGACAAATCGGACGGTCGGATCTCCTATGTTGAGCGGCTCATGCGCATTCCAATCCTCAATGGATCGACGAGCTCATGCGTTTTGCTATACTTCAATTTTAGAAGCTGGACAGGATTCAATTCGGAGAGCCGTTTGCAACAAATTTTGTCGTTTGGAGAGCCGTTTGCTCTGCAAAATTCATCGCAAATTCACCAAGAGTCTACTGCACCTTTGTTCCATTCGCCGGCCCCTGGGCCCGCCATTGGCCATGGCTCAATTAGCCCGATGAATAAAGTCGCAGGCACACCCGGCGTACCATGTTTTCCCACAGCATCTAAATGTTGACTAGACAAAATGTGTTTTTCAATCATATTGATTTCTTTGCGTTTGCAAAAATCATCATGCGATTATGGGACAATCCGATTCCCGTTTCTATGACCCAATCGAGAGACCTTTCTGTAGCACAGCTGAAGTAGAAAAATGTGTTGCTCAAAAGTAGTGGGTTGAACTTTGTCATCTTGGCAAGTGAGTACGTTGTCTCTTGTTCAAGTGAGATAGGCTGTAAATGTAAATTTCTGAGTGTATCGCCAATGCGATCCAGTCAGCTCAATGGTTACCTGGAGCAGCATCAACAATTTACGTGAGCAAAGTAGTTCGTACAACCGTATATTTCGTGATGAATCTCATCATGTATCGACCCAGCTTTCGACCAAGGATTCTCTAACTCCCAGAACTAATCAACCTCGACACCGTCCAATCTTCCAATCTCCATCCCCAATGGCATCCAGCAAGTGACGGATCAGCGGTTGCTCAAAGTTGGCTGTAGCAATGGAGCTGTCCAATGGTGTAGCCAAAAAAATGTTGACTGCGCCAGGTTCTGCATGTGGGGGCCATCCTCAACACTTGGGTTTTAGGCCTATCGATTCCCCTCGATACCTGCACGGGCAACTTGTCCCAAGGCAAATGGATCCAATTTGTGTCTGCATCTTCTACATCTCATCCCTGGCCCCCCAGCAAAAAATAGTTAAACTTCCCATGAAAGTCTGAAGATAAAAGTTGTGCAAACAGGTGCCTTGGACTCCAAGACTCTCTCAGGCGCTCGGTCACTCTCAGCCTTTTTTTTTCCATGCCTTTGTGTGGGTGATCTTCTAAACAAAAGAAAGCTAGAGGGTGAACTCACTTTGATGTGGAAAATGTTCATGCTAACTGGACAATTACCTGAAACGTTCCCAATGATTTCCGTACAGTTTTGCAACCTGCTATGACAATTCAGGCATTGCCCTATGACTCTCGCAAGCTCCACAGCATCTTCCGCTGAGTGTTCACGTATATTTGCAGATGCTTTGAATGATGTCAATGGGAGGTGATTCCTTGAACATGCTTGAAGTACATTGCTTTAGTTTGATACTTTTGGAATACTGCCCGCAGAGAGTGCATGTGACAAGCCTGGTATTCCACATCATCCAGGTTTCACCTTTGGCTGGAATCGTTCAGCCACTGCAGATTGAGTTGTCGTGGCCCATGCGGTTCAACTTGGCTTCAGGATGGACGCCGTGCTGCTCCGAAAGGATTGTGCATTCATCCTTCAACAACTATGCTGATGATCTTGGACACACGATCCCACACCATCAGGCAAACATGGAACATCGTACTATGGAACATCTAACAACCCATGTACT
Organism: Symbiodinium kawagutii; assembly: GCA_009767595.1. NCBI lineage: Eukaryota > Dinophyceae > Suessiales > Symbiodiniaceae > Symbiodinium > Symbiodinium kawagutii. The sequence continues at coordinate 40,680 of VSDK01000501.1, read as the reverse complement.
TTTCCCAACTAAGCCTTCTCCAAGTATGCCCTTCAACGGCACAACATGTCAACAGTAGCATCCTTGTTTGAGCATGTCTGGATGATAATTTTAATGCATGACAATTCAGAATATGAAATGCACCGGGAAGACGTAAAGTATTCAAAACTTGCAGTTTCAGAATGCTATGGATAAATTTCACGTTGCTGAAGCACGATGCAACATGTCTGCGTCGCCCATCCGACCTGTTGCCACCAGAGACCATGTCTCAGCCGGAATCTTGGCAGTATACAGGACTTTTCAGGACGAAATTCCACCGCTTCCTCGTTAAATTCAGCTCGGGAGGCCCAGGCTGCTTGGATGCATCAACCCAGCAGGCTATAGCTTCAAGCAAGACGCTCAGAAGCAGTCGATTTGTATACACGTCAAATATTTAGGTTCATTTACATATCGTTGCAAGTCTGGTTGTCCACCACTGGATCTCCTTCACATTCTGATGTGGGCTTGAGGCTTATGCACCAAGAAGCCAAGCCCCGTCAGCCGGACAAATAGAAAGCGATGGGGTTCGGTCTCTGACCCTGTTTAGCCAGCGCACGGTTTGGTCTTTGGCTGAAAGACTTCGTGGGCTCACTTTGTGTTTCGGTCCTGGCATCGCTATGAGGCTCATGTGAAGCTCGCATGTGAAGCCTCGAACAAAACGGGTTGTCCTTTCCCAAGTTGAGGGGCATGCCCTTGAAACTTGTAAATAGAAAATTGATGAAACCAATCAACATCAATCAACTTACCAACATTGGTTCCCAAACATTCTTCTTGGTGTCCCCGGCAAAATGATCAAACTGCACCACTTAACGATCTCCAACAAAAACTTAAACATCTCCCGTCACAGAGAACGAAGTTTCAAGGATGTCTACTGCATGCCGAGTGACGTGGATGTTGCAATTACCAAATGCAATGGAACCTTGTCTGCAAGGATGTCTATTGCACACATTCAAGTTGACAAATAATGGATGAAAGCCTCACGCAGCCCCAATAGAGCCATAAACTAGAATGAGCTCAAACATAACAGACAGGTTCATGAAATCAAAATTCCGTTTACCCAACCAAAAGGATTCTGGCTGGTTCAGAGTTTTGCAGAACGCCTTGATGTGCTCAGATATCTCAAAATCCAGGTGACATCAGGGGCATGTAGAAGTTGCGGTGTTGGGGCTGCTGATGATTGTTCCATATTCCATGTGTTACACACCTTGGGACATGTTACAGTATTCAATGTGGTCCGATTCTTCAGCTTCCAATTCTTCAGCTGCCCTGTCAATTTGACTCTGTGGCTCTGTCCTTTCGCACCATTTTGCGACTTTTTCTTGAGCTCAGGAGGTATTTCCTGCGACGGGAATGCCAAGCTAAGCGGTTGTCGCTTTTGCGATCAAACAACCGAATCTACTGAAAGGTTTGATGTTGGTGAGATGTAACTACCATGCCCATGTCACATTGTGTAAAACTGGAGGCCCATCATTTTGCGGAAAGAAAACAAGGAAACCGAACCAAACGAACTGCAAACACAGTCGGTTGAGAAATTTTAAGACTGGTGTCCTTCGAAGTGCAGCTGTTGGTGGTTCGTGCCTGCAATGGTCAATCTTCACTTGGATTTGGGAAGCTTGTGGGCTGGGATAGCTACACTTCATAAGATTCCTGTCAAAGCAAGGGATTTCGAAAAGAAGCGAGCAATGCGACAACCGCCTTCTGCAAAAAAACACGTCCATTGGGTAAAGGTAGACACCGTTCTGATGCTAGTTGACCCGTGTCAAGAATCCAGACCGCCAAACCCCCACCCCCACCCATCTTACCGGACTTCTTGCCTGGGAATGCTCATATGTTCTAACGTTTTCTGCATTGCTTTCACCTCTGACGTGCAGCCAAACGTCATGCTTCATCATCAATTTTTGAGGTGTTTCTGTAAAACTCCCATGTCTGCATGTCGCTTTTCCGGGGGTTGTCATACTCATAATGAACCCCCATGCTTCGAACATCTCATCGTCCCGATTCATTGGCCCCATGAACGCTTTCATGATTTCTCCTTTGTGGTGAATCGATTCTCGTCTCACAAAACAGTTCTGTAAATCTCCTGGTGGCTATTGATTCACAACAAGGCCTCCGGTTGCTGAAAGGATCTTCAGGAAGGGTTTCTGCAACCCGCACTGTTCGTGTTTTCACAGGCGTGATCATGAAAATCACTAAGCCCAGTGCCTGTATAAAATACCAGTGTCTCATCAAACAACTAGAAACAGAAACACAAATGCATGTTGGGGTTTTAAAGAGAGGTGCAAAAACCTTGAAACCAGAAAAACAGCTGACAACTTGATTGCGAGTCCAACTACTTTAGCTAAGTCAGCAATGCCACATTTTCATTTGCAATTCCAATTTCTTGCAAGTGAAACAGAAGGAGGTTGGACCTCCTTATTTCTTTGGACCTGCTAAGCTTTTGTTTATTGGAGGATGAGGCGTGTCCACACCTTGACCCCCAAACTTGGACAGCGTGCCTATGCTTGGTCCGATGCTGAGATGTCCTGCAGCTTGACAAGGCTTGGCAGCTCTTCAGTTTGTCCCCTCGTGAAACATTTCATTCTACAAACACAGAAGGTTAATGAAGGTCCGCTTACCTAACTGCAAGGGTTCAGGATGGTGCAGAGTTGTGCGGCATGCCTTGCTGTGCTCAAGGTATGATCCAGGTGGATCATCAGGGCATGTAGAAGTTGCGGTGTTGAGGCTGCCGGTGATTGTTCCATAATGTTCCCTGTGCTACAGAGGTTTTTACATGTTGCAGTGTGTGGTCCGATTGTTTAGCTGCCGCTTCAACTGGACTCCATTGCTCCTTTCGAAACATCCGCAGCTCGTTCAGCTGAGCCCATCTTTGATGTTCCTGCGAATGCCAGGGTAGATGTAACATCCATGCCCATTAGGTTCATGTGAAACCGACCTAAACCCAACCGGGGCCACACTGTACAAACCCTCTGTCTCAGAAACAACGAAAGGAACAGTGTTGACGTTGTTGATTCGTCTGCACAATTTCTTTTATACAGCTTAAACCTGTGACGCGCACACACTCACATTACAATAATGTGTACTGACACCATTGTGGAATCAGTCCTCCATCGATGACACAGTAGCTGATGTGATGCCAGCGAGCTGCGCAAAACAGGTCAGAGCTCTCGAAATTTCGGCTTTTCTCGCTCTCAAGAGGGAGAAGTCGTGTTGCTGTACTGAAGCGCGCTGTCCAACCTTGTGATTCGAATTGCATGGTTTCCTGTCTACTTTGGTTGTGATGGCATGGTGAATCACGGGTGAACAAATGCCAGTCTATTTGTGTCAGCGGGTCCGACAACGCGTCACCAAAGGGCATTGTGAAATCCATGCTTGTTGGTGTCAACGCAGCTCGATGTGGAATGAATAAAACGAATAGATTGAATTCATTGAAGCTTCATTCATAAATCCAGCTTATCCTAGAGTGTCGCACATTCTCAGGGCATTGCCCTATGCCTCTTACGAGCTAGGCCACATCAATTCTTGAATATCTGCAAATCTAGAAGTGATGTCAATGAGTTGTGACATCACATGGCAACTTTCAGGTTTTTGCATTCAACCTAAGGCCTTCTAGGAAATATAACTTTCAACTTGAGGTTTCTGGAGTATTGCCAGCGAAGAGAGCATATGACAATCCCAGAATTCCACATCATCTGGGTCTTCAGCATGGGCAATCGTATGAACCGTTCACAGTCGTATGAACCGTTGGCAAAACCCCTGCTGCAGAAAAGTCTGGCGCGATCGCTTGCACGGCTCCCTGTCATGTCAGCCGATTCGGCTGCTTGCGAATGGACAGTGCGCTGCTCAGCAAAGATTGCGAGTCCAAGAAATGCTCATCATCTTGGCATTTCAACTGTGCAATCCCCTACCGATCTGGAGCATTTCACAGTCTTTTCGAGTGTATCGGGATGTTTCTTATGCTTTTTGGCGTTCTCGCACTATCTATCCATCTATCTATCTATCTTTCTATCTATCTATCTATATATATATATCTATCTATCTATCTATCTATCTATCTATCTATCTATCTATCTATCTATCTATCTATCTATCTATCTATCTATCTATCTATCTCACGGTCTACTGCAAATAAAACATTGAAATGGAATACACAAAGACGTGAGCATGCTGAGAAGTCCAAACACGTTTGGCAAAGAAATGGGTTACTCTACCTGCATAAGCTCAAACACTGTGCAGTGCGCAGCTTCCAGTGCCCATCCTGAGGCGCCAGGGGCCGTGGCTCGTAGGAAGTCAACCGCTCCAGACTTCGAGCAGTTCAACGGTGGGGTTTTGTGCCTGAACAATATGCCACTTCTTGTGCTGACCGATATGCTGCTTGCCTGGGAGGTCCAGGCAACTTGGACTTAGCAAGCTCTTCAAGAAAATGTGTAAAAACTAATGATGTGAGTCTCATGTCAGTAATCCCTCAATTTTTTGGGCCCTCTTAGCAACACAAAGAAGCCAAGTTCCATAGGTCAGACAAGATGAGAGTGACAGCAATCAGAAAGTCCGACTGGTTTACACCGCTTACTCCCAGATCACACAAGACAGGTTCCAGAGTTTGAGTTCTATGCAGAAAGTCCTGTGACATCAAACATCTATTCTTGGGACAGTGACTTGCTGGGAGTTCTTCATCGCGGTTCGGTCTGACCTAAACTGATGCATCGCCGATTGGCCACAAACTCCAGTTCTTGGCCCATGCCAGCCAGTGGCACTGCTCGTGAGTGCGGCTCTCTTTAGTCCAAGAAGCCAACGATAGGCAGTTGTAAGTGGCGTATGGCTGAAAATCGCTCAAACAGCGAGCCAACTGCGCAATTGCGAAGCCACTTCAAAGTCTGCTTATTCCACAACCCCCTGTTTCTTCTTGAGGATCCATCAGCTTCATTGTACAATAGTTTAAAGGAGCACTGCACAGCACAACAACCACAGGACATCTACATAATTCGTATATGGCTGTGGTCAATATTAACCATCCAAAAAAAATTAGGTGAAGGTCCAAACAAAGACTAGGATGGCCATTTCAGCAATGTTCTCTCTGGGTACTGGGTTTTGACCCGCAGCCACATCCACGTGAAATATGTTACAAAGGCCTAGGCACCCCTCACAAATCACAAATGGCAACTTCATCTCCTTTAATATGCCATCTGCTCAATATTGGTGAAAAGATCCTGGGTGTGCCCCGCCCTGGCATAGTCAGAGCAAGTAGTATCCCGAATAAATGCAAAGTCAAGCTACATCATATAGCTAGTTTTGGAACATATTGAGATTATCAATGAAAAAACAGGGTGTTGAAGCTGCAATTCCAGACTTTCATCGAAGGTGAAACATTCACCAGAGAGACTTGCAAGTTGCACGCCTGATGAAAGGCAACGACCCAAAAGCCAAGCCTGGCGCTACCTTCACAAGAACTCCCTGATGAATTCGAATGGCCGTCACAGCCTGACGTTAGCACCCTATGGGTTTGGCGTATCGGGCACTGCTCCTGGCAAAATGCCAGCGAATTCGGTATCTGTGCGCTCTGAACGTTGAGGAGGTCGTTCAATGTCCAGCTTTTCCTGGCACACGAGACTGCTGAATAACTTGATGGCCTCCGACCGCAAGCTCAAGACATATTGCGCAAGCTCACCATGTCGATTTTCGACCCTTTCAGGCCACTGGCAAAAGCAGCAAGGGGAAGAAAGTCCGTGCTGAATGAAAGTGCCATCTACACCTGAATCAATCCTCATGAGGCCCTCATCAAACCATACAAACACACTGTCTGCATTCCTTGAGGGTACCATTAAGGCTTTCTACAGCTTCGAATTCCACAACCATCCAACTTGGAACCCACCCACCCACCCAACGCCGCCCCAATGAACAACTAAGTGAAAAATGTCAAATCTCAAACGTCTCCTGCGTGTCGTCGGGACTAGTGGAATCTCTGTGATCCTTCCAGCGCAGGGCAAAGGATCTAGTGTTAAAGCTGCTGCCACTGGTTTACAGCAATTTTACTGGGACAGCTTGGGTTTAGCTACAGTACGCGATAGTAAGGCGGTTGCATTGAGTCTGCTCCTGTGGATTCGCATCATCTCCAGCTTCAATCCAGCGCTCTCGGATCTTCCTGCGGCATGGCTTGGCCCTCGTCCCAAAACAAAGCTAGTAACTCCGGGCACAGCTTGAACTATGCTGGGGAATGTGGTGTTTTTTTGTGTTGCAAATTGAGGAAACGCAGAACGCTTGTCACTTAGTGAACCGGCAGAAAGCTGCTTGTAGCTCCCAATCTCAATCTGACAAATAGCCAAATGGTTTCTAAGAGAACGGATCCAAGCAAACTGATCATTGACTGCGTCCAACATGAACACTGCTGAGTCCCTGGTTCGTCCCGCTGTGGCTCGGTGACGTCCCCATTTTGCACCCAACCAGTGCCGGTTTTCCGTGCCTCTTCATGCTTGGGCGACAATTGAGGATTATGGTTGACATCACTGCCAGAATCACCGCCAGCAGAATGGGCTTCAGCAGCAAGTCCTGAAAGGTAAACTGGCGGGATCAGGTTTTATCCTCGGAAGTTGCTTGCTATTTTCTGTGGCCGGCAAGGGCGCTTGCAATGAAGTTGGCATGTTTCAGTTTGTGTATCAAAAGCTTGTTTGGCAAGCGTCCGCCAGAATCTTACCATCTCTTTTTCATGATGATTCATGAAAATTCTGTGACTGAACATCCTCCCACAAATCATCTGAGATCCGTGATTGCCAAAGGACTCGATCGACAAAGGATCAAGCAAGCATTCAGCACAAAAACCTCCAATGCTGTAAGGTCCTGCAAGAGGGATATTGCAGTACTCTCCAGCCATTTTGCTGCATCTGCCTTGGCTGTGGCGGATTTGCAGTCTAGCAGCCCTCAACATCGTTTACATGTGCTCGTCATTTCGGGCGAAGGATTTCGCTTAAAGTCAGTGCAATGCATGCCGCTGCAGATTGAACATAAAGATCTACCGATTATAGGAAAAAGGAACCAAGGAGATACATTGTATTTATGTATGTATATAGACCAGACCTGATATCGCTTTCGATAAGGGTGCGTAGTTACTGTGATCTTTGAAAGGCACTATCTTGATACATCTTGGAATGGCAGCCGATGTTCCGGAAACATCATCCTGCCTCGCTCACATTGGCCAGAAAGGAATACGTGTAAACAAGTAGAAAGCTGCCATATACCACCTCGGCTGGCCCATGTCTAGCGACACACCTAGAGCGACAACACCAAGATTTGCCAAACACCACTCCTCTGCAGCATCACTCAGCCAAGACACACTCAAGGTCCAGAAGATGTACTCCCTGACAAACAGCAAATGATAGTAAAGTGTCCCAAAACTGTCACATCAAGTTCTTGGGAGCCATCGCCTATTGTCAATCAAAAACACTGAAAAACACCCACACAGCAACCAAGGTCCAAACATGTCAAAAGTTATGCATGTCCATGCTTTCTCTACATGTTTAGGATCCTACCTAGAAAATGTCAAGATCTTTGAAGAGCATGCAAGGTCTGATGAATAAGGGAAAAAATGACATGACACTGACATCTCCTTTTGCCTTGTCCTTCTGTTCGTATGGAATTCATGCTGACGTGACATCCCATTTGGTTTTTGCAGCTGGGTCCTTCTCTTCCACTTCCTCCGCCGAATGTTCTTCTTCTCTTCTGTCCATTCCACCTCCTGCAGAAGGCCGCACAAGGACTCAACATTTTACCATAAAATGCGATTCAACTGAAACATATTTCTTCACATATGCCTGAACAGTTGTTTCATGACTGACCTCTGCTTTACCTCTCTTTATTTCCTATTCGTAGCTTAGCGAATCCTTCCTCATGGTCTTTGTTGTACTGGCTTTTCTTGCGCATTCTAAAGGCTGCACTTAGTTGTGCATCCAAAGGAATAAACCCCGTTCCTTTCACTTTGCCCCTGCTTGTCTTTTGAGAATACTTGTCGAATTTTGTTTCACAGAATGTGTGTATTCGTCAACAGCTGTGTATCCACCTCCACCCAGTTGCTTGGAACACGTCGTGCACATGAGTTGGCCATTGTGACATTGGTCAACTTTGAGGACGAATACATCATAAAAAGATTCGCATCACTAACTACATGTGTCGGACTTCGAAGGCAACATGTTTGTTTTACCCAATGAGAAAAATAACCACGTGCAGCAAACGAACACGATACATGCTCAGTCTCTCCATGTAAGGTCATAGGTGTACAGAAAGAGATTATCTTTCTAAATGGCTACCTGAAATCAAATGTTCTACATATTGATTAATTGAGTAATGAATTAACAAATCAATTAATTGATTAATTGACGATTGATTGATTGATCAATTCCACTCTGATGATGCAGCGGCATCGTCACAATACTTTTCAACATGAATATCATGTGTCTTTTTTTTCGACAGTGACTAGTATGGGATTCTTTCTGAAATCTAATCGCTGCAAATGATCACTACAATGAATTCCTTACTTGTTGAATTACATCATCATCATCATCATCATCATCATCATCATCATCATCATCATCATCATCATCCTCCTCCTCCTCCTCCTCCTCCTCCTCCTCGGCAGCTGCGGCGGCAGCGGCGGCGTCAAGGCCAGTGTGAGTAGCAGAGTCACCAACTATTCATGCGGTCCCACCTATCAGAAAATGATCATCCCACGGGCTATTGATTCCCAGCACGGGGATCAGTTTTTTCTATCGGAACTCCTCGTAAGCACTCTTCCGGACGAGCATGAACAGCAGAAAGATGATGAAATCGCCAATCATGGCCGAGACCTAAACTGGAATTGGCCGGCGTCCCGAAAGGCAAAAACCTGTTCCGAGTGAAGAAGATGAAGAATGTATGTATTATATATGGTGTAAGGAGTCGCGTCGCAAAAGGCATGCAAATCTCTATTCAGGTATGTGTTGACTTCATTTTTTATGCTTTTTGTTTCTGTCTGCATGCATTTGTGAAGGTTGTTCAACCTGAGAATCTAATGCCTCATTTTATGATGTCATCGCTCGTGTGTGCATCAGGGTCAGCTTGTTTCCCACCTGTTCACATGATTTCACATGGGCGTTCAACCCCATGGCCAACCGTATCCCTCGTGGACCACAAATTTCAATCTCTGGACTTCAGCTGCCGGCTAAAGAATGCAAGCACCAAGGCTGCCAAGATGTAATCCTAACCGTGATTTTTTGTATCCAGGCTTCTGGGCTGCCCTTAGAAGCAACAAGGGCACTGACCAGGCATCTGAGCATCAAACATCCATGTGCAATTCCACTCTTCAGCGTCTCTTGATGTCTTTTGATTAGAGAAAAAGTCGTGCCTTTGCTAAAAACCACAGATCAATGCATCACAAAATGCCGATACGCCTTCGAGTCGCGTTCACCAACAGGTTGAGAATCCAGTTTGAACATGCTCAAACCCTTTGAATAAAGTCCGAATAAAGTTCCTCACCTGACGCTTCTTCATACTTGAGGTTTGAGTTCTAGGGTTTTCACTTTTTGTGAGCTGGCATTGAAATTGTGGAATTCTTTGGGGGTTTTAGGCTTCAACGTGTTTCAAAAAATCCGGATTCCTACGTGCACTGAAGGGTGGAAAACACACCGCAGAACATGAGGGAAAACTGCGTATACTTGTTTTGCGAACGAGTCTTGCCACCACTCTCGGGGCAAGGGATTGGAATGGAAGCGACTACCAGAGATCTGAGTGGAGCCAAGCTTCTGCATCCGGGCTGCAACCTGGGTCAGCTTCCGGCGTCAGCGATGTTGCGGCAAAGAACATCGCATTGAGCATGCCCGCGCTCTGTATCTGGAAGCCAAGTGCGCAGAAGTTTCCCGCTGACCCATGGCATTATCACACGACATCAGAAAATGAGTTTTAAAGAAAAAACATAACTAGTGAAAATATTTAATTTCACAATTGTAACTCGCTCCAAACAGCTTTTGAATTCTGGCAGCCTTCAACTCCTATCTTCTGGTATGCTGGTTGTCTAGTGGGTGCTTGTGCCAAAATAGATCGTAGCGATTCCACAAACCACACAGCATAACTCCCACAAACCAACATGGTTTTGGGGTACTGATCGTCTGAAACAAAAAGGCTCCTTCAGGTAGATGAGCACCACGCGGGCAGAGTATGATACGGAAATGCCTCGTGACAGCAAGTGAATCGACACTTGCTCCCAAAATTTTGAAAATAACTTAAAGATGGCAAAGGCAGAGTTCTTTCGATTTCACTTGAAATCAACCAGTCGCTGACAACACGCTCATTTCACCTCATCAAACACTGCTTTGAAAGTCACACGAAGTCTTCCAGATCTCCCAATGTTGAGAAAGACTAAACAATTATGGAAACCAAACACTCTGATGGTTGTTCTCAAACTTTTTCAGATGCATTACGGCGCAGGTATGAATTTCAAGCTTGGACACATAAGATTCTGTGATCTGTGCAAGGCAAGATGCTCATCTGTCCGACCTTCACCCAACCGTGGGCTGCAGGGAACAGGATCAGCGTGCGGCAGAACACGTTGCTGTTGAGATATCGTTCTGCCGCTCCTGGTTTCAAGTCACAACCCATCAGAAGCCAAACACGTCACCCAAAGCCTCACATCTGCACCTTTTTGCACTCTAAAGAACTCTAATGAATTCGGTAAGACTAAAAGAGACCGAAACACTCAACACAAAGAATCCAACGAGCCTGCCAGCACAGAAGGGTTGCTGGAGAAAGGTTTGAGATCGCTTTTCTGGGCTCAAACTGTTGACTGGCACGCGTACTGCACATTCTAGTGCATCGTGTATGCAATATATACAGATTCTATACACATATCCTGTACTGATACTATATTTTCTACATCATTTTGCGTGCGTTCTTCCATATATATATATATACACATTTTACGTTGTTCTATCTGCACCATCAACTGTCCTGATCCACTCTGCGTCACATGACCTCGCAGCGCCCGCACCTTCAGCAGATTCTTGAGGAGCAAAGAAGGTATGCTGCATGTCCCAATCGGATTCAGCTCACATGTAAGCACTACACCGAAGAATTCATCATCATTCATCTTGATTCACACATGAACCAGGCCAGAACTAGAAGCCAATTCTATCTCAGTGACAAAGAAATGTCTCGAGAACGGTGATGAATGGTTTCCGAGGCCCCAATCGGCCCAGCCTTCTGCAGCATTTCAGAACCGCCACGTCGGGCAGCAGCAACAGCACCCCCTCAGGCGAAGAAAATATTAGCCCATGGGTTGTCTGCTCCAATTTGAACATGGGCACATCTGTAATGGTTCACATCTTTTTTGGTTTATCACTGGACTTCATCATGAATGTTGCAACCCTGATTTCTGACATTTTCTGTTCGAAACAAGGTAGAAAAACATTGATTAAGTAGGAGTGGGATGTCATAAACATCTTACATACTTACGTTTTCATAAGATTTCATGTGCACGGAAAAAATGTATAAAAAGTTGATCCTGAGAATATTTTGCATTTCATATCATAGCAGTATAACAACTCAAAAATTATTCACAAAAAAAGCATAGCAGTCTAAAAAGTTAGTTTAAATATTGTTGATTGCTTCATTTTTGCTCAACAATATCAAAACGTAATTGCTTCTTTCATTTTTTCAAAATCATAAGCAGTAACCACATATTACCTCTTTCATTTTTCAAAATCATCACTACTAACCATATATTACTTCTTTCATTTTCAAAAATCATCACCAGTAACCACATAGTACCTCTTTCATTTTTCAAAATCATCACTACTAACCACATAATACCTCTTTCATTTTTCAAAATCATCACTACTAACCACATAATACCTCTTTCATTTTTCAAAATCATCACTACTAACCATATGTTACCTCTTTCATTTTTAGAATTCGTAACAGTCAATACATACCTGCTTCATTTTTAAAACATCCTAACTACTGACCTTTTCTAAATTCCTTTTATGCTTCTTTGTGTTCTTATGTTTGTAATAATTTGCTTGGGTCATTAAAAAAAAATATAAACAGAACAACTAACACGTTTAGATTGATATGTTTTATTGTAGTCCTGCCTTGTGTTTCTATATTCCTCATTTTCTGCATATCTTTTTCTTTGAGCCTCATTTCGTCTATCTTTATGTTTTACAAGTTTTTAATCCTTCATAAAAATCATAAATGTCCATGGTTCTTTCACAAGTTTTATCTTCCATAAATCTTAAAACAGTCATTTTCTTCAATATATATACAGTATATATATATTCATGGAAAATCACATCACCACATCATTCATTCCATACCTAAGACCACAACAGCACCCCAACAAAAACAAAAGACAACATAAGAAACAGAGCAAACGTCCATACTAAATTTATAACCCATACACTTGAATAATCCGATTTTTCAAATACATAATTCTAATAGATAAATATTATTAAAAATACGTTAGTAGCAAATGTCTTCAATTAATAATTCAAAATGAACTGCCTGTATTCCTATTATACTTTCTTTATCTCTGTCATCTTCTATGTCAGCGTTTATTTCTTCAATTGCTTTATCTAATGCATAGCCTATATTATCTTCATCTGCATATTCATCAAGGTCATTCATAAAATAAATCTCTATAACTAAATTCATTTTCTTCATATTCTTTTTCTGGGAGTTTTGCCACTAATTGAACTTCAATATCAAGTTAGTTCTATAATTGGAATCATCTTCTGCTTCTTCATAAATTAAAAATAATAATACTTCTTGTTCTTCTGTTATTATGTCTTTTGTACTTTTTCAACTAAATGGCACTCCCTCTCTCATAATACAGTATTCAAGTATGCATTTTTTCTTGATTTCAAATGTCTTGTTATTTTAGGACCAAGTCTTGAAATCTTATATTTGTTTTGTATTCTCTTTAATGCCTCAACATGACTAAATTTAAACTTCAAACATTTAGGGTCTCCAAGAATTAATTTTACTCAACGCATCAACAGGCAAATCCTTCGAGCAATCCATCGTACCAATATACTTATAACAGTTCTTTAGGAATATATTCTTTGATTACAAAACATTCTTGTAAAAACTACTTAAAGATAAATTAGCTAAATAAAATATATACTATTATATGATGAAAAAAGTTATAGACTACTTGTTGAGTAATGATTTAGCCGAAATACCAAAAAGAGGAAGAAAAGAATTAAAGACAATAGTAATAGACAACAAGAAATTTAGATACAATAAAGACAAACCCATATCAAATGTTTTAACCAAGAAACTATTAACAGTAAAGAAAACTAATGAATACAGAAGTTATGCTTTAAACAAGGCAAAAGATGCATTTAGTGAAGGAAAAGTAAGAAACTTACTAACCAAACACGCAATACAAAACAAATTTAGGGTCAGGGACATTCAATCAGCATTTAGAAGATATGCCAATTCAATAGTTTTAGAAAATAAACATTATGAAGGAGAAAGAGGATTGGAAATGATTGCTCACCAAAAAACAAGACTATTAGAGTTTTTAAGAAATAATAGGAGTATGAAACTTAACATAAGAACAGAAGCAATATTTGAAAAACCTGAATATGATGATGGAGGTAATGAAATTGGTAGTCAGGAACTTGTATATGCTTTACCATCAACTCGCTTTAATATCAGTAATGAAGATGAACTAACACAAGCATTAGAAGACAGTGTTAAACAAATCCTATTACAAATGCAAAACTTAGAAGCATCGGCATCCAATTTACGCTTCAAAAAGGTTGTATCAATAACTATTCACTATGACAGATATGACCCAACAAGAGCAGGGAGATACATAGAATTACCAGAATGGATTAAGTTCAAAAAGGCATTTATCAACATTAAAAATAAAGACCAAAAATGCTTCAAATATTGTATTCAATCCATAGTCTATGACAAAATAAGCAAACATCACCCAGAGGAAATGTTTCACTACAATAAATTGAAAGATGATATTTTGAACTGGGATGGTGTAAATTTTCCAACAGGTAATAGGGACATAGACAGATTTGAAGAAAACAATAAATCAGTTTCAATCAATGTATTTGAACCTGATGACTGCTTAAATGATAATAAGATTATATTGCATAGAGGCACTAAAAATAGAAATGCTAAATACGAAATTGATTTACTAAAAAACTATGATGAAGATAATAATTATCACTACGTATTAGTTAAAAACAAATGTAGATTATTAAACTGTCAGAGCAGTAGCAACACAAATAAGAAGTTTTACTGCCACCATTGCTTAAACCCCTTTCAATCAGAAAAGGCATACAAGAACCATCTTGGAAAGGGATGTATTGCATCAGAAGGACAACAAACAAAGATGCCTAATAAAGACACCTATATAGAATTTGAAAAGTATAATACTAAGTTGCCTTGTCCTTTTGTAATCTATGGTGATTTTGAATGTCTAACAACTAACTCTAACAATGGACTAAAAGGAACATATCAGGAACATAAACCGTGCGGTTATATGTTAAATGTAGTAAGCAGGATTGATAATACATGCCACCCATACTTATACAGAGGTGAGGATTGTATGAAACATTTTGTCCAAAAACTTACCGAAATTAAGAAAGATATATTTGAAAAAATGAATGTAAATAAACCAATGGATGAATTAACTTATGAACAGAAGATAGAATTTAGAAACGCCACCAACTGCTCCATCTGCGGTAAGAAATTCCAACCTGATGATGAAAAAGTTAGAGACACGAATAGTTCGCGTGCTCTCAACTCCGACAGGATCGGAATTGTTCGCGACCACTGCCACTTCACTGGAAAATACAGAGGCGCAGCGCATGTAAAATGTAATCTGGATTTTTCATTTAAGTTTTATAAAATCCCTATCTTCTTTCATAATCTTAAAAACTACGACGCTCACTTAATCATAGCAAAAGCAAATGAACTAAACATAGAACTAAACCAAAACAAAAGAATAGATGTAATAGCACAAAACAGCGAAAAGTTCATAACCTTTTCATTTGGCGCTTGTCAGTTTAAAGACAGTTTCGCTTTCTTAACTGCTTCATTGGATAAGTTAGTTAGACTAAATAAGTATGAAGGAAATGAAAAGATTAAAGATTGGGACACTCATTTTAGATATACAATCACTAACCCATATGTTAAATCCAAAACTGATTTGAATTTGCTGACTGATAAGGGAGTATACCCATACGACTACATGAATTCTTGGGATAGATTTAATGAAACAAAACTACCAAAGAAAGAAGACTTTTACAGTCAATTATATGAAGAAAACATAACTGACAAAGACTATGCCAGAGCAAATATTGTATGGAAACATTTTAACATAAAAAATCTTGGTGAATATCATGATTTGTATTTGATGACCGATGTATATTTACTAACCGATGTTTTTGAAAATTTTAGGGATATGTGCTTGAACTATTACGGATTAGACCCAGCATACTATCTGACTTTACCTAATTATTCTTGGAATGCCTTTTTATCACTGACAGGAGTTAGACTTCAACCAATCCACATAAAAGAAATGTATGAGATGATTGAAAATGGATTAAGGGGAGGACAAGCACAGGTACATCATAAATGAAGACCTTGTAATTGTCGAAAAAGATAAACACACAGTAGAACTAAACAAACCTATCTATATGGGTATGTCTATTTTAGATTATTCTAAAATTCACATGTATTCGTTTTACTATGATATTTTGAAACCCAAATATGATAATAGAATTAAGTTGGTATATACTGACACTGATAGCTATGTATTCAAAGTTGATACTGATGACTTATATGAAGATTTTAAGGAGATCAATGAATACATGGATTTTAGTGATTATCCACCAGATCATCCAAACCATGATAAAACAAATAAGAAGGTACTAGGAAAATTCAAGGATGAAATGAACAGTAAAATAATTACTCACTTTATAGGATTAAAACCAAAAGCATATTGCTATAAAGTATATGGTGATGAGAAAGAACACAAGAAAAGTAAAGGAGTAGTCAAGCATAAAGTGAGCAATCAATTAAGTTACAAAACTTATGAAGAAACATTGAATAGAAACTGTAAAGAACAAGTCAGTTTTAACACTATCAGAAGTAAGAACCATCAGATATACAGCATCAATCAGACCAAATATGCTTTAAGTAATTATGATAATAAACGATACTGGCTTAATGATTTTGAGAGTTTGCCTTATGGACATTATGCCATCAAATATCTACATAACGAAAAGATGATTTAAGATATATGGATATAAATTCAACAAGTCAAAAACTATGTCAAAGAATGGCAAGACATAGAAGAGCTTTTAATTTTGTTTCTAAACAATACAACTCCCCACAAACAGCATCCGAACTCAATGAAATCGTTTGATGAGTTCGGTCTTGAAAACTGCAAACTAATTCTTATTGCAGAATACCCATGCCAAACAGACAGCAACTCGAAAAGAGAGAAGGTCAATATATTGAAAATGATAAGAACTATCTTAGCAAATGTATTGTTGGTCGGACCTGAATAGAATATTCTGATGCCACAGGAGAGCATCACCTTGAAGAAACGAAAGGACGCCAAATATTCAAATAGAGAATTTGGAAAAATACAAAGAAAAAGACAAACAGCACCATGAGAACAAAAGACAAAATACAAGAAAGAACAGGTACTAATCAACCAATAGTAATTCATGCCTATTATATCTTTTGCTCATTCCATCTAGTTTATAGTATCTATTATTCATCATATCGCGACCAACTAGTATTACCTTATACTTTCTTTCACTCCACTGACTTCTAGTTTCTTTCCGTGATACATAGTTGCCCTTTCCTTTATCAAATATTTTAACATAATCTCCTTCGCTTATGTTTGGATATTTTCTGTTGTGCTTTTCTTTCAGTATCAGATTTGTTCTGACCTGAATTACGTTATCAAGATTGTGCGCGTTATTTGGTGTTGTCTTGGTGCTACTGTGGATTTGGTTGTTGTATCTGTTCAATGAGGGCTTCAGCACTTCCACCCATGCTTTGGTTTTGTAATGCCTCAATCTGTCCCCAATCATTTTTTTTACAGTGCGTATCATCCTTTCTGCCTGATTCGCGTGCGTCTTTGTCATTACGTGCGTTATCCCTTCCTCCTTAAAGAATGTTTGCAGCTTCTTGCTGTTCAACGCTCCTTCGTCGTCGCTGTAAATGGACAAAGGCTGACCCAATACCTTGAAACACTCCATGACTGCTTTATAAACGTCATCGCCATCTTTATTCTCGATAGGGACTATGTGACATTTTTTGCTGAATATATCTATGCAAACTAAACCATATCTTAGTTGACTTTTGATTTCAGAACCCACGTCTCGCAGCAAACTTGTGACATCCATCAGGTCTATTTGAAATTCATACTTCGGGAACGGCTCCGTGTAAGAATTGTAGTTCTTGTAGTTTCTTGTTTGCTTGTTCGGTTGAGCCCTCATCCATGTAGAAACCATATCCAAAGTTATGCCCACATCGACTTTCCTAGCCTTTTCGTACAAGTCCCTCACCGAACCGAAGCCGTCCTCCACGTCGTAATATATTCTTTCCAAAACCTTTTCTTTTTCCAATCTTGTCATTGAAAATACTTAGATTATAATTTTATGATATTTTCTTGCATCATAAAATCATAATGAACTTACACCAAGAACCTCTGGCACTTCTTCGTTTTCTTGTGCTTTGCCAAGTTTGACTTGCAGCTCACGGCAAAACCGCATATATCGCACACGCACGGTTGTTTCGTTTTCTCTTGGTAATATCTTTGGAAATATTTTTCGTCGTTCGGTTTTCTGTTGTAGTATCCGTCGTCCTGCTTTCTCCACTCAGCACTTCTAGCTTTCTCACCAGATGAACTTGTTTTAGCACCTTCTTCCGATGAAGATGTTTCGCTGTCAGTCAGTTCTTTGTTTCCAAAATTGTTCCAAATAAAGTCGAAGGTTTCATTCGTCATCGGGATTTCAACTCCACTACTTACAAAGTAACAAGGCATATTGTGTATATAGTTAGTTATATATATTAATATTTGTTTAAGTATGTATTTTTATCCTCAATAAGAACTATGTATATCAGTTTGTGCTTGTGGCATCTCGTACAAGTCCCTAACACAAACCCCAAAACAGTTTCGATATCAAAGTTTTTAGCTTTAGCATTTTACCCTTCCAGCTTCCCACCGGTTGTCTTACTTTTAGTGACATCCAAAACCCAAACATGCTTGGCGTTCAAAACAGTGAGACTTGAGCTTTGTCGCAAACCAATCCAAAAACCAAAGCAATTTCCCCCAAACTGAGCCAGTCTTTCCCTAAAACTGAGCCAGTTTTCCCCCAAAGTCGGTGACAGATTTCCCCAAAATCCGTGGCAGATTTTTCCCAAAGTCTGTGGCGGATTTCAAAAAATCGGTGTCAGATTTCCTCAAAGTCGGTGACGTGTTTCCCTTGAATCGGTGGCAGATTTTCTCAAAAACGGAACCACTTTATTGCCCAAAACCGGAGCCGTTTTGTTTGCTCGAACAAAGCCAGTCTTTC
>VSDK01000501.1:0-12044 GCA_009767595.1 Symbiodinium kawagutii | reverse complement strand
GTCTAGGTCCAGGATGCTTGCGCCATTGAAATCTTGCGCGGCTGAACGTATTACAAGGGGGTGAAACCACCAGAAACCATTGTCCACTACGTAACTTGTTGAAGATATCCTCCCACAAAGAATCCCTTGTAAGATCATGTTGAGGATCTCTTTCGATATCGAATTCCAGGAGACAAAGCTCAAAGGCACCTCGAGATTCGAGCTTCCTAAGGAATGTACCAACATCTGAATGCCTCCGTTTCCCAGCGAAAAGGTATAACACATGCAATTTCCTAGGCGGCACTTTCCCAGCACCGGGAAACTGGGAATCGCCCATCTTTCAAGCACCACCCATAAGCTCTTTGTGCTTGTATGCAGGATGATCACCGTAACAGCCCTTCACCCTGCACTGATGCACACGACCACATTTGCCATCGCAATCACCTCCCGAATTGTAGCTGAAGCACAGCTCCCTATTGTCTGGGGTCCTCCAAGCCAATGTCAAACCAATGAACTCCTTGCGAATCTTACCTTTGCCTTTGCTCTTGCCCTTGCCACCGGACCCCTTGAAAGGACCCTTGGAGTTGGGGCGCTGCCACTTGCTCTGAGGTGGTGGCTGTGCCATGGAGCCTGGACTCGAACCTGGCAACAAAGCTGGGCGGAGTGCGATGGGAGTTGTGAAGAATGCTTCCTTGAGGTCGGCATCTTTGATCACCAAACGAAGAGCATCACCTAGTGTCTCACCATTGTTCACCACCAACTTGAAGGCTTCTTTGCGGAGCTTATGCTCATAGTTGAGCACAATTGCCCAATCCGGGCGCACACGTTGTTGTGAATCACCCGAAAGTGTAGGAATCTGCAATCCATATACACGCTCACCCAAGATATAATCTGCAAACTTATTGAATGGATCCATGGTCAGATTGTTCAGCCAAGACTTTGACTTGTACCTTGCCGACATACACAACCACGCATTGGCCTCAACTCGAATTACACGTCTGTATTCCTCAGTGTTACTGGGCATCTTGGTTTTCACCTTGGTGCGTGTAATGCGAACATGACCTGAAGAGTCCAGGGAAGATTGCAATGAAGAAGTAGTGGAGTCTTTCTTACTTGTGATTTCATCAAGTGAGGCAGCAACGGGTTCATTTGATTCGGTTTCTTCCGCCTTGATAGAAAGATAATCTGCACTAGGTGACTCAAATTCGGCCAACTGACCGTACACTGCCTCAACTGCACGAACCATGGCCTGTCTCTCATGAGTTTGCAGCTGTCTCGGTTGACCTGTCACCTTTGCCTCAGCGCGCAGCTCCGTTTCTTTGCTAATGTATTCCTGAGCTGTCTCCCAAGCGGAGACCACTGCCGCAGCCTCAGCCCTTGCCTCAGGTGTGTCCTGTGGAATTCCGAAGTCAGTCAAACAAGATCTGCGAACATCAGCACGGGTGTCACCCACAGCCCGAAACTTCCTCATGCTGCTATAATGTCTGCAGATTGCATATTGTCCTCCGAGACTCACACCGCAATCCGACAGCACAAATTGAAGATCTGAATCCATGTGCAATGTGATATGTTCTTTCATATCTTCGTCGGTCAAACCTGCCATCACTACAAGAGGTCAAGCGGCCAGAACCCTTGGCTTGCCTCCCAGGATATCTGAATCCTCTAGGGCCAAAACCCTTCAGAGTCATGACCTGAGTCCTTCATGCTGGATTCCAAATCCATGCGATTATGTTGAACATGCTTCAGGCACAGCACTGGGTTCCAAAACCACACATCGCATGGTGTTCAAACGGGATCAAAGCAATTAACAATCAAAAAGTCAACGATATGGCAATTTTCCTCCTTGGGGGCTGGGGCACCTCGACCCTACGAAGTGGCCCCAAACATCCCCAAAATCCAAGTTTTCTCTACTTCCAGAAAGACTTCCTGGGGTCCAAGCCGGGGATCCCAAACCGAGAGGAAAATTACCACAACGATCAGAGAGAGTTCAAAGCGAGCAAAGCCAACAGATCACATCAAGAGGGAAGATTCAAGAGAAAGATTCACGAGACCTGATTCAATCTCCTATTTGCATTGAAATCGGTCCCCAAAGAAACCCTTTTTCAATCAAGATCTTCCTCGTGTGATGACCCCTCCGTCGAGGAGGATGATGCAGTCGAGCTCGAATCATCCTGGGCCTGCTTTCCAATGCCTTCAAGCATTTTCTTTTTGCAAGACCTACAGGTTGAGTCGAAATCCTCATTCGACACTTGGTTAAACAGTCGCACTTCGCAACAGTTCACTGGTTTCACAAAGCAACCTGTAAGATGCAGCCTACGATGCCCGGTCCTGCGGGATACTGTCACAAAGTAATCATGTGTAGCAGCCACCTCATCCTCTGGCACAGGCTTGGGAAGTTGCAAAACCTTCTCCTGGAGTGCCATGACATCATCAGCCTCAGCTTCTTGAAGGAGAAACCAATCATCATCCTGGATCTCCATTGTTGGATACATCCCGCCCAGGCAATACCGGCCAGACAAACTGTTCATGATGGTGAGTCGCTTTCGAACACGACCAGGATTCAATGACATCCTTTGTGCCTCTTCACAAATTGCGTCAATGGATTCATCCTCGAAGTATTGCTCATCTCGTCCCTCCACCAGAGATCGATTCACTGATTTCTGTATCTTGTAAACAACTTGTCTTGAAGTGCGGATGTATTCTTCCGATGATGTCATGCCCATAGCCCATCTTCCCAGATACGCTCGCATGTCTTTGGTGAACCCAATCACTGCCGCCACCGAGGTCAAGAAATTCCGAGGACTATGCCCAGTAAAGAATGCTTCCAATCCATCGGGTAGCAACAAAAGTGGTCCAGAAATCTGCCATTCAAATCCAACCCTCCGCGGCACACACAACTGTGAAAGCAACTTGCCGATCAATGCAGAGACAATTGCAGGTGTTGCATACTTCCTCCGAGGACGTGTCCAATCAGCATTGGGGAGCATCACAAGATAGTCACGCCTGTATACATATGGATCATTATCCCAGATCTGGAAGCCAACACCCAACCAGTCCACACCTGTGAGCGAAACTGTGCGAAGGACATGCACCATGACTTCTTTCTGTGGTTTGTCAGGTCCAGTCGTCTTTGATTTCCCCAACACAAGTCTCAGCCCATAGTTCGAGAGTGTAGACCGGCCCGGCAACACGGATTGCACATCATCACATCGCATTGCCCCCCAAACCATCACCAATACAACCCACGCCAATGCACGTTTGTATGAAGGTGCCAACTCATCAGTCACTGTAAGTTCAAGTGAAACCAACATCGACACGGTGTACATCGGTGCAGTCTGCTTTGGGGGTGCATCAGCTGAGAGCTCTGCTGTCCAAGACTTGACATGACCTTGCCATAGCGGGTCCCGTGATAACCTCTCATCTTCAGGAATTCTGCCGACGGTCTCAAACAATTGCAGCGCTACATCGAAAGTACTTGGAATAGTTTTCCCACACCCTTCGTTCACACGATGCTGAATGTAATCAATGACATCTTTCAGAGAACGTGGGAAAACATAACCCCGGTGTAGTTCAATCCAAACTCTGAAAGGCCTCCAAGCTTTGTACCGATTCTTCAAGGTCCCTGAGCGCCTCGCTGCAAAAAGATGTTGCCAAGCCATGCCTGTGTCATCAAGTGCATTGATTACCTGAACGATTGGCAAACGGGCTTCCTTGATCAAGTTCGAAAGTAGAATGATGTACTTGTTGCGTTCAGCATTAAATCTCTGCGCTCTCACATCTGCTGGCTCTTCCCTGTACTTCTGCTGTTTCTTCTTTGAGGAAATCTCTAAAAGGAACCCGAAAGCAGTCTTTGACAAGCGATCAAATGATTGCTGAACTGATGTTTGCTGAGCCTGCGGCAACCTGTAGAGGCAGGAGTCAGCCACAGAGCGTCTCATACGCTTGCAAATGACAACATGATCCTCTTGCCAAAGTAACATGTGTGCAGCTACATCTCTCAATGTCTCATCAACTGCATCAGGGAAACCTTGCCTAAGCAACTCAACACAAGACTCCTCATCATCGAAGGCAGAATGCAAGAGAAAGGGGTTTACATACACACGCTGAAGAAATGCAACCACTGAAGGTTCAACACTCGGCCAGTCCATGCCCTAAAACTCGCGTCCGACCATCGGATCCTACCGGCCCAAAAGCCTTTCAAATTTGCCCTGGAGCCAGCATCTCGAAATGGTATCGATTCAATGCGTCCCACAAGTTCCAAATGAAATCCAAGTGAAGAAAAGTTGACATCACTGCAAATGACTGCACAAGTAAGACTGTAACTTCCAGATTCCAAATGCGAAAATTCAACTCACAAGTCAAATAACATCACTGAAAGACATCCACATTGCACAAAGGAAATGAAGCAAGAACAACAACTGAAGAAAAGTTGTAACGCCATACGCAGGTCACTTTAACTTCAAGCCAGTAGCCCAAGCGAAGCCAGCAAGCAAGACACCCACCCACCCACCCGCCGCACACTGCTACGCATAGGCCCACAGGGCAAGCCCAGTGAAACCTATTGAAACTGGAATGTTTACTTTGAAAAGGTGGCAGGCGGGCAAATGATTGCAAGCCGGGGGCTCAGGCCCCATTGGTGGTTGAGCATGTGAATTCCCTTTTGATAATCTCCTCAATCAAAGATTTTGCAAAGTTAGGAGTTATGTTCCCTGCCTAGGATCAAATAAAAAACAGATCAGCAGCAACGAATGTTCAAGGAAAAACGCAAAGTATACTCTCTGCAGAACAAGTCTAATAAATGAACCCGTTTTACAATCACAAGCTTCTTTTCTGTCCTCAGTTTGCAGAGGCCGATCCCCTTCGTATTCCCTTTCGAGCCAGAAGAACGCTCAACATTAGAAGATGATTAAGCAAGTGATGGCACAGTGATGAAGCCGGTCTTCTGCCAAGCTTCCACGCGCAGCACCATCTCCATGGGTTCCACCAGACCTGACACCTTGATTTTGGTGCCTCAGCCGTTTTGAGAAGACAAACGACCCGCGGACTTTTGCAAGAAGAATCGAATTGAACGCAGCATATTGCAAAGGAATCCGGAACAGTCTACCCCTGCAACCTCTCTGGGAACAAGTTGTGCATCATCTATCAGATTTCTCCCGAAGCAAAGTTAAAGCAATGAACATTTTGCAAAGTGCTAAACAAGGCTGCAATGACCTTCGCGAAGACCCGCCAAAAGTTGGTCGCGACACAATCAATGTGCATGGCATGTACTTAGGCATTCATGTACCAAGTGCAACCCGAAGTTGGTAGGTATGTATCAACAAAATAATATGCTACAATGTGATGATCTATTATGCAATGCTCTGGAGAACTAGATATGTGCAATGGATGATGCACGACTTTGCGCGTTCAAGGCACCGTTGGTCGTACGGAAGTTGATGCTGATCGGCGCGGACTGCAGCACCGATGCAGATTTGGCCAGGCGCCTGGGACCTGGCGGCGGCTCGGCTAAGACATTGCCGGTCTTCAACGCTGATGACGCATCCTCACTCAATGCCGCAAGGCCTCGGCTGCGCCAAGTTTGTGAAATTGGCTTCCTGCTCTAGCCCCCAACAACATGCGTTTTCAGTGATTTGAACGTTTCACATCGGACCATCGAATCCTCACAGTTGCTGTCGATTCCCGTTTTCGCACTGCTGTCAAATTGAGGTCAAATTCTTTTCAACTAGCGTTTAGCAGTTCACGTCAAACTTTCTGATGATAGACGCGATTTTTAATCTGGGCAAGAAAAGGCTTGTCTGGGGTGAAGTAGCTTCAAAGGATCCTACAATGACCGGCAGGCACTGCTCTGTGCCCCAACAACTGCCCCATTGAGCCCAGGACTCAGGAGGACGGTGTCACTTCCTGCCGCCTTTGCAACCTCCCCAAGCACCGCTGCGGTGATCTGGAGCGCAGCACCTGGCTCTCGCGTGGAGCCAAGAAAGTCGACTTTCTTGTCAGAAAGAACACTTTTAAAGACTTTGATCAAAGACTTTGATTCCAAGAAAGTGCTGGAACTCAGATTGTTTTGGATTCAAAAACGGAACCAAAATCTTGGAACACTTTCGGCTACCCACCTGTTTCTTCACCTGCACTGATGGTGGCAGGACCATCAGCCTCTGCCAATGCTTCCAGGGACAGGGCTGCCACCTTCACTGGCCCTACGGGCGTCTCAATGGATGCTTCGCCGAGCACACCTGGCGTGGTGGCATTGCTGTTGCCGGCCAGCAGCGCATCAAGGACTTCAGCGACTGCTTTCTCTTCAGCTTCTTCGACAGCTGCCACGGCCTGCGTCGCAGCCTCTTTCCTTTTTGTCTCCAATTCTTCCAATTCTTTGGGTGCGAGGCTTTCAGGGAAAGCCGTCTTAGTTTTGGTTGCGGTGAATGTACTCGTGGTAGTTGCGCTGGCGGTCTTGGTTGTGATGGTGATTGAAGTGCTGCTTGTGCTTGCGGTGGTGGTGCCAGTGCTGGTTGCGCTGGCGCTGGTCCTTCTGGTGCTGCTGGTGGTTGAACTGGTGGTGGTGGCACTGCTGGTGGTGGCACTGCTTGTGGTGGCACTGGTTGTGGTGGTGGTGTTGGTACTACTGCTACTAGCAGTGCTGCTGCTGGTGCTGGTCAAAATGCTACTCGTGCTGATGCTGCTGGTAGTTCTACTGCTGGTGGTGCTGCTACTGGTGCTCGTGCTGGTGGTGGTGGTGGAGCTGCTGCTGGCGCTGGTGCTGGTACTGCTTGTTGCGCTGCATGTTGTAATGCTGCTCGTACTGCTGCTCGTCGACGTGCTGCTGGTCGTTGTGCTGCTCGTTGTACTGCTGCTGGTTGTTGTGCTGCTTGTGCTGCTACTGGTACTAGTGCCGGTGGTGCTGCTTGTGCTGCTCATACTCGTGGTTAATGTGGTCGTGGCACTGGCGGTTGTGGAGCTCGTCGTTGTGAGGCCTTGGTCACAATGCAGTCATCAATTCTTCAAATCCCTTTTACTTGGGATGCGTTGACCTCAACTAAGGCTCAGCAGATCATCAACGGATCATACGCAGGCACCAGCATGCGCTGGTAAGACATCACCATCTTGAGTTTGGCTCTGAGATCAACTAGCATCAAAATCCGCGCAAACTGCAATGCAGTTCTGCCCCAGTCCGATCGGTGAAGTCACGAACTGGATCAGTCGCAAGATGAAACATCTGAAATTCGAACACGTTAGCGTGACTAGGAATTTGTCGAAGGAAACTTGAATGTCAAACGTCCGACGTATGGAAAACTGCAGCTGGTAGACACGCGCATGCGTGACTGATAGAAATTGCAAAGAGGCGGGATGTTTTTGCAGAGTTTTGTGTTTTGGGATGTCGCGGTCAGCACTTTTTGGGAGGGTCCGCAAAAATGCAGGTTTAACGAAGAAAAAACAAATAGAAAAAGAAAACCTGCCCCACGGAGGGGGCGACGAAGCCTTATCAGGCCAGCACTGCGGACAGAATCGCATTGACAGCACCTTAAAGCGCCGACGCGTTCCCCCGCCAACATCCCACAGATACCCGTGCGCCGCATTCAACGGACGTTACACGAACGGCAGGAGAACCTCTCCAAGAAACAGCCAAAGAACAACGGGAGCGCTCCATGGTGCCCGCTGCAAAAGGAAGACCATCAAGAGACCCGTCAGCCAAAGAATCTGAATCAGGGCCACCCCTATCATCCCCAAGTAAAAGATCCATCCAGAACTGAGCAAAACAAGAACAAAAAAAACAATCGACAATCGCAAGCAACAGCAAGGGCCCAGCAAGCCCGAAAATCGAGCAAATGGACAGCGGTCAGAAACAAACATTCACGACCCCGGGGAGCAGAAGCCGGGCGAAGCGCGCCGAAGCCTCCAGTGGAAGGGCAACAGCAGAAGCAAACACGCAAGAGCAAGGCGGGTCAACAAACAGGAAAACAATAGCAAATCAACCGCGCAGGGCAGAGGAGAAAGGAGAGGAAAGAACAGCAAGAAAACAAGGGGAAAAAAAAAGGAAAAGAAAAGAAAAAAAACGAAGAGAAACACGGAGGCACCCGGACAAACTGGAAAAAAAATTCGTCTGAAAGGCGCCACAGGTGGCCAATTGCAGAACACCACCACGCAAGCGCGAAGGCCTAGACCCATATTCAAGAAACCAAGTTGCAACAACCTCAAAATTATCCTGGCAAGAGACCCCAAACAGCGTGGTGGGGGAAACAATGAAAAAACACAATACTGTGCCAAAATTCCAGAACCAAAATGAAAGGACAAGGATAAAGCACATATATCACAACACAAACACGAAAGCAACATCGGAAACAAAAAAAGCACAAAGGAGCACACATTTTAGAAAGCACATATGAGAACAAAAAGAGCACACATATGAGAGCACACGTGTGAGAACACACATTTAAGAGCACATAGGAGCACACATTTTAGAAAACACATATGAGAACACAAAGGAGCACACATATGAGAGCACACGTGTGAGAACACACATTTAAGAGCAAATAGGAGCACACATTTTAGAAAACACATATGAGAACACAAAGGAGCACACATATGAGAGCACACGTGTGAGAACACACATTTAAGAGCAAATAGGAGCACACATTTTAGAAAACACATATGAGAACACAAAGGAGCACACATATGAGAGCACACGTGTGAGAACACACATTTAAGAGCAAATAGGAGCACACATTTTAGAAAACACATATGAGAACACAAAGGAGCACACATATGAGAGCACACGTGTGAGAACACACATTTAAGAGCAAATAGGAGCACACATTTTAGAAAACACATATGAGAACACAAAGGAGCACACATATGAGAGCACACGTGTGAGAACACACATTTAAGAGCAAATAGGAGCACACATTTTAGAAAACACATATGAGAACACAAAGGAGCACACATATGAGAGCACACGTGTGAGAACACACATTTAAGAGCAAATAGGAGCACACATTTTAGAAAACACATATGAGAACACAAAGGAGCACACATATGAGAGCACACGTGTGAGAACACACATTTAAGAGCAAATAGGAGCACACATTTTAGAAAACACATATGAGAACACAAAGGAGCACACATATGAGAGCACACGTGTGAGAACACACATTTAAGAGCAAATAGGAGCACACATTTTAGAAAACACATATGAGAACACAAAGGAGCACACATATGAGAGCACACGTGTGAGAACACACATTTAAGAGCAAATAGGAGCACACATTTTAGAAAACACATATGAGAACACAAAGGAGCACACATATGAGAGCACACGTGTGAGAACACACATTTAAGAGCATATAGGAGCACACATTTTAGAAAACACATGTAACAGCACACATGCAAGAGCACGCATATCAGAGAACATCGGAACACACAAAGAAGAGCACATAGGAGCACACATTTTAGAAAACACATATGAGAACACAAAGGAGCACACGGCTGAAAGCACATAGGAGCACACATAGGAGAGCAAATAGGAGCACACATCTGAGAAACACATATGAGAACACAAAGGAGCACACGGCTGAAAGCACATAGGAGCACACATAGGAGAGCAAATAGGAGCACACATCTGAGAAACACATATGAGAACACAAAGGAGCACACGGCTGAAAGCACATAGGAGCACACATAGGAGAGCAAATAGGAGCACACATCTGAGAAACACATATGAGAACACAAAGGAGCACACGGCTGAAAGCACATAGGAGCACACATAGGAGAGCAAATAGGAGCACACATCTGAGAAACACATATGAGAACACAAAGGAGCACACGGCTGAAAGCACATAGGAGCACACATAGGAGAGCAAATAGGAGCACACATCTGAGAAACACATATGAGAACACAAAGGAGCACACGGCTGAAAGCACATAGGAGCACACATAGGAGAGCAAATAGGAGCACACATCTGAGAAACACATATGAGAACACAAAGGAGCACACGGCTGAAAGCACATAGGAGCACACATAGGAGAGCAAATAGGAGCACACATCTGAGAAACACATATGAGAACACAAAGGAGCACACGGCTGAAAGCACATAGGAGCACACATAGGAGAGCAAATAGGAGCACACATCTGAGAAACACATATGAGAACACAAAGGAGCACACGGCTGAAAGCACATAGGAGCACACATAGGAGAGCAAATAGGAGCACACATCTGAGAAACACATATGAGAACACAAAGGAGCACACGGCTGAAAGCACATAGGAGCACACATAGGAGAGCAAATAGGAGCACACATCTGAGAAACACATATGAGAACACAAAGGAGCACACGGCTGAAAGCACATAGGAGCACACATAGGAGAGCAAATAGGAGCACACATCTGAGAAACACATATGAGAACACAAAGGAGCACACGGCTGAAAGCAC
This sequence comes from Symbiodinium kawagutii, assembly GCA_009767595.1. Lineage (NCBI taxonomy): Eukaryota > Dinophyceae > Suessiales > Symbiodiniaceae > Symbiodinium > Symbiodinium kawagutii. Next base: position 1,643 of record VSDK01000501.1, on the reverse strand, counting down.
ATAGGAGCACACATAGGAGAGCAAATAGGAGCACACATCTGAGAAACACATATGAGAACACAAAGGAGCACACGGCTGAAAGCACATAGGAGCACACATAGGAGAGCAAATAGGAGCACACATCTGAGAAACACATATGAGAACACAAAGGAGCACACGGCTGAAAGCACATAGGAGCACACATAGGAGAGCAAATAGGAGCACACATCTGAGAAACACATATGAGAACACAAAGGAGCACACGGCTGAAAGCACATAGGAGCACACATAGGAGAGCAAATAGGAGCACACATCTGAGAAACACATATGAGAACACAAAGGAGCACACGGCTGAAAGCACATAGGAGCACACATAGGAGAGCAAATAGGAGCACACATCTGAGAAACACATATGAGAACACAAAGGAGCACACGGCTGAAAGCACATAGGAGCACACATAGGAGAGCAAATAGGAGCACACATCTGAGAAACACATATGAGAACACAAAGGAGCACACGGCTGAAAGCACATAGGAGCACACATAGGAGAGCAAATAGGAGCACACATCTGAGAAACACATATGAGAACACAAAGGAGCACACGGCTGAAAGCACATAGGAGCACACATAGGAGAGCAAATAGGAGCACACATCTGAGAAACACATATGAGAACACAAAGGAGCACACGGCTGAAAGCACATAGGAGCACACATAGGAGAGCAAATAGGAGCACACATCTGAGAAACACATATGAGAACACAAAGGAGCACACGGCTGAAAGCACATAGGAGCACACATAGGAGAGCAAATAGGAGCACACATCTGAGAAACACATATGAGAACACAAAGGAGCACACGGCTGAAAGCACATAGGAGCACACATAGGAGAGCAAATAGGAGCACACATCTGAGAAACACATATGAGAACACAAAGGAGCACACGGCTGAAAGCACATAGGAGCACACATAGGAGAGCAAATAGGAGCACACATCTGAGAAACACATATGAGAACACAAAGGAGCACACGGCTGAAAGCACATAGGAGCACACATAGGAGAGCAAATAGGAGCACACATCTGAGAAACACATATGAGAACACAAAGGAGCACACGGCTGAAAGCACATAGGAGCACACATAGGAGAGCAAATAGGAGCACACATCTGAGAAACACATATGAGAACACAAAGGAGCACACGGCTGAAAGCACATAGGAGCACACATAGGAGAGCAAATAGGAGCACACATCTGAGAAACACATATGAGAACACAAAGGAGCACACGGCTGAAAGCACATAGGAGCACACATAGGAGAGCAAATAGGAGCACACATCTGAGAAACACATATGAGAACACAAAGGAGCACACGGCTGAAAGCACATAGGAGCACACATAGGAGAGCAAATAGGAGCACACATCTGAGAAACACATATGAGAACACAAAGGAGCACACGGCTGAAAGCACATAGGAGCACACATAGGAGAGCAAATAGGAGCACACATTTTAGAAAACACATATGAGAACACAAAGGAGCACACGGTTGAACCGACATAGGAGCACACATAGGAGAGCAAATAGGAGCACACATTTTAGAAAACACGTATGAGAACACAACGGAGCACACGGTTGAAAGCACATAGGAGCACACATAGGAGAGCAAAT
>VSDK01000496.1:229727-316275 GCA_009767595.1 Symbiodinium kawagutii | reverse complement strand
ACTGATGGTGAGAGGTGGGAGGGGTTCACAACAGAAAGTTTTGTCACAATTCATTCACCAATGCTTTTCATGCCACTGATATTCAATCCATCATCAGGTTACATGGTGCTTGGAATACCTGAGATTTAATCGGGACTGGTGGGTATGATGAACCGATCATTGCACACAAACCATGTACATTATGTGTCTCATTTGTACTCATTGATGATCAACTATCATACAAGATCACTTCTCACACTTGCTTTTGCATGTAGCTACAAAATCCAGCATGCACAGGAATGTTGTTCAAAACTATATAAGCTATGATTGGTTTTAGGTAAGCATTTCACATCTGAAAAACAATTTACAAACATTGATGAGTTGACCCTGGATCCGGTGATAATCATTGCAAACCGTTTTGGGAAAACACCAATTCGATCGTGTTGTGTAAATCTCACAATGCAAAATTCACTTTGGGAACCCTGGTGTAACTGATGTATGACATAGCGCTCCTGTTCTTGGGAGGTGACCCTGGTAGGTTTTCGATGTTGAAGACTTGGCTGGTGAATACCTCCCTTGATGCGATCGATGTTGAAGAGCACTTCCAGAAAATGGTCCGTGACGACCGAACCGATCGGTGGGTCACAATGAGCATCTTCCAACTTGAACAAAAATATGGAACCAGTCCAGAAGCCAAAGAGTTCATCAACGACCTTATTTCAGGACTGTTGTTAATCAACATTATATATACTTTGTTCCGTTTAAAGACCATCAGCTTTAACAACTACATTTTATGATGCTTTATGTTTAAACATCCCCAGCAATTACATTTGATGGTGGTGGACTCTGATTGTAAATTCATTTGGTACATGTTATATGGATGGAATGTTCTTTTCTCTTCTAAGTTTACCAAGCTCATTTCCTTCCCAGCTGCATCCTGCCTGCCCCTTTCCAGGACAGACTGGAACTCCACATCCACAATCCAACAATCCTAAGGCAACAATGTACAAGGTGCTGAAAGATGTGCTGCAGGAGAAGGGTGAAGGGACTCGGTGCATGACCAATGTCAGAGTTGGTGGGCGGGTTCGGTCAGCTGCAGCAAAAAAGATTGTTGGAGATCAATTGAAAAAGGGCATGGAACAGTTGGAAGACACCCCGCTGTTGGACATGAAGACTGGTGAGATCAAGAAGAAAAAGAAAAAGGTACCCAAGGAGAAAACCCCACAAGACCTTGCACTGAAAGAAGCCAAAGCTTACGTCAAAAAGTTCCATGGATGAACTCGGTAATCTATTTTCAATCTTCGGGGGTCCAGTGTGTGTGTGTGTGTGCGTGTGTCATGATGGCCATAAATGTATGAGATCATTTGGGCTTGGGGTATCCCTACAACTTCTGAAACCAAAGTACTGGCAACATAACAGCTACTTCGGGGTCATCTTCAATGGTTGGCTGGACACAGAGAAAGAGTGGGTCAAAACCATTGAGCATGACTGCCGAGACGCAAAGCGTCGAGTGAACTTGCAGAGGGGTCCCAAGCCTAGGCCAGCCACCACGGCTGATGAAGCTGAGATCAATCACTCGGGAGAGGATGAAACGTAGAGGGCACTCACCTCCTCATCAAAGCTGGAAATGATAAAACCATGCCCCAAGTTATGATACATATATTTCATGCAATATCAATCGCGAATATGTGACTTTGACCACAACAGCCCAAGGGGTCTCATACTTGATCAGGCATCATGATCATTTGATCATTTTACTGTCGGTTCTCAGGGGATTGACTGCTTTGCTATGATGAGACAGGAGGTGGGTCTACCCATATCCTCAAATCTGACCGTTTGTGACTGGATGGCTGAAACGCCATTGTCGGGGAACAATCGCATAGATCAGGACTAGGTTTGTTCTTTTCAATAATCTTACGAATTAATGCCAAGTATCGTTTTTGTTGTTGAGATGCCAGAAGTATCACTTGGTTACCCAAAAACCTGACCTATGCGCTTTTGTTGTGATGACTGATGAGTCATGCTTTCAACGGGGATACATCGGGCAAATTAAGAACCCGATTGACCAAATATGGAACATGATCCAAACTGGATCGTGACAAGACCTTTCGATGCTATATGGATTGAACCACTCAGCATAAAGAAAAACGCCTGTGTCCTCCCAAGAGCTGCTCCTTTGTCCAGGCTGAGTGCTCATGCGAGATTCACGGTGATGTGCTGCAATGTCCTGCACTGGGTGGGCTGATGTGATTTGGGCTTCAGGTGTAATGGCACATGGGCCATGGTCCATGACTGATGGGGGGAACCACAGTTTCTATTTGTTCGAGTCAAATGGATGCATCCAAATAATGATCCATGTTTCTTCCGGGAGCATGTGCAAAAGTTCAACAACCTCAGGAACACTTGAACCCAAACATTCAACAATGAGTGGCCATGGAACCATTCTGACAACTTAGAGAATTTGCTGCACTAGACATCCAAACCACAGCCATGGATATCGTTGAAGAATTTTTGATGCTGGGCCGCTGTGCTCTTCGGCTGGCACTACTATGGTTGGAACAAATTCTTAGCTAGTGCTGTCATGGCAAAAAACTTTGAGGTCAGCATCAGTACGTTGATGGCGATGTTTTCCTTGATCCGACGTCGTTTCCCACAGCGTCTCATGCCGAACCTTGCCTCATGTGTGACCCTGTATATGTATGCAGTGTGTCCATGTATAAATGTGTTCAACCAATATACATGTTTCATATATGGGTTTCAAAAACCAACGATGCGTGGATGTTCTGACTGGTTCCCAATGCGACTCCACATGATCCCAAAGATATGGAAACTGGTTTGCCTGCAAGATGAACCAAGGAGAAGCCTTAGGAGTCTACTTCACCTCAACACGGATCTTGGCAAGAATGGGCCCCGTATGTTTTGGAAATGGCTGGATCGCCAAAGCTGGCGAAAAATGCTTCCTTCCCCACATCAGCAACTGGGACTCTGAAATAGAACAACGCAACTCATAAATCTTACCATGTTTTCCTCTCAGAGACTTTTAGAACCATGATTACTTCACCAGTGTTTATGTTTCTTTTAACATCAAGGGTTGGTTTCCATTGTCAACTAAGGGTGTCGGTGGTCATGGTGGACAAGTCGCTGAATGAGCAGTACTTCATCACAGAGACCCCCATGTTTCTACCTGCAGAGGTGTTTCTTGGATTGTTACAGTTCAAACGATCCATGTACCAAATCAATCGCTTTGGACACCCAGGTTCGCTTCGATATATTCTTATGATTTTGAACTATTCAGGAAACGATTTTTGGGAGAACCTGGTGCAGCTTGGCTAGATTGTTTAGCAATCATTCATGGGCTATGTGTGCATATCAGAATCAATATGAGTTCTGTCCAGTTTGGTTCACAATCTAGGCACTCATGGAGTTCTGGAACCGAAACAGAGATCAAGATTTCTTCCGATGCCACCCAGTGCTTTCCCATCCTGAGATTTGCCTGCATTATTATGTGTGTTTGGTATTGCAACTGACATCAGTTCAGATTCTTCCCCATCCCCTGAAGTTCAATGGCTTGTGTCAGGATACTGACTTGACAAAAGTGGTCCCGCTGGTCATTCATGCTGATGATGCTGAATCACACCGGCGGCGGTCATTCTGTGTTATGACCATGGCCAGCGCGGTTGTGGGGAATGGTTCACCGTGGGACTCACGCATGTTGCTGTATGTCACTGACAACCAGCATTGTGTTGACGAAACTTGGGATACGCTGGATGCATGGGTATGCTGGTCCCTCATGGAATTATCCACAGGCCATTGGCTTGGCAGTGACCCACATGGCAACCACTTGGAGTCCAGAGAATCTGTTTCAGGATCTTTGTTGGCTGGCGGCTACCGGGCTGTGCTTGTTTGCCACAAGGGGGACCAGAAGTACATACAGCGGGCATATCATATGCAGAATTCATGGGTGAGTGATGTGGTATGCTGGCATTGTAGGGCCACACGTACTGGTCAGAACTGCTACACGCAACATGGCAAATTTGCACCTCACCGTGGCACCAAAGCTACTTGATTTAATTGCAGTGACATTTGGACCTGCGATCTGTATGTTGCACATGGCCCAGTTTTTTTTCCTACTCGTCTAGACCTATCCTAGCCCAGGTTGACACCCAGCAGTTCATTCTTCACGGCTGTCGCAACAATCCATGGGTTCAACTTCCTGGATGGCATATAGATTGCATCTATGAAGACTGGTTACATGTGGTGGATCTGGCACTGGTGCCTGATGCTGCTGCGTCTGTTCCTGGACTCGGAGAGCTTTAGCATAGCAGGGCAAAACATCTAAGTACACTGCTGTGGGTACATAGGGCCTTGTTGTGCGCAACTGAGGCTTTGGTCGAGCTATGTGAGACTGACCTTGTGTGGCAAGGTGCTGTGTTATGAAGTGGTTGCTGCATAATTAGTGCACCAGGATATCCAAACTTATAGTCTTTGAACTACGCAGGTGACAATATTGATGATCGATTGCGGGCAGCCTATGTTCAATTTGTGGCTGAATAGCATCCGATGTTCAGGTTGTGGCTGAATGCCGAGCACACCGAATCAGAAACTGGGATATTTAGTGCAGTCATACTTGCATAGGTACCATCGGTTTTTGAGAAATGTGTTTTGATTGCCATTTTTTGTGCAAGAGTAAAGCATCATCCAAGGAAACAAGGGGCAGGTGTTTTGCTTGCTGCTTGGAGGAGACTGGACAGTTTCAATCTGGAGTGACAACAAGTGCTGGACTTGTATCAATGTTTCGGCTGAGGCAGCAACTGCACTGCGTGGGTGGCAAGGCCTATCCGACATTGGCTCAAAAACACTTCAATGCTGCAGACGTGGACTTAGAGAATAGTCATAGGTGATACATACCACATCAAACCATATATCACAAAGAACTAGTGTGCTGAATTTGCTGCCGAACTTCAGGAAAGCGTTGTTCTTGCGAAGTGGCTGATGGGTATCTCAATGGGTGTGGCTGCAGAGCATCCAAATGATCAACATGCTCAGTTTCTTTGTCGACTAGTAGGTACCAGGTAAAAGGGCAGTATATATACTAGTAGTCGTTGGGGGAAGTTCTGAAACTGAGGCTTCGTGCAGCTGTTTTTGTCAACTTGGTTGGCGCACGCAATGCTATGAGTGGAGTTGCTGGGGCTGTTCTACCCACAGATCAAATTCGCAAACTTCAGGAATCTTGAGCTGGCAATAAAGGGCATGTATAACCTTTTAGGGCTACTCTACTTTGATTTGATCGTGCTGCTCAGCCATTCTGGACGCTCAGGAATGCTGCTATTTGTACCACTGTGCTCTGAATGCGCTTGCGCTCGAAGCTGTTCACAGCGGACAACTTCTATGGAAGATCAGACCCAAGTACCACCGGTTACTCAGCTACATAAGATTCATGTGGTGCAAAGAGTTTCCAACCACATTGTTGCTTTTGTTTTCTGGTTTGACCCAAGGATGGACCACATATGCTATGACCAAGCGGCCCGAATCAATCCACTTTGGATCGCCTGTTATGGCGATGAAGACCTTGTTGGTAAGGTCAAGGCTATGGCTGTAGAAGCCATGCCACGAAAAATGGCGCTTCAAGTGATGCGTCGATACATAGCGTATGTGTGTGTTAGGTGGCAAAGGCTGTTGGAGGATGGCTAGCGGCTATGGTTCACATGTGACAACATAGTGTGCATATGGGGTATGTTAGACATCACCTAACCGCCTCCCCAGCTGCTGCCCAGCGGATCTGTCCTTCGCACCACCAGCAGCACGGCAAAGAGGCAGTGCCAGCGATGCCGGATCAGGTGGGTGAAGTTGGGGTGATTACGGTTTTACTGGGGACCATGCCCTTTAAATTGATTATGTGGTCCATGGATGGTTATGTTACACCACATATGCTACATAATTGTTTGGAATTGTGGTTGGGTTGCATCCTCAGTATACCCCAGGGTTCTAAGTGACCTCATTTGGGTCTAAGTGACCTCTTTATACCTGGAATTCCTTATGTGTTTTTGGCATAAGTGACCTCTTTTGGGAATTTCCTAAGTGCCCCTTTACATTAAGGTCACTTAACAAAAAACACAAAAAAGGTCACAAAGAATCAGCTGGTATATAATATATGATAATTAATTATTTTCAGGTGAGTTTTCCAGAGGGATCCCAAAGGGTAAGTATCATTCGCCCGTGCTGACCAGGATTTGTTGCTAAACATTGATTCACCACCTACGACCGGACGGCACCGTTTCACAGCGTTTCCCTCGCGCCGTTTCGCTTCCTTGGTGACGACTCGCATCTGGTCCAGGATACAGGCATTCCGAAGAGGAGGAACCCCAGTCCAGGTGGCGCCGCGAAGGATACCTACCCGCTATGGCCATGGGATGGCCATGGGATGGCCATGGGATGGTCATGTTGATGTTGAATTGATGATTCATCGATGATTAATGATGGTGAGTGAATGGCAAAATGATGGTAAATTGATCATCTGAGTAGTTGATAGAGTGGTTAATCAATGGCGGAAACTGATTTCGTTCATGATTGATGTGTGGTTAATTTGAATTTTGCTAAATTGAGGTCTCATTTGTCACTGATAGTAGTTGACAATCATCGATTCAATAACGGCTGATTGGGGAGAATCGTCAATTGCGGCTAACTAATAGTGGTGAATATTGGACAAGAAATAATACAAAACCATACGCTCAATGACATTCAATAACTGGGAATACTTCTTCATAGCGGTAACTAGCCAACAATGCCAATGAGGACAGACAATAGCCACGAACTGCTAGGGTCGAAGAAGTCAAGAGAACGTTCATCATCAGTGGACCTTCAGCAATATCTGACCATGACCAATGATTTTTGACCAAAAAGTTTAATGCTCACTAGTCATTAAGCGCCGCAAACCAGCGGTGGTGGCACGATACAAGCGACCGGGACCCCGATAGCCCATTCAATGGCGAATCTTAACCAACCGTAACGTTTGGGTTCCCCACCTTGCAAGCTGATCAACAAGTTGGTCGGCGGCTTGGAGGCTGCGAGGCTGAGATCGAAAGTAAGTCGGTTTGGGAATGGGGCTGTGGATTCCCTGCACCTGTGGCTTTGGTTGACCCGAGATCAGCCCAAGGTCGCTGGGCAGCTAACTCTCAGCAACCACGAGGACAGCAACCGTTGCTCAGCTACGCCCCCCCCACCTTCGTGCGAAGACAGAAACAGCTGCATGGCGCTCAACACCTTCCTCGAGTCGTCGGTGGCCCCTGGAGTTGAGCCTTGTGCTACATGGTTGTTGACCGAACAAAACTGAACCATACTGAACCATTTCTATGGCACAAAAACACGATTGTTGGTGATTCTCCCCTGCTATGACTTGAGGAATGAGGTGCTTGGGTGCATGAGGCATCTGTTGCCACCACGTTTGTCACCTCGATTCTTTGATAAAGAGTACTGCTGCGAGCGCCTTACCATACCCACCTCATCGACGGGAGGGTCGTTTGGACGTCAGAAAAATGTTGAGCACCATTCCAAAGAGTCAATCAAGTCGACTTGTTGTTGAGGTCGGTGGGTGATGGGAAAGAACATGGAAAAACTTGAAGTCTCATGAGCGAAGCAACAATGCCTCCGGTGAGATGGGTCTGGGTGCCAACCATCAGAAACCCAGCGATTTGAGGAGTTCAAACAACTGCGAGTGCCGAGAAGCCACAACGCAGCACATCCCTCAGGTCGAACCTTCACCGGAACCAGGGTTCGTGCCTCCCACCCCGAGAATGCCAAGTCTCTCTCGATAGTATTCCGGATCAATACCCAGAGCTATCAGTACAGCCTCTTCGTTCACCCTCGGCGAGGGAGAAGTTGTGATGATTGAACCATGTGTCGGTGACTGTTCTCGATGCGGTAAAAAATCTGATGTGAAGCCGCATGATGCTACTGTCAAGGACCCGCATTCAGCAAAGTGGCAATGGTTTAAATCACCGAAATGTAACATAGTGTACCGGTGGCACAGTCGGTAAAGTACTACAAAACATGATCACGGTGTTTCTGGCAACCATTATAGGGTCCATTGTCACCGTTACATCCTCATGTGCAGGGTAGACCTCCTACACCTATACAAACTGTGGCCCCCAGTCATCAAATGTTATAAGTGTTCATTTGCCACTTCACTATGGCATTGTGGTTATATTTCTCAGACCTGCCTGTTACCCTAGTCATAAACCAACAAATCGCGAACATTTGGGGCTCCGAGTCCCTTATACTGATGACCGGTTGATTTTAGCGCCTGACTCGCAGACAGCAGCTATAGCTTAGTTTATTCACCGAACTTTGCTGAGGGGGCCAATCCCTTTGACCAGCAGCTGGGTTTCCATGAGTATCAAGTATTGATTGATATTGATTGTAAACCTTCTGAACCGATACACACCAATAGTATCCAATAGTATGTATTATCCATAAATTAACCAACAACAATTGATAGTGATTAATTCTCAAGTATCAATAATGATTGATTAATCATCCATCAATGATTCATAGGACGTAACTCTTTGGTAATATGATACATTAAATTCATCCATTCATGATCAATAATTATCCATTAATAGCCATCAATACTTGTCCATGGTTATCCTCGTTGCTGTTGCAGTCATCAGTCCCCTTCAGCCATCCCTGCTAGCGCTAGGCGCGACTTTGTGTGGCTGGTCCCTGGCGCCGCCCCTGTGAGAAAACATATCTAAAGCCCATGTGGACGATGATTTCGGGATAGAAACAGCTAAGTTGAGAATCTAACAACTTATGATTCCCATTCATTCCAGTCTGGCTGGCTCAAAAATCCACCAATCATTGGTGAAACCCACAGTTTCTCCATAAAAATCATGAAACCTGAGGATTTTCAAGCCAGCTGTGAACAATGAAGCTGCACCCTGGAGCTGGCCATCGAGCAGCTCATGGATCAGCATCATCTGACGTTCACACACGTCGACCACTTGTGCTTCACTGCCATCTTCACCTGGCTGGGCCCATGACATGTGCTGGGGCCACAGTTGGGGGTGTTTCGGCATGATGTGACCCTTGGGCTGGCCACAGTTCTAGACAGAAACACGGTACCGTTCGCCCAAAGATCCGTGCCAGGTGCTGCTGGTGGTGCTGGTGCTTTTCTGTTGGAAGCTTCGTGGGTTGCTTTCGTGCCCTAGGCGCTGTTCAGGGCCAAAAGGGTGCGTGCATGGCAGAGCAATCATTCAGGGTTGCGATGCCCTGGCTATCCACCCTGTAGCAAAGGTGGCACAGGGGTAGCAGCAAATCAATATCAAGCAGCGTCAACTGGCAGTTCTTGTGATCCCAGAATGGTTGGTGATCAATGTTATCAGTGACTGATAATGATCATTAGGCAGTAATCACCAACAATGTTTGATGAATAGTGTTTAACAATTGTAAAGCAAGAATGTTTGTTAACCGTCGTCAACCACTTTTGCAGGGAGGGACTGGTTCTCTGATATTCATCCCCTTACCATGTTCCGAGCAAACATGCTGGTGCTGAGCCAGCCACATTGCAAGCGTGATACGTCTGCTCTGTTTTGGTGATATTGCTCCCAGAAATGCTGCTGATAGCAAACCTTGAACAGCCTCAATCTATCATAGATGCCTACAACTTAAAGCAAGTTTCCCTACAAGTTGCACTATAAAACCATTTCTAAATGACCATTTGAGAAAACTCAAGATCGACCTATAATATATTATATATATATATTCATATGGTGGTTTCTCAAAATAGGGAGCCCCTACAAATAGTTGGTTTATTACCATAAATGACTATTAGTGGATGATTTGGGGGGATCCCTATTCTGAGAAACCACCATATATATATATATATAGCACCCGGGTTTCAAACGTAGATTTTCCCTGGGTCCCTGAGATGCCTTCTTTGTGTCACTGCTATGGGTGATGAAGATATCTCCAAGCTCATCCATGGTGATTCTGAATAGTTGGATGGGTATTAACATGTCCCTATGCTTCCAGTTACCATGAAATAGTAGGTAACCAACCCCAGTTACAACATCTGGTAGAAACCAGCTGGTTACCGAGTATCATGGTAACTGGAAGTATTAACCTGCAGTAACCACTCATTCACCACTGATGCCATGGAAAACTGTCGGATCTCAACCATTGCTACTATCAAGCACTTGCAGAGCTTGGTATTCAACCACCGGACCTTTGATAGGAACCATATTGTTTGGTTAGTACACAATCACCAATGAACAACCCATCTGAAAATTATGATGATCGAGTACTAACCAAACGCTATGGTGTCAAGTACTAAAAACAGATCTGGTTGGTGGTAACCCATCTGAAAATATTGATAAACCAACCTGGTTGGTGGTATTAACTATGAAAAACATTGGTCAACCGACCAGTTCCTCACAATCACTAGGGAAAATAAAAATTGTCGATCAAACCACCAACCAGGACCAGCAACCATTTTTTGATGCTGGGAAAAAATGTTTCGAACCGACCAGGTATCACCAAGCTTTCTGGGGCCTGCCTTCGATATCTTCGCTGTCGTGGTCACATCTGTGATTCGATGTGTTTCATGAACCGAAATTGCAGTCCATCAGCACGTTGATCTCACCCCATGACTGCTGCTTATATCCCTACTACTAATATGATATACCCCTATTATTGTTGAAGGTATCCATACTAGTGTTGTCGATATCACATTTTCCGATGATTGTTGATATCCCCCTGGTTGGGCACTGCCACCCTTCACAACCATTGAAAATCACAAACGTCACAGGCGCACCGTGTGAGCGCGAGCGAGGCCTGCTACAACGGATTCGGCCACGAGCAAACTCACCACTTCTTCCGAATACTTCCTGAGCTTGGATCTGCATCTCCAGTTAGTCTCTGGTTGCTAACCATGGTTATAGGGGTCAGTTGAGCTACCTCACAGGGTAGAACTAAGCATGGTTTTAACCTCAGTTGAACATCCAAGAGCTTTGCTCGTTGGAGCTCTGGCCCCCACCAACTCGGATATGCGCCGCTCAGCGAGTGAAGCCATGGTACCCTGGCTTAGCCATGGAACCATGGAACTTGTAAGCCAAAGTAATAACCTCCACTTACAAACTGGCAAACTGGAGACCTCTTTTCTAATCTGCTGACCTCGCAACCAAAAGAGGATCCAACGGCTAAGGATTAACAATTCTTCACCATTGTAGTAAGGATCCTATTCACCCTGTGTGGGTATCCTTACCGGATATCGGCACTGTGGGTCACCCCTGAAGCAAAAGCTACACACAGCGGAAGCGTCACTTTTGATGACCTTTTCAATCAAGGCTTCCAAGCTCAAGATGGTCCGCTGGAAGCAAGAGCAATAACATCTGCACGTTGGCAACCCTATTCCCTGGGGGTTGAAAGAAAACGGTCACAAATATGAATTAAAAAATCAGAAAACATTTAAGAAAACATGGAAAACACGTAGTTTAAAATAGATAGCCAGGCAACCCTCCCAACCTATACCCATAGCTGTTCACATCCCAAAAAAACGACCAGAATAGTCTTTGTGGGCAGGTTTACCTACCTATCTTTTGGATGGTTGTGACACATGCCGTGCCCATGATCACTATTCAACATGGACAACCTTTAACCATCATCAACACTTTGATCATCACAACCAATTTTTGCTTTCTAAAACATAGGGTGATCTTCTGTTTATGCAGGCCCCAGGGCCTCCCAAAATGTAGAGGATAATTCTACCCCGAGAACTAGGTATGATTAACCATCACCAATCATAAGCCAACGTCGTTGCTTACAGCAGGAAGCAAATGGAGTCGCCAGTTTAACCGTGAGAAGTGGACCATGAACCAAGCTGAACCAAGCTCTTAGGACCCGTAGTTGCGGGGCGTTGCGCCCTCATCGGCGGCTTGGGAGTTGCATGGTCGCAATCGGTTCATAGTCCATAAACTGCACTGGTGATTACCTGGTTGGTGGCTGTCAACCGGCCAACCCTCGGCTGATACTGGGAAAATATAAATGTCTAAAACCACCAACCAGTTCCTTACAACTGATATATCAACTGATTCTCTTTTGCTCAGAATGCCTCTGCCTGAACACATGGCACCACACGGCGTCGGAGCCAAGGCACAGAATGTCTTTGTTGTATTCCAGAGCCAAGTTGACAACAGTAACATTGACTTCACCCGTGTCGCTATCCCGAACAGTGTCGATGTTTTGCAGCAAAAGGGCTTTGAAAACCTCGGTGATCGCATGCGCTGGTCATGTGCTCACTGGTCGTTGGATATATCGGTGTTTCTCAAAATGGACAACCCCCCAAATCAACACCATTCATACTAATAAACCAACCATTATAGTTGGTATATCTCCTATCATTGCCTATTTTTCCCTTGTCAATAACCATGGTTTGTTGGTTTCTAAAAATAGGGGTACCCCCAAATCATCCACTATTAGCCATTTATAGTCATAAACCAGCCATAACTTGGGGGCTCCGTATGGCTTGAGAAACCACCACTACTACACCAAGCATTTTTGGAGCTTCCCAACAAGGCTTACCCCCAGAGCCTGGCCGCAGCTCAGAATCCGTGGGAGCCCCAGAGCCGAGACAACGGCCAGGCGCCTGGTTGGAGACCGTCATTCCTGGTTGGTGGTTGAATCACTTTTTTTTGCCTGCTGTCTGGGAGCTTATTGCTCGCTAGCTGTGAGGTTGCACCATCATGAAAAATATGCGGCCATGGGTCAAGCAGTTAATCAACCAAGGTTCATGGAAGATTTCCACCAACATAGGGAAAGCAATGGTTAACTCATGGGGGATTTCCACCCACTGCCATATGTGCAAGACAACCAACCAACCCTTTGTTAATACATATGGAAAAAATGTCAATCCAACCACCGACCAGTAGTACCATTGTTGTTGGCTGTGATCCCCTACTATTAACCTCTAGAAACCCCTTTTAAAACTTGTCTAAAACCACCATTGCCCGTTCGAATGAAACGATCCAGCAACCAACTTGTTGGTTTCTTACATCATAGAAGCCCCAAAAAATGGATCGTTTGTTACTAGAAATGGTTTAGAATGAATGACTTGGGTATGTGCCAATTTAATCCCACCCAGTCAACCAATCTAGAAATCATAGTAAAAATTGTTATTGAAGTCAATAATCCCGCTATTGATCATGTTTTTACCAGAAAAATGGTCAACCAATAGTTTCCAATCGTAAAATGATCATTTTCTGGTGGGGCCCAGGCTGGTTACCCTACGGATCCCCTAGGCTTGGCACAAACTTTGACCAGGTCCAAAAGTAGCCTATGCCTTGAGCCCACTTCAATGATGGATGCACCACCAAGCCACCACCCAGGTTTCCATGACCTTCAGAAGATCCTGCGTTCCGGTGGTCACTGACCTTCTGGATCGAAAAATGATCGTGGCTTATGGGGTGAAATAGGGCTTAATGATGGTTTTAAAGAGGATTCATACATTTTAATAGGGGGCACATAGTGTTTATTGACGGTGCATACGATTGCAAACCTATGATTTATCATGATTATGATGGTGAGTCGCAGTGATATATCACACACCACCCAACAAACTGTATGTCAAATTATATATCGGGATAGTGATGTGCTTCCTGGTGGGAGAGCCCATGGAATCGATGATCGGGAAAGAGATTGGATATGTTTGGAAGAGAGCAACAATTATACATGGGGAAACACCCAGATGTAGGACTGGTTTGGGCAAACATCCAGAATTGTAATCTGGTAAAAACCACACGAAAGAACCCATAAGTCCGTATGCCCAGTCAACATGTTTGGAAGCAAGTCTTAACGACTTGGAATATGCCAATGTGCAGGATCACTTGCGTATCGCAGTATCGACTGCATCAAAAAATGGTGCAGCTCACATGTGTAGGATGGAGTGGAGTGCTGACATTGCAAAGGAAGGTTTGGAGCTGGGTAGCGTGGGTTGCTTCATGTTGCTTCCATAGCAAGGTGGGCTGCTTTGAATGAAAAGACATTCCTACCAAGACTCGAAAGAAGAGAAAGGAATCGCATGGCCAGCAAATGCCAGAAGCAGATTTACAACTTTCAACGAACTTAGTCGATTAGCTACCAATACAAACATGGTAAATGAAAGTAAAAAATGGTGAATAGGCCTATGAAGTAGGTGAACCAATCCCAACAAAGCCATGGTAAGCCATGTCATGAGCTCGCGGGCGCCGAATTGGTGCTGAAAACTGACAGCCACCTGCCTTCTTCACGATGTCATTGGTCACCTCAAGGATGTGTCGGTCCGGATCTCCCAGTGTGAGGGCTAGCATATCCGTCTCGAACTGCGCCATGCTGTCTTGTATATCGGCCTGCCGGCGCCGAGATGTGCAACATCCCCGCAGCTTGGAGTTCCAGCGCAAGGGGCGCCCCTTGGAATGCTGCCTTTGTAGCCACAAACCAGGACCTCACAAACCTTTGGAAATTCGATCTGGAACGCTCAGACCAGCTCATAAGCGTGGTCTCCAAAAAGGGGATAGCCAGGTCTGGCCAGCCAGCAACTTGAGAAGGACACCATGATTGGCAACCAGCAATAGTTGGTGAGTGTTGATTGTTGAGTCGTGGTAATTGCTGGTGCTCTCTTCGGATTTCCTTTGAAAATGATTCGGGAGAATTGCCCCCAGAAACTCCTTTTGCAATGTCTCTGCAGCGACTGCTGTTGGAGAGAATTCAGGAGAGTATTACGCTGCCCCTGTGATTAATTGATATTAATTGTTCTCCATCTGTATGCTTTTTGCATCCGTACTCTCCGAAGACGTATTTCACACATGCTTTTCCTTTTTCCTGACAGGTTCTGTTGCCGTGTAAATATATAACATTATGTATGTGTAGGCAAAAAAAGGTACAAATAGATATGTATTTATCTATCTATTCATTTATCTATCATTATACATGTATCTATCATTATTCATCTTTCCACGTATATATATATATATAAGTATATATGAACATATCTTTATATCACTATATATATACATGCACACACAATTACAATCAATATCAAATAATTACACATAGACACCAAAATTATTTCTGCAATACGCATGGTGCACACCGCACATGCACTACCTTGGTCATTTCAATTGCGGATGAGAGACCAAAATGGATGACCATACCTTGATGAATATCCAAGAAATGATCCTGATGAACATTAGCATATCATGTGGTTGACCATGTTTGATGATTATCTTGATGATATGCATGGTGAGCCTGGTGAGCATATCCAACATTAACAGCTATTCATAGGGTTAACGATCAACCACATGATTCCATCATTTTCCAATGAGCATTTCTTCATTACAGCTTAATCCTTACGTGAAGCCACCAGCCATCCGTGCAAGTCTGGACCCGCCCAACCTTGGCTTTGTCGGCATTCACATCTTGAGCGATCAAAATCAGTTCTTTCGTCATCTTCTGACATAAAATCCTGGAGATTGGAGTCATGATGTTGGTTTCACCCATCACGGGCTTAGCATGCTGTTCGGGTAACCCCCCTGTGGTTCCCCAGTGAGCTTGGGCAGTTGATAATGCCCGGCTTTCAGTCACAGTGGTGCAGCCACAGCCCGCTTTTAAACGCAAAGTCACATCCCAAACACGCGCTGCCTTTGGAAAAAGGTGGTAGCAACTACAAAATAGCAATGCCAGACCACTTTAGTTGCTGGAGAAGAGACCATTCAACTCTATGTGCGTCCACTCACCTGATTACTTTGCCCTGCTTGGCATATAGATTTGCATCACATTTACCCGCACGCCTTAATATGGGTGGGAGATCATGACTTTGGTGGATATGCAAATGGCGTACTGATGCGTACTGTATGAGCAGTGAAACACTTGTGAGATCCGGCGCGCAATGCCAGGGGATGAAACGTCCGACATTCCAATAGATAATAGGTGGTCATACTTGGATGTACAGTTGGGATTCTAAGTGGGGTATACCTCCGTTTAGCATCCAGGGTTGGAGTCAGGGGAACCATGCATCAAAGGGGATGGTTTAGTAGAAGTAGGTAATTCGAACCGTTCATTGTAAGGAATGATTGATTCAGTCAACAAATACCGAACCAACATCAACCACCAATACTGAACCATTCGTCACTTATCGTGGTTGGCATTCCCAACGATGAATTATTGTCAACCATTGCTATTGACCAACCATACAGATATCCACGGTGGCCATGGCCACGACGAAACTGTTGGTCACATCCTCATGTTTCCCACAACTCGCTGAAGGGTTGGTTGCCCAGAGAAGTCCCTTAATGTTTCAAGTGGCAGATCCGCAACTCGAACAGCACTTCATGTATTGGACCAGCAAGAATAGCTACAGGACAGGCAGGGGGATCTGCTTGGTCACTGGCACCCTCTCGGTAGGTCAATCCTTAAACAAACGAAGTCGATAAAGTTGATGACATGATCCCATTGTGGACACACCATAGCGCCCAAGCAATCCAAAGAGTGACTAGACACGGCTGCATTTAAGATGTACGGATTGAAACCCTTGTTCAGCCAACTTGGTTCACAGAACGACTACAAGTCGTGGCAGATATGACTCTAGTAGCTGGTGGCATATCACTCGAATGGTTCATTCTTGGGGGGTATCCCCCTGTCACATCTTTATCAGCCACAGTATTGAACATCCAGTTGGTAGATATGCAGGAAGTAACAACATCATAAACCAATGGTAGGTTGATAAGCGTCTACTTAAACAATCCCCATACTTGAACCGTATCATATAATCATCAAGCAAGATGAGTCATGAAGAAACATAATTCAATAATTGATACTCCAACATACACCAACTAACCACAACTTAAACATCAACTGACCGCTCATTAACCCATCAACTAACATGAATCAACCGTCAATTAACCATCAAAAAAGAATCACAACTCACCTATCAATTCACCATCACCCTCCCGTTATGCAAGGGTCACTTAACATAAATCAACCCATCAATTCACCATCCCCTTCAACTAACATGAATCAACCCGTCAATTAACCATCCCCCATCCCCGTCCTCTGATTTGCTGCCACAATCAGCGTCTCCCCCCAATCCGACGCAGCCCATGCGGCCGCCAGGCCGCCAAAAGCGACCAAAAAGCGGAGCATGGCGCAGCAGGGCACAGTACAGCTGAGGGCAAAATTTGGTGGTTGGAGCTATGAAAACGTGGCTTATTCTGTGATTTTAATAGCTTTGATCTGATTTAAAGCATGAAATTCATATTATTGGTAACTGGTCATGAGAATATTGGAATTGATGATGACGATTTTAATATGTCATGATTGGTGGCCCGTGATTCTTGATGATAGTCAAACCATGCAAACCATGGTGCTTGCCTGTGCTAACGTTGTAATGTGGCTGATGCGTGGCCGAGCGGTTGATGGTTGATGATGATCAACTAGTTGATGGCCGTGAAGGAACACCACTCTCCGGCCATGACGGATCCGGGGATGTGCTCTGCATAAAGGCAATGATCTCTGCATGACATCTTGCTGATGCAGTCACCTTTGGTGGCGGCTTGAGAGCGCAGAGGTGTGGATCGCGAATGGCATGGAAATCAGCCCTAAATACTCAGTGAATGTGGTTGTCTGCGCATGGAGTATGGCCAAGTCTCCAATCAAAGGGATTTTTTCTTGATTGAGACACCACCCCCAATCTTGGATGCAATTCCAATTCTATAATCAAATGTTGTTAATTCACTATTGTAAATTGCAACAGATTTGCTGTTAAACCGATGGAATGCATTGCCAAAAACCACCCAAGTTGTCTTCCATTCACCAGTGTTGACCATGTAATAGGACAACCGCACGGCGATACATCTCCACTTGATCTCCACTGATGTTCAAATACCAAACGGCCGGAATGTGACGGCTGGTACCAGCACAAAAATAGTCAGAAAGAAAGCAGTTGATTTGAACAATAGACTCAAAAGATACTGTAATCAACCCGCAAATTGGAATTCTTAGGAGAAGGGATTGCAAGAAAATCCAACTTTGTAATTATCCTATGTGTACATTTGGGTCTTTCTCAAAATAGGAAACCCAAGTTATCATCCAGTTTATGCACCACTTGTAGTAATTACCATCCAGTTTGGGTTCCCTACTTTGAGAACCACCATGTATAATTGATCTGCTTTTATTTCGTTTAAACCGCATAGCAAAGTTGACCTCATGTTCATACTGAGTTGTCTTTCATGTGCACAGTGCATCGCCACCCAAACCAGCTCTGGCTTCTCACCATTTGCATGAGCATATCTTAACAGAAGTAATCAGGATAAGGTAAATTGATGGTTTTACAACCAACATTGATGGTGAACTGATTGTGAGTAATGGTTATTTAGTGGTAGATTAATCGTTAAGTGTTCGTTCAACAAGCTCAATGATGGCGGTTGACGATGGGCTTCACCAACGATAAATTAATGGTTGGTAGTGGTGGCTCATGCATATCATCCCATTGTTACCCAGCTATCAACTAGTTGATAATGGCTATGCATTGATGTTTAACAACGAGCATTTGCATTGATATCGAGAGATTGGCTGATAGCAAACTGTGTAGTGGAGAATCACCAACTAAAATCTTTTTAAATACATCATATACCGTGTATATTGATTTATGCATCTTTGTATGTTTTATGCGTAATGCATGTATACATCTTATGTACAATGTGGCTGTGGGTCAAAACCCTGTACCCCAGCTGTTCACATGGCATAAATCAAATTAGTCAAACTGTTGCGGTGCTCACCTACGCGAGTTGATTGTGCTTCACGAGCCCTACAAAAAATATGCGCAAGTCAGCCAACCAAGCATTTCCTAATACATTTGTTGGTTGGTTGGTTGATTATTGGGAGTTTTATTTTGTTGGGTACTAGTTGGGAAACTGAAAAATGTTTAAAGCCACCAACTAGCAGCTCATGTGTTGGTTGCTCAATATTGACCTGTAGCATCCCAGGGATATATAGTTGGTATATCCCCGATTCTTGTTGGTTATGATCCCCTATCAACCATTTACCAGCCATATAAATGAACTCACTCATTAGGTAGTAGTTGTAATGCCCATGCACAGGGGCTAATAACTCATCAACAGATTCAACAGTGTGTAAGGGTTTCTGTTATCAATTAGCCAAGATGTTATACCACTAATATGAATGATTTGCAGGTGGTAAATCATGCAAATTGACAACTATCTGGGCTAATCATTTATTAGTAAATCAACTATTTATTAGTAATTAATGATAACCATCAACCATTAGTAAATCAACCATTTCTTAATTGTTGATGCCCATGCAAGCTAGGCCAGCCCACCCAAAGCCCGCAGCTCGGACCTCGTGGCCAACAATGAGCCTAGCAGCCAATCCCATCTTCGATGGTCGGTGCTGAATGGTTCCATCACGGGTGATTCATGGTAGCTCAATGGTGGTCAATTGGTGGTGATATGCTGGTGAAATGGTGGCGAAATGGTGGTTTCTCAAGCCAGTTTGGGAACCTCAAAGCTATGGTTGCTTTATTGCTATAGATGCTTAATCTTGGATGATAACTGGGGGGTCCCCCATTTTGAGAAACCACCAATGGTTGCTAAATGGTGGTGCTAAGTGGTGGTTAAAAACAATCAGTGACCATCAAGCGTGATCGATAGCCGTGTTGGTTTGTTGGTGTGTTTCTTTCTCTGTTCAAAAAGGAGGCGAATGCCCCCTGAGCAAACTCAAACCACTACGGTGACTCATCACAAAATCAGGACTACACCAATGTAGCGAGCCGCATTCGATCAACGACGCCAACAGGAACGCTGCTTCGAGAGCTCCTGGAAACTGACAGCTTGGCCCTAACGGGGTCGCTGCAGCTGAGAGCGAGATGGGGAGGATCACCACGTCGTGGCCATGCTTGCGGTGGGCTTGGGGCTTTGGGGAGATGGGGGGTTCACTTGAGGGATCAAGCGTTTAAGACACCGTTATGAACCAAGAACCAGTATTAGTCAGGCTGATGAGCCACAGTTGAGATTGTTGTTGGTCAGCCTTCATTTCCAGATATACGGATTACCCTCTGGTAAACTAACATGGCTGGCTGGAAAATCCAGCATTGCCATGGATGCTTTCCCAGGCTTTCGATTGCCATGATGGATTTTCCATTGCCACAACCAGACTTTCCAGAGGGTAATCCCAGACTTCCAGAGAGTAATCCCAGACTTCCAAAGGAGCAATCCCAGTCTGGTTGTGGCTCTCCCGGTCGCCCAGCATGCGCTGTGCGTTGGTCGAGTCGCTGTTGATCTGACGCCGGTGGACCACCCGCATCCGCAATGGCGACCTGCCGTGGCAAGGATGCATGACCGGCGGGGGGTCCGACAATCCGTCATGAAGGGACTAATAAAATGATGGAAAATAATAAGGATGATGATAAGGATGGTCACAATAATGGTGATGAGGGATGATCAATCATCAAGGCAGACTGCCGAGAATAGTGATTGTCCAATCATTTGCTTTAAGCCTTCGGTAGCCTTCATCACTTGGTTATCATCCTCAGCTGGTACACTATAATGGACGAGTAAGGATGAGAATGGATGTACAGCAGGGTAAAACAAATCATCAAGATTGGATGATGACATATGCTCCTCATATTCTGATTTTTGGTTGATGAATGGTTGAAAGGTGACATGATAGAGAATGATAACGAATAATGTCTCACAAAAAACTACCGGTTGACTATATGGCAGTGGGTCAAAACCCTATACCCCTAGTTCCCCTATCATTAACCATTATTTTCCCTATGAAATGGTTGGTGGTTATCCCCTGTTATTGGTTGGTCAAAGCCTTGACCCAGCTCGCCATATCAACTATTGAGTGACTATATGGTGGTTTCTCCAAGTAGGGGTACTCCCAAATCATCCACTATTAACCATTTACAGTCTATAAACCAACCATTTTTGGGGTCCCATATTTAGAGAAACACCCATATATCATCCACATACCCCGTACCCCTGCTTCCCCCGTCATTAACCATTGTTTTCCCTATGATTTGGTTGGTCATTATAAGCCATTATTGGTGGTTAATATTGACCCGCACCCATATATCATCCACAATTCTACCAGACGTTGCAGTTGGGATTCGGGGCACTGCACCAGCTGGGTCCCGGGTCCTTCAAGGACACCACCAGCTGCATCTTCTCCACAGAGAGCTCGGCGACTAGGGCACCACTAAGGCCACGGACCATGACCTGACCAGCGCCACGAAGGGACATAGGAATCGCTGGCTACCCGTAATGGTTAAATCTATGGTTAAATCATAGGGTTAACTATATTAACTATGATCAACTATGGTAATAATCAGATTAACAACTATAAATCTATGGTTAAATCTATGGTTAAATCTATGCTAATCTAGTAGTAATCATAGATTTGCAACTATAAATCTATGGTTAAGTCTATCAACTACGGTAAATCTATTTCCAATCTATGATTAACCTATGGTCAATCTGTGGTTAATCTATGATTAATCCATGGTTAATCTTACCCAACAATGGTACTCTAAGGTTGATTTTGAGAGTTGTGGGTAACCTACAGTTTGACATTGGTGAATGTATGATGAATCTATGGCTTAACATTAGGGAATCAATAGTTAAACTATGGTTAATCATAGGTTGTAACCATATACATGGTGAATCTATGGTGAGTTTTATGATGAATCATTGGCTAATCTAAGGTTAATGGATGGTTAATCAATAGAGTGATGGTTTGAAGACTATGCGTAATCAGTAGAGGGTTTAACTCTGGTAATTTAATTGATAATCAATGAAGCATCAAGTTGGTTAACTAGTTGACACTTTGGTTAAAAAATAGATGGTAATCAATGGTCTATTATGGTAATCCGTCATGAGTCTATGGTGAATCTATGGTAAATCGGCGGTTTACTGTAATCATTGGTTAATCTATGGATGAACCAATGATCATGAACCCATGATCATGAACCAATGATGGTGAGCCAATAGTAGTTGAGGTTAATCGCTAGCCAATCTATGGCTAATTCAAGAATAAATCAATGATTGTTGTAATGATTGGTGAATTTTCCATGGTTCACAACTATCAATGGTCAAAAATCTGGTGAATCGAGTTGCACAATGACTGGTGGTGAATCGATGGTAAATTGATGGTGAATCCATCGCTTAATTGATGGATCATCTATGGTTAATGAATGGTTACAACAATGAATGGTTCAATCTATCGTAAATAATGGGTATTTAACAAATGAGTCTGAATGATGGTTCAACTAGTGGTTCATGGTTGATGGTCAATGGTTGATTCATGGCGAACAAAAAACAACAAGGAATGGTAACAAATTATGGCAAATGGATGATTCAATTCAAATGGAAACTCTGTGGGTAGTGAGTAACACATGATGGTGATAATCAAATCATCTATGGTGCGGAACCACAAATCATGAGTAAAAACAACAAATTGTCAAACAGCGGGTAATTATGAACCACCGTAAGAATGGCCAAGGGAATCAATGCTTGAACAATGGTCAATCCTACTGGTCACTCGTGGTGTCATTGAGGGAGGCGAATGTAATCTAGATTAAGAATAGCTAATAATGGTGATAATCCAACAACATTCACGATATAGTGGTGATAATAAAAACCATCCGTGCTTAAGAATAGCTGATCATCAAAAGTGGAACAAAAATCTAACAGGTTGATAATGAACAGCAACCACCAATAAAGAGGCCAACTGACTAATCCCTTGTGCTGCAAATACCTGGTGAGAAGGGGTTTGGACCCTAGAAATCAGCCCCAAGTACAGTCTCACAGGGGTTTTGGAGCACCAGGGAATAATGTTAATGACCAGCAACTTGTAGATAGCATGGATTTTTTAACCAACTAGCAGAATGGGTTAAGCAATAGAACCGGTTTCACGAATGAAATTGTATTGACCAATTAATTGCGAAATTCGGTGAACACTCGTGGTGGTGCTTCTTTTTGGTTGCTTGATAATAAGCCATGCAACCATCGCAACCATCTAATTGATCAACCAGTAGCTAATGTAACTAATGATTCATGCCAGGGGTCTATCAGCCAACGATGAATGATGGGCAATTATTTTGATTATTTGACAACAATGGTCATGACTGGTGGATAGTGATTGCTTTTCAGGGTTCATGATGGGTAATCGAAGTCTAAACAATGGTTAATGCTGCTGGTCTGATGATTCATGAGAGTAGTGCATGATGGATGATCAGGACGATGGCAGGTTCCAGGGAATACAACCAATATTGCATACGCGTGTTTCTCGAGATAGGGGACCCCAAAAAAATGGGGATGGTTTACTATTGAATAGTCCTGGTTGAAAATGGTTGAAAATGATTGAAAGTGATTACCATGTCATCACGTGGTCAACAGTGCCGCAAGGGGCCAGGGGTAATGATCATTGTATAGTAACGGTCATTGGTAGTTTGTACATATGCTTCATTACTATGCAATTGGACTTTGCAAGCCCTATTACAGTCCACTGGCAACAGAATCAAATATGATTGGCTGACTCAAATGGTTGCAATCATGCTGCGTAATAAGTAAATACCGAACTGAATAAACAAAGAAGCAATGAAAATGCCATAGAACTGGTGGTGTCCTATACGTCTACACGCATAGATTCATCTCACATCTATATGGTGACAGTTTTCAATATTTCTCACCATCGGTTGTGCGCTTCAGTGGGGAACTCCCAGTGAATGATTATCATAACACTATGACTATGATTCGATATTCTATCAGAATGTGTGAGCATGTAACAATGATGAACAATCATGGAATCCCCTACATTAATTAATGATTGTCATCTATGATGGCGAGTACAAAAAAAACATGAGAAAGAATCCCGCGTAATGTCGTAGGATCAGTTTCTTTTAGACTGATTGGCACATGGGTCGGGTTGGTCCCCCAAGAAGCCGGTGCTTGAACTGCTCCTGACTCGAAGTCTATCCAACTTATGGGAAAAGCTCTCGTTTGAGAAATGCACGTGGTGGCTCAGAAATAATCAAGATGGAACAAATACATATCCATAGGTATGTCCAGCTACACAAGTAATTCAAAGGAAGAGCACATGCCTACAGTATACAATTCTACACATGTGTCAAGTTAAACCAGAGGTTTCTGGCAACTCCACTCCTGAACAGTCCCCCAAATATGTAGATCTCCACCAACTTGGCGCTTGCACAAGTGCGGATCCAAATCTAGGGGTCCCGGCAGGAAGCGGAGACATGACGGATTGCTAAAAGGTTTTTATGTACACACTTGTCCCCAAACCCAAAAGCAAATGAGTGCTTCTGATACCTCAAAACAGTTGTAAACTTTTCGCGAGGGAAACCACCTATTTTGCGGGTTCATCATGGACAATGGAAGATGAGCAAAGGCCTTTGACAACCAGTACAAATTTGTTGCATAAAAGAAAAGACTGAAATCCTTTGAGAAAGTTGGTCAAAAACTCTTTGTTTTGTTCCTGTCCTGAGGGTAACTTGGAACATAGCCTGATTTAGTCGCAGTTGTGTGGAGTGTTGGAATTCCATAGCATTTGTGGTAGATATAACCAGCTTCTTCATTGGCGAATCTTAACCAATGAATCGAACTGTTGGGGGGGTCCGGTCCCTTGTACCATTGTGCCTGTTCCCCCAAGGAATTCATGACGCATCCTCCTACTGAGCCTGAATTCAGGACGGAAGCAAGGAGCTGGCGGATCAGCACCCTGGCTGCCCATGATCTCCGGGTAGCCCCTGGCAATGGAAAATCCGCCATTTATAGCATTTATAGTTGGTTTCTATGGTGGTTTTATAGCTGGTTTCCTATCAAAAATGGGCGATGTATAGCTGGTTTGGTGGATTTTTCCTTGCCAGGGACTACCAGAAGCCACATGATGTTGTCCTGCTTCAACCTCCGGGGAAACATGAACACGGCAAACGTTGGCAGCTCTGGAGATGAGACCATTTAAACGGGAACCCCCAAATGGTCCAAGGTAGCCTGATCGCCGCTGCTTGGATACATCTTTCTTTACAGCCAATCACACTTTCAACAAAAGTGAGAAATTGATCAAACTTTGCTGCGCAGCGACATGAATCAGCGCTGTCTGTACAACGTGCAGCGAGCTCGCTCGCAACAAAAATCGGGCTGGCTTCAACGCCCAGTGGCTGGGGCCCAGCCTTGGCCCAGCAAATCGGTCTCCCCAGAAGTTGGAAACCATGGACCCAAAAATGCGAACCGCAACCATTGCTGACCCACCAGGTCAGGCAGGTTGCGGGACGTTCTGCCCTCATGCGCCACCCAGCGAGGCCCTCTGCACCTTCCATTTTGCCAGCAGAAGGTCACTGACAACTGGGGACCCTGGTTGATATTTCTACATGTACATGAGTCATAAATGAATCAACGCATTTGTAGCACATACATGTACATAGATGAATTTCTCAGGAAATAATAGGCCATACACATAGATGCATAAAACGAAAGTGTACATACAGTAAATATGTGTGTAGATATATGTTCTATTTCGTTCTACCGTTCCACCGCTGCGATGTTTTTCTTAAAGTTATCCCCAGCTGTGCTCACATCTCAGCTCAAGAGCGGCAGTGAAGTGGCAGCTGGATGAAGCTCGTGGATGATATAGCTTGCGACTTTTGTAGTTGCTTACACCCAGCAACTACAGCTGGTAGATCATATAGTTGATGTAATACATATATTTACATATATGGATCTATTTGTAGATGGTTAATGTTTGTTACTCTCAGCTTAACTATCCATCCATCCAAACATCCAACCAACTGACCAACCAATCATTGATTCGTCAGGCTTGCTTGCATCCACCCCTTGCCTCCATCTCGCCCTCCCGACACCATAAGGGCAGTGCCGGCTTGGAGGGCTCTGGTACATTCGCGGTGGGCCAGGGGTGTGGCAGCAGGAGACCTCGAAGTTGAGAGGCTTGGGTTGGCTGATGATACTGGGATGGCATAGTACTGTGCTGCTATGCTTTTTGGATGCGCACCTAGGATTATAACCATGGTTAAAAGCCCTGTCAGGTAGCTTATAACCCCTGGAAACCATGGTTGGTGACCACATGCAAAGTGGGGGTGCACATCCAAGTAATGAATATTTCATGGATTGGAATCGCTGGTATTGGGTGATGGGATGTTACTCTGCTCAAGGAATGATTACTGGATGGGCTTCATGGAGAGTTCATGGATGGCTTAGTAAAAGGGGACAGCGAGCAACCAAAAACACAGCTGTCCGCCAGTTCACCATTACGAGATCATGTGCAACTTGTCAACAATTCATTTCTCAAACTAGGGTTACTATACAATGACTATCCGCTAATAGGGGTTAACAAGTATAGCCTTATATAAGTTAAATAATGGTGAACAAATAACCATCTGGTGATTTCTGAAGCCACAGGGGACCTTTTCCAGTTATCATCCAGGTATAGACCATTTGTAGCAAATAGAATAAACTCCAAGCATTTTTTGGAGGTATCCCCATTTTGAGAAACCACCATATATCTGGTTGGTGATTTCAACCCCTGTGAAAAATATGCTTGTCAATCAATCATTTGCTAATGATTACTAGTGGAAATTAAAAATGTGAATCACACCACCAGCCATATAAGTCTCCCAACCAGCTTTGCCAAATTCTGGCTGAATACTGCTGTTTTTGTTCAAAGGAAACGATTATCTGTATCAACTATGGGGGTGGTTGTTCAACCCGTGATTTCGTTTATAGGGATCTAGAGAGGATGGGTATCCAACCCGTGAATAAGTGTTCATAAGAGACACACACATGACCATTCCCATGATTCTGATGGGGGATGACCGGCAGCCAACACCCGGTTCGACAGGGAAACAATGATCAGAATTGCTCAGAGGCGCTTGACGGAGTACTGCCATGCTTGGTCGTGGCAGGTCATTCAAAGGAATCAGTGGTTTATAGCAATCCATCTGGGGGTCTCTCAATCCATCTGGGACACCAAAGCTATGGTTGGTATACTTATAGAAATGTTCCATATTGGATGATTTGGGGGGGTCCCCTAATTCCAGAAACCACGATCTTATCCCCTGTTACGCCCATAATCTCGGACACAGGCACCAAGACATGACAAGCATCGCCGATTCAACAAGAAAAACCCAGTGAAAAATTGAGGACTACAAGTCAAGTACCATCCCCTACCAACCAACCAACCCACCCACCGCCCAGTGACACTCCTCTACGAAGTCCGCCAGCTGTCGATGTCCCAGGTCCTTCTCTGCTTCGATGAGGGCACCCAGTGCCGCAGCCGTCGTCGCCAGCGTTGTGTCGAAGGCCAGGCGTTGGAAGGCCTTCACCAACTGATCCTCGTCCACCTGGCGAGCGACCTGAAGGGAACCAGAAGATTTCATCACCATGGACAGATGTTGGTTAATAATGGATAAGAATGGTTAACAATGGTTAAGAATGGAAAAAAATGGTTGATAATGGTTAAAAGAGGTCAATAATGATGGCTAATAATCATTGCTAATAATGATGTTGGTTAAGAATGGTTAATAATGGCTAAACATTGTTAAGAATCATGGCTGATAGTTAATAATGGTTAAGCCCTACAAATACCTTGTGAGACTGTACTTGGGGCTGGTTTCTAGGGTTCAAGTACCTTCTAAGAAGCTACTTGGAGCATTAGGGAAGAATGGTTAATAATGGTTAAGAATGGTTAGTAATCATGGCTGAGAGTTATATAATGATTAATCATACTTACCATAGTGAAACTCACAACCGTAGTTGATAATGATCACTCTGTGAATAGAATGAACCATTCACAATAAACCATGCTTAATGGCTCTATTCACTAATGGTTCACTATGGTTAACCTGTTATATAATAATGAATAGAGCTGGCTGAGAATGGTTCAAAATAATGGCTCAGAATGGTTGATAAGAATGGTCAATAATGGACAGAAATGCTTAATAATGGTGGAGACTACTGTTGATAATGGTTGAGAATGATGTGATTAAGAATGTTTAAGTGGGAATGGCTATAAACCATATCAGGCAGCTGAACTAACCCCAAACTAACCATGGTGAATCTTACCAGTTACGATCCCTGGGGATGTATATCCAAGTAGGCAGTCCAGTGCACCCAAGTTGGGGTTTCACCTGTCCATGGCGAGCTGGCTGCAAAAAATCGGCAGGTGAGCATCCCCAACATGCAGAAATACAGGGATCCAGAACCACTACTTTTGGATGTGGCATTTTGCACCCCATGGTTTTGCACAGGAAAGCCATCTGAACTAGGTTCTGGTTCTCCACATAAATATGTTGTCTGAATCTCTGGTTCTCCAGGACTCCATTTCGGTTGAACCTAGGAAAAAAACATGGTGGTATATGTCAGGACGTAACGGATAGTCCTATAACTTTTGAAGTCGCAGGGACTCGATCCCCCCTGCCATAACCTCCCATCAACCAGTCACCACTACGCACTACGCACGCATTGGAAGTCGCCCAACATCCACCACTTCTGACCATGAGATGCTGCACTGCAGCGGGGCTCCAGCTCCTAATTCCACTTTTGTCAGGGGATGTCCAGGGATACCATCCTTTCGGGCCCCCAACTCGTCTCAACCAGCAGTCAGAAGTGCATCGAATTTTCACCAAATGAGTCATGGAGATCATTTCGAGTCAGTTTTTGTGAAATTTGCTGTCCTTCACCTTGCCATACCCTATGATTCTAGTCACCATTGCAGGGACTGGCAAACAACCCCAGCTACAACAATGGTAGAAATCGGCTGATTACCTATTATCTAGGGAACTGGAAGGCTAGGCCTTGCCATAAGCGCTGCCCATCGAAGTGTGAAAAGCAATCCGGTACCTCAACTAAATCCGGTTGGTTTATCCGCCACCACCATGG
Source organism: Symbiodinium kawagutii (assembly GCA_009767595.1). Taxonomy (NCBI): domain Eukaryota; class Dinophyceae; order Suessiales; family Symbiodiniaceae; genus Symbiodinium; species Symbiodinium kawagutii. The sequence goes on along the minus strand of VSDK01000496.1, from coordinate 287,341 downwards.
TGGCTAGCTACTGCCGATCACCAGTCTCTGAGCATTCCAACCATTTTGCCTGTAAACAGCAAGGGAACGGGGACCATTCCACGGCAGGTAGCTGATAATCAGAGACTAAGCATAAATCCTTAAGCCCATCATTAGATATTAAACCATTGTCAAAGATGATTACACCATTCATCATCCAACATCCACAGTCAGTTGCCAGCTAAACTCGATGATTACCAGAGGCTGGTTGGATTTACCTCCCATTACCTCATCCATGGCCTTGGCGATCATCTGCTGGAGGTTGATGCCTAGCTGTGCTGTCAACCCAGCTGGGCCAAAACCATCTTGGTCGGACCTGTAGATCCCTGCAGAATACATATGGCTGTGAGTCCCGTACCCCTGGTTCCCCTATCACTAACCATTCGTTTCCCTATAGTTTTGTTGGTAATTCTCCACCATACTGGTTGGTTAACTGCTTGACCCATAGCCATATCAGAAACCTACAAGTGGAAAATCCACCTTAGAAATAGCTGATTTACGAGTGTACCTTTATAAAAAACTATGATTTTCAGCTTCCGGGTCAGTTTACCAGAGGGTAAAGATATCAGTCCCCGGCTTTCCGAATCTTTCGGAAAGGTACGATAGTCTTCCCAAGCTGATCAGCATCCTGCCAGCCATCTTCGTCTCGATTCTTATATGCTACTTTGAGGTCTCTCATCCATAGCATTCATTCCCCGGATTTGCAGTTGGGGTGATAGCTGCAATATAACCGTTGCAAATAATCCTGTAAGGTGGGTTCCAACCTCTATAACCATTGTTGAAGCCCCAGCTGACCTGCGGCCCCCCAGGTTTTGGAAGGAAAATAGTAATTCTTTGAGGAAATGAGGTGTCCAGCTTACCTCAAGTCAATGCTGCTCGAGTTCTGGAACCATCTCACCCCTGTGTCATCTGCTCAACGGCTGGTTCACCAAAAGGAATTCCCATGTTAGGTAGCAATCCCCGCTATTGCTATTGACCGAATAATAGCGAGATGATTTAAAACTGATTGGTTACGTAGCACGGAATCCCATAATGTCTATGCTGATTGATTTACCAAGGACTATGACCTCTACTGCAGGCCCAATCAAGAGTTATTGGTTCCACTCAATGTCATGTGACTACCGAAGAGTCAGGGTCACTCACGATTGAGCCGTCTTAACCATTGTCAAACGTGACTAATCATCATCCGCCATTGCTTCCCATCACTAACCATCATCTCAGCCTTTATCAACCATTATGAACCATCATCAGCCATCAATCACCACTATCAAACCATCATCAAACCATCAGCAAACCATCCTCAACCATCAAGCACCGCCAACCATCATCAAACCACACCATGAACCATCAAATGGCCCACCAAACCATCATCAACCACCATGAAATCCCTGGTTTCACACACCCGGTGGTTTCTTCAAGTCACGATATTAACCACTAACCATTTTATTAACCATTATCAACCACTATCAATTAACCACTACTAACCACTAATTATTGACCATCATTCACCACCACTATTACCCCCTATAAACCACTAAATATCCATCTAATTAAGGATCACTAACCACCACCATTACCCACTATAAACCATCCATAGTCGTCAACTCACGTCACCAAGGTGCCAACGCCCATGGCCTCCATGTGTTCCGCCCACCACGGCTGGTCCCAGGCCACAGGGAGGATGCCCTGGGGGATGCCGGCCCGGCACACCGCCGCCACCGTGCCCGCGCCCCCGTGGTGCACCGCGCCGCAGCAGCGGGGCAGCAGCCAGTCGTGGGGTGCAGCGGACAACGAGAAGACGTGGGAGGACGCGAACCTGGGAGACTTGGGAAGTGGTGAAGGCTAGGGGCTATGGGTTGTGGCTATGGGTTGTGGATGGTTATGGCTATGGGTTGTGGCTATGGCTTATGGCCATGGGTTGTGGCTATGGGTTATGGCCATGGGTTGTGTCTATGGGTTTGGGCTATGAATCATCATTGGCCTTTGAGCTGTGGCTATGCTTGGTTTTGGATGGTGAGTTGATGGCTATGCTTCGTGCTGAGTGGGGATGGTGGTTGATGGCTGTGGTTCATGGTGCTTCGTGGACGGAAAATGGATGGTTGATGGTCCTTGCATGTCCTTGATGGGGTGAATGGATGGTTCATGGATGACAGCAGCTATGGACGGGGTTGATGGATGACAATGTTTGAAATTGTAATGTTTGATAATGGCTGATATAATGGTTTGTATAATCCTTACGGGTTGTTAAAGATATCAATGGTGATAAACAAACGGATAATGTTTATGGTGGCAAATAGTGTTTCCAAATTTTGTGCGTTTACATATGTCTATACATTTACATGTATACACCTCAAAAAAGTGGTGGGGCTTCGGGGCCGGAAATAACGATGCTGAGATAGTTGGGGGGTGGAGAGCCTGGCAAGATCGCCCCGTAACTCACAACACTGAGTAGTTGAAATGACACTAACAATCCTACAGCATGCTCCAGCTAAGACTGCAAAGTGATGATCGTGAAGAAAATGTGGTAGCATTGTGCACTATGTCCAGCCCGTGCCAGCTAGCGCATGGCAATCAGTGCTAGTGACATAGAGCCCAATAAAAACTAGCATTGCAGCCCGCTCGCTGCACGTTGCCAAAAATACTTAAATAGATAACAGAAATGCATGGGTATGTGCCAAAATAGGGTAACTAATAACCTAACAAAAGAAGATCATTTTACTACGAAACTATTGGTTTTAGGGGGTATCACTATGGCTTGGCATACCCGCATGTCTACGAGGAGCATGTATTCGTAGTGCTTTCGCAAGCCTATCCCTTTAGATCCTTTAGTTTATGACATGAGCACCATCATTCTTGGTTGCTAGTTTCATAGAACAAACAAGGACTAAGTGTCTTCTCAGCGATGAGCTAAGAACAACTCCCCAAGCCACGTCACCTACCATGATACTGATGCGGATGCAACAAGTGCTGGTGAATAGTATCCACTAATAGGATGATACCCAATGACCATCACGGATGAACTCAGGAATGTGGAACTGATCTACTTGCATAGTGCGATCCGCCGAACAGGAAAAGTTTCAGGATCAAAACCATCGAAAAGTTCTTCATCGCAAATGGATTCTCGTGGTCGAATGTATCTGGTTGGTGGTTGCAACCCCTATGAAAACTATTTGTCAACCAACCAAGCATTTGTATCATTTGTCACCACACTTGGAAAAATAAGCCAAATGTCCATCAAACCACCAACCAGTCGTTGTTCAACCATTATCGTTGGCTCCCCTAATTGCGATTCACCTTCATAATCCCCTAGATTAACAATTCCAACAGTTCCAAGCGCCCAGAAACTGTTGGAATTGTAATCTAGGGGATTATAAAGGTGGTTGTAACTGTTAATTCCTCTAGGGGATTATAAAGGTGGTTCATGGGGTTATAAAGGTTATTATTCACAGTTCTAGGGGATTAACAGTTACAACCCCCCACCACCCCACCCACCCGCCATTGCTTCATGCCGCGCAACTCTTTCAGTGCTGCGAAATCCACAGCTTCGCTGTCCAAATGCTCGGGGCTCAGCCCTGCCCAGCCCCCCGCCATGACGCAGCGCAGCGGCGCGGAAGTCACGGGGTGTCTCCTAAGGCGACATGCACAACCCCTGGAATAGAAGGTAGGGCCCCTTAGCTAGCCAGGTGGTTACACTATGTTATAGGGGTTACAAGCCACCTGACTTAGTTTTTAGGTAAGTGGGGGTATAGTTTATAGGGCTCGCAGCTGTTACAACCTACCTTAGAAGGTCATTTGCCATGGTTATAGGGGTTATAAGCCACCTGATTGGGTTTGTAACCATGGTCATTGGGGATAGTTCACCTCCCTTACAAGGTGATTTACCATGGGTATAAGTTAGCATCTGCTTAGCTACCATGGCAAATGTAACTACCCTTTTTGTGGCTTATACCGTTCATATAAAATAGGTGAACTAACCAAGGCTACTGCTGATGATTGAGCTGATGATGACCTGATGATCCCCACGAGTGAAGCCGAGGCCAGCGATGGTGAAGCCGGGAAGCAAGAACCAAGAGTGGCACGTACTGATGGTTGCTGATGGTTCATGTTGGCGAATGAATGCTTAATACTGACAGTTAACCATGGCAAATGCTTCTGAATGAGTGGTAGTGACAATCAGAGCTTCAAAAAATTTCAACTGCCAGCTGTTAAAAGTACAGTAGTGGACCCAAATCATTAGGGAACCCATAAGCATCTAGAGCCAAAATCGGGGGGGACGCTGATAGAACCATGAATACATCCTTAATGAGCATTGTATGGTGGCAGTTTTGGCCATATCCATCGATGGGACAGCCCCAAAAGGTCGATTTAAACATATTCCTTCTTGGGTGCATGTTGCAACATAATTCATGTGGTAGGGCAGTGAAATATGAGGGGGAACATCAAGCAATAACCGTCAACTGGTGAATAGCTAGTTGGTGGAACCATAGTTGCCTAAGAATTGTTGGATAAGATATCCCAATGATATTCCGGTGATAGAACCTCTAGCGCAAATACTCATTAGTAGCTGGCTGACCATGAGCTCGTCCTCCCAAGGGATGAGCCCTGCGACAAGCTCTGCTTCCATCACCGGCCCCAAAGGCATCAGATTGCTGAACAGTTGCTGTGGAGCTATCTCATCGTTGCTGAGCCAACAGTGACATGAGGAAACCAGGACCATGATCAGCATCATAACGCCCTACAGAGTGGTACCCCCCTGGTTGTAATTTGGTTTGTAAGCCAACTAAGTATAGTCATATCTACTATAACTGGTACTTGCCTTAGTTATAATCTAAGTTCGCTGACTGGGTGGTGTTACTCTGTACCACTAGCAAGTATAGCCCACTCTCAAACCACAACACATTCACCTGGTCCTACCCACCTGCTATGACCGCTCACATTCTATGACTAGCATTACTTATAATTCAAGACACAACATCAATATACAGTGGACCGGTACGAACACGAGGTTGATAATCGCTGATATCAATATCAACCATCCTGCACCATTCATAACCATCAATAAAACCATTATCAACCATCAATTAACCACTAGTACCAGCTTCAGCACTTTCCACAATTAACCAACATCAACCACCACTATTCACCACCATCCCCAGGTTACAAGCGCCAAGCGGACCACTACGAACCACTACTATTCGCCATCACTATTCACCACCATCAATCAACTAAATTTAGTTTACTACAACTCAATCATCATCCACCATCAAGTACCCACTAATCATCATTGAACCATCGATTCGCTACCACTAATCAGTGGTATTCATTGGTACCGTTGATTAATCACCCACCAACCAGCACTCAACTTCGAAGGTTACCACCATGAACCACCATGAACCACCACACACCAAGGTTAAACCACCATGAACCACCACACACCAAGGTTAAACCACCAGTCACCAAGATTAAACCATCACTAACCAAGGTTAAACCAAGGTTCACCACCACCAACATCCACCAACCAACCACCAACCAGCGAGCCTCGCAGCCCTTCCAAGGCTCGCTTTCATCAAGGCCCGGATCACCTTCTGCGTCGCCTTGGTGCAGTCGCCCACGCACAACGAGCCGAAACCTGGGGCGCCAGGGCAAGCGGCAGGAGCTACCAGGGGGGAGCCACCGGAGAGCCACCGGGGAGCCACCGGGGACCAAGCGCTACAGCGCTATGGTGCTTGGTGAATTTCGTGGCGAAAACTGGTGAAGTTCATGGATTTGTTGGTGAAAGCTGGTGGGGAAATGTGGATTATTTGGATGGTTGAATGGTTTTGCCATGGTGGTTGGCGAATGGTGGCAGCAGTGAGCAAGCATAACTACGGCTGGATGTGCAGCTGGGGCCCTATGGCTCAGAGAGCTCACCATGGCTATAAACCCTATGAGGTGGCTATAGATGAACCAAACTAGTCATAGTTAGTTCCCACTTGCCAAGTGGGGATGCGCATCCACGGAGGCATCCAGAGCTACAGGTGTAGATATCTTGGTATCAGAAGGTTACATAGATAAAGGTATAGATGGTATAGATGTACGTTTCTGTTCCAAGGAACTCGGATAGGTTGGGTCACAGACTCGAGGTGCAGGCAACACTTGGCTTTGACAAGCACAAAACCACCAAGTTGGAAATGATTGTCCCAATCGTTACAGGCAGCATAGACTCTGGCAAATGCTCGCCTGGAAACAGGAAACTGCCAGGAATTCTGTTGGAACCCCCTTTTTTCCATCGAATGGGTGATATTACAGCTCTTCAGGTGCTCATGGACCAAAGGCAAGCCAGATCGGTCCTGTAGGCTGTGCGGGTTGCGGGTTTTTGTATCGTTGGTGCTGGCTGTATATTCCCATGGTAATCTACATGATCCAGGGTTTCTGTGCATTCGTATGCTCTGCAAAGGCCAAGAAATAAAGAATGGACGTAGATATCATGAAGGTCTAAGAATTTCATCATCTTTTTGCGCATCTCGATCTGGTTGGTGGCTTCAACCCCTCCAAAAAAACAAATATAAACGTCAATCAATCAACAATCCCAAATACTACACTATGTGTTTCCTGTGTGATGTTTTTGAACCACCAACCAGCCATGCCCACATCCTCCCACCGAGGAGCCAATGTAGAGAGGCTTCGTGTCTCCTTGCATGAACTGCACCAGCTCCTCCGGCACCGCGTAGCCCTTTGGAGCATCTGCGAAGAGGCACCCCGTCTGTCGTGCCAAGGGAAACTCCCAGCGCAAATCGCAGGGCTCGGAGAGAAGATGACCTCAGGGCTCCTGGAAATCTTGGAGTCGAACCAAGATTTTCCAACGAAGATATGGCTATGGGTCAAGCTCTTAATCAACCAACGTTCATGGAGGATTTACCAACAATAACAAGGGAAAACAAAGGTGAATGATGGGGAACCAGGGGTACAGGGTTTTGACCCACAGCCATATTGATATGACCAACCGTGACCAACAAGTAACTATACAATAACCAGGAATAGTTGAACCAACAACCAACAATGACATACAATAATCGACCATGACCAGCACTGGGTCATTGATACAGGTACAACAGGCTGTTCCACCACGTTAGGGATGTGTGGTTTCCCCTGGTTCGACCCTTAATAAATGGCTTAGAATGGTTATAGAATAATGATATTTAATTTGTGGCTAATTATGCTTAATTATTGTATGGGGAATACTCATCAACCTTGCCCAATCAAATGCTGGATGATCCACCATGATCTCTGCTTGGATACGCCTCAAGGAGGGGAAACCCTACTCTTCATATTTACGCCATGTCGCATAGTTTGACCCTGTCTTCCATCGCAGCTCTGCAGATGATGTCCTTGGAGATGCTGTCGTTACATCACCAACCAGTAATGTAGTCTAGCTTCTACACAGGTGGCTGATACACTGTAAACTAAACAGGTTGCAGTGGGTTCAGCTTGGTGTCAACTTCAAGGATCATGACAAGCGCCATCATCAGACGGCCGCCAAATGGGGCGCTTCCCAAAAATGGCAGAATCGCTCAGCTCTTGGGACGTTCGTTTGTCCATGTTGGCAGTTGGTGTTGTGAACGGAGAACATGATTAATGACGGTGGGTCCATAATGACCAACCGACAACAATATGGGATGGCAACGTATCAACCTAATTGGGACGAAGCAACATTTACAAGCAAGTTCCCATCACCAACAAATTTATGAATCTATGCCTCCTATGCATCAATTGTCAACCATGAAGTACCCCTGAATTAACCATCATAAACCATGATCAACCATTATTAAAACCCATGCGTCAAGTTATGAATCCACCATTAGCGGTCTCGTGAATCATACGCACATACATATGTATATGTATACAGTATGTATATCACAATAAGCATCCTCACAAGGACCATTTTGCATAGACATATATTCTTCATCTATTCCTCATATCTTCTTCATATTTTGTTCACATAAGTAGTTGTTGTTTCACCATAAGTTTGTTGCTTATTATCTCCTATGATTCATGATTAGTGGTAATTTAAACTCGTAGGTTTCACATGCACACAGAAAGCCATGGCTTCATAGCAACGGCGTCCCAGGAACGACTCCAACAGTTGGCTTCAGGACACGCGTGGTAGGCAGCTTGCACCTCCAAGACATCCTGCGGCAGCATCGCCGGTCCAGCTCGAACCCTTGCGACACGTTGCGTCATTCAAATCCGCCAGGGCTTTAGGGGCCGTGATATTAGATGATTTGGTTTGTTCATAGCTATGTTTGATGTTTGATGATTTGGTTCGTTCATAGCCATGTTTAGGGCATTTTTGGGCCTTTGGCATTTTTGAATGTTAAACTGGAGCCCGCAAAAACATGGCGAAAGATCAAGGATGATTCTAATTGTGAACTCAAACTGGAATATGACAGCTATAAGTAATTACCATGCATACATCATGGGATGTTTCTTGTTTGTACCCTCTGGTGATCTAACATAGCAATGGAAAATCCACCAATTATTGATGGTTTCCCAGGGTTTCTCCATAAAATATGGTGATTTTCCAGCCAGCTATGTTAGATCACCGGAGTGTACTTCAAAAAAGATAACGAAGTCAGCCCCAGACAGAGCCCAGGAGATGAGATTGATGATTTTGATTTGGTGGTTTCTCAAAGTAGGGGGTCCAAAAAAGGGATGGATTCCTACTGTAAGGTGTTAATATGGCTATGGGTCAAGCAGTTAACCAGCCAATTTCATGGGGGATAAGTTCACCAACAAACTATGTTGGGAAAACAGCCTGGTTAATGATGGGGGAACCAGGGGGACTAAGGGTTTTGACCCATAGCCATATAGGTCAATGTTAGATAACTTTTACCCTATTTTGAGAAACACCCATTTGGCTGTGGGTCAAAACCCTGTTCCCCTGGTTCCCCTATCATTTGGTTGGTCATTATAAGCCATTATTGATGCTTAATATTGACCCATAGCCATTTGTGTTCAAAAAACGAAAATCTGCCAAGAGTCGCCTTCCAAGCCCCAACGGAGGTGCAAGGGGGCCATCGGTTGCTCGCTGGATCAACACCATACCCATCATTCAGCACTAGCTAACCATCAATAACCACATGGTTACATTTACTTAACCATCTTATTTGATCAAGCATAAAATTAGCTAAGAACCATCCACCATTGAATCAACCATTCAATGATTCGCCCATTATCCAACAAGGACTACCTGACCATTGACCCTCACCCTGTGCTCAGGCCAACAGCGAAGCCCGTGATCTCTTCCATCCCGGACTCGCGAACGCGCTCCTGGTAAGGCCGAAGGTTCCATTTCTGGCGTAGCAGTTGCAGGTGCTGAAATTCCTGGACCCGCGGCAACCAACTCACAGAGCTATCCCCTGCAACCACAGGAAAGCAGCAGTTGTTCATCCACAAAAAAACGTGCGAAACCAGGGCTGCTACAACAGTTTTGTTCATAAGAACCTCACAAAACTTCTTGGGGCTTTTCGGCATTTTTGGACCCAGCAATGATTGACAGTCCATAACCCATAGCCAGGCACTGGCAATATTAAGTGGGAACCACTTGGACCACATGGTTCCAGGTTTCGAAGCGACTGGTTTCCAATTTTTGGATTGCTAAAGGTGGTCTTGAATCCATCTTGTGTATTGATCATTCAAATCCAATACAAGTGTGGATGGCCAACAAAACCCTGAGGTACCTCTAACCTTCGCAAATCGCACTTTCTATGCGAAGAGCGACAGTAGCCGACCAGAAACCCTTTTGGTCTCCAACTTGGTGTTCTTTTTTGTAACATTTGCTAACCGTCAATTGTTACATGGGAACTGCCATATGTTGCACCACCGCTGCAACTCATGATCAAGGGCACCTACATATCACATGTAGCTATAGCCACTACACCATACTACACCTGACCTACGGATTGGATGCGCAAGGTTAACTAGCACTTCTATGGTTATAATCCCCACTCCTAGGGTTTAACTGCCAGCTCTATGAGGGTCGGCGGAGCCAAGGATCCTCGGCGCTGATGTACATATCCCAGAAGAGCTTGTGTGCTTCCAGTGGTCGATCGGAGAGTCCATCTTTCTCCAGTTGAGCTTTTGAGAAGAACACAGGGGCAGCCACCCTAGATGGAAGAAACGGCCTTGAAGGACGATGGGAGAGCTGCTGTGGTGCTGAAGGGAAGTTAGGTTGGAGAACTGCTATGCGAACAGTTGGCACCTTGGGTATATGATTTCTGCAGTGATCACGGCTTAGACCTGTTTATTGGTATGCAAAAAATACACCTGCTATGTTCGAAATCCACCTTGAACGTTGACAGAAGACTACAGTACTGGACTTCACATCATCAAGGTATGACCAGAAGAGTGCAGCCGTATTCTTCAACACCTGAACAAGTATCAGCAAGAGGTGTTGGCTGCTGTAGTTGAATTGGGATGACTAATTAAAGTCGTGGTCGATAGTGGTTTATATTGGTGTCAGCTATAGTCAGCTTAGTCAAGCATGAGGTGGCAAAAGGCTTTTTCACCTTTGGAATCTGTGGTTCGCTTCGATGGCTTGGAACTGACAACATCAGCAGTTGCTTGTCAGGTTCTACGATAGAAGAAGTTCTGTGGCATGAACTTGAACTCCCAGCACTGATAAAACCTAGGGGGAAGAGCTAGAAAAGCTCCACCAATGATAGAAGTTGCCATGAGGTTGGTTGTCATCAATTGAGTAGCCCCCTTAAAGATGGACCCAAAAAGAAATTATTGGTGCTTCAAATCTGTGGAAATAGCCTGTGCATATGGAGCAAGGTTGCTATAAACACTGCCTAGCCTCTTGGTCAATCCATGGACCTAACCCGCCGCCAAAGTTTTGATGATCCAGCCTATGGCCATATCTTAAGACAAACAATGCCGATAGTGTTGACCCAAAAAAAATGCCGATTTGCTAAGCCAACAACTGAATGGCACAGCTGTTTGCCTCTGCAAGAGAACCAACACATCCGCAAAGAGCTACTCAGAACCATCAACTGCTCACTGCTGGGATTGTCAAGTGGTGGTAGCCCAGAGTTCGCAAGTTCTCCATCTGAGTTTGGGGTGGCTTGGGAGTAACGTTAAGCCAAGATTTTGCAAGCAAACACTGGTCTATTAATAGGGTGGTACACCGAAAAATCATGCTTTCCTCATAAAAATGATACTGTATCATCCCCCATTCGCACCATGGCTTTATCATTAAAATGATATGGCTATGGGTCAAAACCCTGTACCCCTGGTTCCCTTGTCATTAACCATTGTTTTCCCTATGATTTGGTTGGTTATTATAAGCCATGATTGGTTGATTAATATTGACCCATAGCCATATTTTCCGCCTAAAATGATACCACCCCCATTCACCAGGGCCTGATCATCAACCTCGCTTCCCAGCGGCATAAAGAGGGCATTGATCAACGGCACGGACATCGCCTCCGCCACCACGATCAACGGTACAAAGCCTCGTGGGACGTGGGCGTGTGCGCCTCAGATCCCTGGATCTGGGGTACTGAAAAGTACAAATTGTTTGGCCATAGGTTCCATCAGGCTCAATATTCACCAACCAATAATGGGGGATAATAACCAACAATAATGGGAAAACAATGGCTAATCATAGGGGAACCAGGGGTACAAGGTTTTGACCCACTGCCAAAATTTGGAAGATCAAAACCTCCAAAATGGTTTGGTTTGCCAAAGGGGTCACTCTTGGGATGGTTGGTGGAGACCCACTCTACGAAATGATGCCTTGGATGTCTTCACCTGTGGGCGAATCCCTTGTAGAATGAAGAACATTTATGAAGAATATCCACCGACAGCGATGTGAGCGTCCATTCTTAACCACAGAAATCAGAATCTCGATGATATTTCCAACCTTTATATATATATATATAGGCAAATGCTTCTCATTGTTCTTCAATTATTGTTCTTTTCCAGCAGCATCATGAGGGATAAAAGGACGTATCATACAACTTAGCAACGTTGCATGTTGTCAATACATGGAAAATAAGCGCACTGTCCCCGCTTGCCATCCCAAATCCCAAGCTATGTCATGGTCATCTTTACGGCTTAGAGGGAGGCCTGTCTTAAACATCATACGGTATGGTCAGGAACTCGCTTTCTTCGTTCACCAAACCTTCACTACCGTCACTACCAATGATGACAATGGGAAACCAATCTACAATTTCAAAGGAAATTGGATCAGAAATTGGCCGCCGACCAAACCATCCCTTGCCTGCATTGGTCTTGTGATGACCCCATATGGCTGCTGGTCTACCTCGCATGCTCACATCCCAGTTCAACAAAAGAGTTACTTCTGTTGTGATGTTGAAGTAATCTGAGTTGGCAGGCCTCCAAACAGTTTGCACACATACCGCATACTTTGTATACCTATCTGTAGTTGGTCGTATTGCCATATAATATCGTTGAATATAACTAAGTATGATAACAACGACTATTACAAATTATGATAGTAACTACTTGTGATAGTAAGTATTGCCAACTACTTCATAAAAGTTCATAACAGTTCATAAACATTCATAAACCATGGGATTGCTCAATCCAGTGGTAACCCCTCGCAGTTGCGAGCGCCCAAACGGTGGTCATACCGCCGAAGCCATAGCCTGATCCAACTGGGAAGCCACGGGTCGTTGGGCCTAGGTACTGGGATGGCCCACCAGCACATCTGGCTGAAAGTCCTGCACGAAGTCGTACACCTCATCCGCAGGGTTGATGCCTGGCATGCGGTGGAACCGTGCTCCAATATCAATGACCAAAGAGCCAACAAACGAACCAATTAACAACCAAACAACAACAAGGACAGCAACAAGAACAGTAATAACAACAACACCAGCAGCAGGAGCAACAGCAACAGCAAATAGAGACCGATGTTTGATGGGTTTGGCTATCACGCATGTACGTTTGTTAAGCATTTCCATTACATCTGTGAGCTATACCATTGGTGTGCCTTTGCTAAAATACTGATGTTCGAACGAAACAACTGCCACCTGTGCCAACAACAACGAACTGCAATAATTTAAGAAGCATGCTTTTATGATGGTTAAGACTTGTTACTAACGGTTGATACCACGGCAAAATAATTAGCACCAACCACCACCACCAACAGCACCGCCACCACCAACAACAGCAGGAGCAGCAGCAGCAGCACCAGCACCAATACCACCACCAACAACAACACCACCGACACCACAACCAACAACAACCACGAGAAGAAGAAACAGCACTTGCTGATTGTGTGCTTTGAGTGGTGGCTTGCAGGGTCCTAGCAGTACTGACTTTGTACCCAAGCCTCAATTGATGGCTGTAGTTTTCAAACCTCCAGAGGCCCACCTGACTCTGCAATCTGCTTCTGCTGTCCAGTGTTGAATGCTTGAACGCAGCGCGCCCCATCACCAGCAGAAATGGCTGCTTGCATCTCCTCCAGAAATCAGTCGCAGGGAGTGATTCAACAAAAGATCCACGGTGGACCATCAACCATGATGAACAACGATGAACTACGACCTATTCTCAGATGTTGATACAGTAAATCTGAATGATATCACATGTACTGTATCCATCCACAGGACTGCATTCCAGAACTAGAAATATGGCTGTGGGTCAAAACCCTGTACCCCTGCTTCCCCTATCATTAACCATTGTTTTCCCTATGAAATTGTTGGTTATTATCCCCCATTATTGGTTGGTGAATATTGACCTATAGCCATATTAGAATCTGGAGCCTGTGCTGCATGCATCCAGCAGTACAAGAGGCCCTTGGGCATTGGAGTAGAGGTCATCCAGTCATCCAGGGGCTAGGCTAGATGTGTGTGTGTGTGCACATGCATGTGTATCAATCAATGCGTCTTTGTGCAGATAATATCCATGTAGCAATAATCACAACTATATATGTATTATATAGATAGATGTATGTATATGTAGATATATATATATATAGATAGATACAAATATATATATATATATGTATTTATATCTACATACATATATTTATGCTTACGTATGTGTATAATCAAATATATTATACATGTACAGTTTCAAGTATATTGTATTTCTTGGTTTGTTATCAAGAATTACATGCCTTGTCATGCAGAACCAATACACAGCTCACAACGAAAGCCCCCCGCGTGCGCGTCCACGACGCGTGGGCTCCTCTGATTGGATCGCCTCTTTGGGATCGAAGCTCATTGGGAAGGCCTCACGGATCTTCATGGATCCAGTCTGTCTATGGCAGGGGATCGGATCAATGGATCCAGTAGCAGGATCAATCAATCATTAAATCATCCAATCATTAGCACTAACTAATATCAATCATTCAATTGTAGCAGGGTCGTTAAAGAAGTACGGCTGATCCAATGAAGAACCAATGGACTCATGGATAAATGGATCCAATGATGGAATGGATCTATGGATGAGAAGTCTACATGGAGAAAGCAATGGTGCTAAAATGATCGTAAACGTACTTTATTGGTGATGCAACTATGGCATGTACTTGTTGGAGCAATTTTAGTTTATGCTTTCTACTTCACAGTTCAGGTGATAATCAATCAGCTTCTAGCTACAGAACTACGAGAACTACGAGAACTAGAGGTATAGCAGTATAAATTCCAGCCTTGAATGGTTGGTCTACAATCTTTAGTGTCAGCATACACCAGACTTGCCACATGTTTTCTTGTACTTTGCGAACCATAAATAGAAAAGTTAAAGGAAGCACTACGTACGAAACAAAATCCATGGATACGTGCAACCAAAGGCAACTGAAGTGCAGTGCAAATGGGAAAGTGTCACATGCCTTCCAAAGGCACAACTTGTCTCGCCTCTGTTCGGTAGGCAATGTTTTCATCGCATGTATGTATGTGATTCAAATAGCAATGTTCCGCTTGCAGTGGTACCCCGACTCGGAGATATGTTGATGTGTTCCATCTTCTGGTGTGTAGTATTGTATAGGTCAAAATCCATGGTTTTAGCAGTTGAATGCATTTGATTCAAAACTACTATCGACTTCAAAGGATACTTGTTCTACACCCCTACCGAGACATGTATGTTTGAACAGAAACATAAATGGATCATGGTCAAATAATCTTGCGCGTCTGTTTGCAAATTCATTGTCCACAATATCAATACGTCCTGCACAAAGCTACATTCACTTTGTATCTGTTTTTTAATTGATTGTGTGTTCATTTATGTATCTATCACTTGTAATTGTAAACATGCATGTATATATATATATACGTACAAAGCGCACAGCTTCTCATACAAGTAAGTCATATACCTCTCAAAATCCACAGCCCTGAGATTATCCCCATGTGGGATCTGGGACTGGAAGTCATATTTTACGGGGACCTCTGCCCAAATCATGTGAGTAAGTCAAGAATGTCAGCGTAAACGTCATTGAACCACCAGCTCCGCAACAAGTTAGCCACTGCTTTCCGAACTCCATTTGACCGTCATATGCTACAATGCACCATGGTGATACACGAGTTTGTGAGAAATGCCAGGAGGGATCACGTTCTCCTCAAATATTGTCAGCACCTGCTTCGATCAGCAAGCGAACGATTTCAAGGTGGCCTTGATCAGATGCAATCCATAACGGCGATGCACCATTGTCTGTCGTAGCTTGGTTCTTGTCAGCACCAGCTTGGATCAGAAAGCGAACAATTTCACAGTGACCGCAAAAAGATGCAATCCACAACGGCGACCCACCATTATCTGTCGTGGCCTGGTTCTTCTCAGCACCAGCTTCGATCAGCACCCGCACTACTTCAAGGTGACCATGAAAAGATGCAGCCAACAAAGGAGACACACCATTGTCTGTCGTAGCTTGGTTCTTGTCAGCACCAGCTTCGATCAGCAGCCGCACCACTTCAGGGTGATCTTGAGTAGATGCAGCCCACAAGGGTGGCGCACCATTGCCTATAGTACCCTGGTTCTTGTCAGCACCAGCTTTGATCAGCAAGCGAACAATTTCAAGGTGACCTTGAGCAGATGCGGCCCACAAAGGTGACGTGCCATTGTCTGTCGCGGTCTGGTTCTTGTCAGCACAAGCTTCGATCAGCAACCGCACTACTTCAAGCTGACCTGCAGAAGATGCAATCCACAAGGGTGACAAACCAGCGTCCGTCGTACCCTGGTTCTTGTCAGCATCAGCTTTGATCAACAACCGCACTACTTCAAGGTGACCATGACCACATGCGATCGACAAAGGTGGCACACCATTGTCTGTCCTGGCCTGGTTCTTGTCAGCACCAGCTTCCATCAGCAAGCGAACTACTTCAAGGTGACCTCGACTAGATGCAACCCACAAAGGTGACCAACCATGGTCAGTTGTGGCGTGGTTCTTGGCAGCACCAGCTTCGATCAGCAACCTGACTACTTCAAGGTGACCTCCATCAGATGCAGCCCACAAAGGTGACGTACCATTGTCTATCGTGCCCTGGTTCTTGTCAGCACCTGCTTCGATCAGCAAGCGAACAATTTCAAGGTGACCTTGAGCAGATGCGACCCACAAAGGTGACATGCCATCGTCTGTGGCCTTGTTCTCGTCAGCACCAGCTTCGATCAGCAACTGCACTACTTCAAGGTGGCCTTCATGAGATGCCATCCACAATGGTGTCATCCCTTGGTTGTCACTTGCATTTTTCTCTGAATCTGCTTCAAGCAACAGCTTTACAGGTTCGAGATGCCCAGATTCTGCAGCATGGTGCAAGAGCCTCCTTCCTTGTTCATCACTCAGTTCGGGATTGATGGGTCGTTTCAAGAACTCTTCAAGTGTATCGGCCCGGTTGTCTCTGCATGCAGACAAGGTCTCTTGGGCAGCAGGCCCTCCTTCAATCTGCTGAAATTCTAGTAGGACCAGCTGAATCTTCACAGTAGACAAGGCCAGCACAGCTTCATCATCTGGGATTACGCGTGAACCGTCTTCGACCAAGAGCCGTTGGCGAAATCTGGGAATGCCAAGCTGAGTTCGCAAGAGTTGCTTCACTGCTTTAGCTGAGCCATCCAAGTCATCTGCGTTGCAAAAAGCCAGAGTCTCCCCCGAGATTGCAGAACACACTTCCATGAGCCAGCCCCCTTAAAATCGCGACCTTGGAGAAATTACAAGTGTATACAAAAGCTGAGATGTGTTGATGCCGCTGTTGCTCCTGGGCAAGTGTATCTACCTTGCAGAGGTTGCTTGACATTCTGGGCACCTGAAACCTTTCGCTGTCTTGTGTTTTCGGAGCCGAACTGCCGAGCTGGAGCCCGAGTTCCCATGATCAACCAGAAGAAACCCATTGGTCCTGGTCAGCTGTCGTGGATATGAATCTCCTACGACTCTCCTGCTTATCAAGCCATCCCTTTCATTTATGATCAACATAGACAAAGCGTCAGGAACTTTGAGATGTGCCATTGTAAACAAGCCGAATGAATCATGTGATAGCCTGAAAGCATGCCACCAAAGACTTGTTAATCTTCCCTTCCAAGTTTCCCGCAAGTTTTTGGATGTCTCTCCGGATGTTTTGTAGCCATGTAAGCTTTGGTGGTAGCTTGACAACTGACCCCACTGGGCTAGTTTGATACCGCCAGTATCAGTTGGCACAGCCGTCATCATTGGCCATGGTCAAGATACTATAGTGTGACAAACTTTAACTGCAGTGTCATGATGAAATCAGTAGATGATATTTTCCGCAGAATACTGTAGTATAAGAAGTGTGCAGCATGGAAAAAGTGTAGTGTTATGATGAAATCAATACCATGATAATATTAGCCATAGTAGTTTACCATGGCTAAGTACTGATCACTGTGGTTATTTCCCATCATGAGTTGGTTCTGGTCAAGTTGGTGACTCTTTAAATAGGCTGAATCCCTGTGGTGAAACTTGTTGAAAAAAAACACCCCGCTACCCAACTGTTGAGCAGTTGACCTAGATTGATTGTAGCGCAGCTAGCTCCTGAAGTCATCAAAGGGTATGACAACAAACTGCAAATGATATGATGGTTTCTCAAAATAGGGAGCCCCAAAAATGGCTGGTTTATTATTGTAAATGGCTTATAACTAGATGACTTGGGGGTACCCCTATTTTGAGAAACACCTATATGTCCTGTTCGTATGTGGCTGTGGGTCAGAAACCCTGTACTCCTCGCCTTCACCTCCCAAACATAAGCAGACTAGGAACCTTTGCTGGGATGTGAATTTGTACTGGCTAGTCACCACAATTCCTGGACATTGTTAGGTGTCATCCCTCCTTATTCAGAATACCCTTGCTGAATAGTTTTACACTCTGGCAAACTAACGTGGAAGTGAAAAATCCACCATTCATAATTGATGGCTGTGGTTTTACCTATAGAAATTGGTAATGTTTATCTTGCAGGTTAGTTTGCCGGAGGGGAATCATCATTCACCAGTGGGAATCAGTATTAACCACCATTCATGGTTCTCTAACCATCGTCAATCAATATCAAAAATGATTACCAGTCACAATAATGAAATAAAAAACCATTTCCGAAACCGTTATCAACCATTGCTGTAACCGTATGGTGGTTTCTTAAAATGGGGGTGGGGGGTCCAATTTCAAGAAACCCTCATATCATCATCAATTGTTAATCATGACCAACCCATAGAATCTATTTGTGTGTGTGTGTGCGTACATACGTAAATTGAAATTATATCAAAATGTATATGCGCGAGTACGTCAGGTATCCTTGGCATAAAGCCAAAAGTGCGATGTATATCATCAACGCAAGTATATACATCTATTATCATCTATTCAGCTCTATGCCTGTGGTATATAGAATACAACTGTGTGCAGAATATTCCCCTTTCTCTTCACCATATGGGTGTTTCTCAAAATAGGGGTACCCCAAATCATCCATCAATAGTCATTTAGTAGTAATGAACTCATCATTTTTGGGGCTCCCTATTTTGATACACCACCATATACCTCCCTCAAAAATGGTTTCCACCATGGTGACTAACAGCTGGCCACCTCAAGTCCATAGTCATGGACCAAGCCCACACAACCTGGGGGGCGCTGCAGCTGTCAACAAGTTTAGTGGGCTGGTTCAACTTTCTGCTGGTCACTAAGGACATGACAAGAACAATCAAGAACAGGAATGATTTTGGTGGGCCTATAGCTAGTGAATATGATAATGATTAGCAAAAGCTGTTGCGAACTCAATGAAACCCAATCGTAGGACGAGAACATGAATGTGTTACTTGTACACAGCATTCTGCTCAGGTTATTAAAAATCATCGCGCACCCAAGCACGGACTAAGTCCCTAGGATTTACATGGTTTTACCACATTCTTTAGCCTCCAAAAATCCAAAAGTCAGAAACAAGCAATTTTCCAACCAGCTATGTGAGCCATAAAAATCCAAACAATATACCGCTAGCATTTTCTGGTTCGTGGCCAGCTTCGCCATCCTAAAAATATTAGTTAATCAACGAATCATCCCAAGTACTAGGCAAATCTAGTCCAAAAGCACCAACCAGCTATTATTGTTGTTTTTCTCCCATAGTTCACAACTATTTGCCATAGTTCACCATAGAAAATCAACATATGGGATTTGTTTGTGTCCTTTCATTGGTTGTTTACCACCCTGACATTCTCCAAGCCTGGCAGTCCCACGACTCGGTCGAGCCGGCAGGGCAACGAACGGAATGATAAAATCAAACGATTCTTGTAGCACTATGAATCAGGAAGCACTATTAAACAAAGCACTGTATTGTAGCACTATTGATATTAGCACTATTATCATGAGCACTATAATAAATATAGCACTACTGATGTAGAACTATAATAATAGCACTATTATCAATAACACTATCATAAATTGATATAAATCAAGAAAACTGTTAACATCTAACAATAATAGCTATTCTCGATAGTACTATAGCCAGCAAAATAGCCATCGATTTTTTTGGCATTATCAATCAATAAGCCACAAAATCATAGCACTATTATTCCTGGTGGTTTTTAGATCCCCTGCGAAAACTTTAATTTTTGTGGACATAGGGTAAATCCATCTAATCCCAAAAACACTAAAAATCATTAAACATCTAAGATCGTGGATAACGCTAGTAACCAGGTCAACAAACTATAATGAACTATATCCCATCATACTTATAATAGTACTATAATCAACTCGTACTACAACTACCAGATCTAGAAAGACATTATCAATTAATAACTAGTAGGGCATAATCAATTGTTACCATAACTACCAACTATAAATGTCTGTAACTATAGGTTCAGGTGGCTGATGACATCTTGTGACTATGGTCAGGGTTTATACACCAACTGATGACTGTACTTGGGTTCATGCCTGCCATTTGGTTCCGGCAGTCCTGGTAGCTCCAACTGGCTCCCCTTTAAAGGGCTTGGGCAAGATACTCCTGGCTAACGGCCTCCCTCCCTCCCGACCACCAGCCAGTTAACCATGATGAAACGCTGATCCTTAACCGTTCTGACCAGTTCATCAGCCAGTTCAATGGTCTCTTGTGACCACCAACCTAGTTCATGAACCCACTTTTTTATCATTCATAACTAGCCATCCATAACCGCCCAATATTAAACATTTATAACATTTGATCATTTAATAACCATTTATAGTCACCAACCATCCATAACTTTGGGGCTCCCAATAGCTTACGAACCCCCAGCTGTCAGTGGCGCTTTCCGGTGCCCGGCAACAGGCTGGACAGCAGATGGCCACGCGGTGCTTTCGTCTCTGAAGCTCCAGTGACAAAGCCAGGAAGGGCTGCACGTCCTAAAAGCTGGCGAGCTGGGTCAAGCATCGATGGTGCTGGTGGATGGTTAAGGGCTGCTGGGTCAAGGCTACCATCAACAATCCATGGCAAATTCTAGCTGGTTAATGGCAATTAAAGGTAAAAAACGGTTGAAGTAGCTGGATGATGGTACTGAATTCATGGTTCATTCATCCTTAATAAGGCATAATCAATGGCTGACTAGCAGGTTAATGGCTGATAACGGAGGATATTAACCAACAATAGTAGGGGACATACCAGCTATATATGGCTATGGGTCAATATTTGACCATCAATAATCCATGGTAAACTAGCTGGTTAATGGTTAAATATGGTCAATAATAGGTTGAAATAATCAATAATAGGAGACATACCAACTAGCCACACAACCATCCAAAACAGCAATATAGAAATATGCTTTTACAGCTACATGGTACTGTGGACTAGTTGGTAAGCCCGCTGGATATGGTTTTGGGTCATGATTCACCGTGAAAAAATGGGTGAACGTCCCAACAGTTTGATTAGTGCAGGTCATAGGGGCTGTGAACAGCCAGGGTTGTGACCCACAGCCATACCCACCATCTATATATACAACCAATATGGGTCTTTCTCAAAATAGGGGACCCCCCAAATCATCCAACATCAACTATTTATAGGAATACACCAAGCATTTTGGGAGTGCACTTGTTTTGACAAACCACCATATATCAACACATCAACGGACAGACACAACATGATAATATGATCACCCACAGTGCATCAACTGTATGCTATAACGCATAAATCATCCATGGTGCATCGATTGCAAAGAAATAGGAACCATGCACTTGGATGATCATTTGACTTAGTAACTGGTTAGTAACCATGGTTAGTAACTACCCTTTTTGGGGGTTATACCATTGATGAATGGGTAACCATGGTTACTAACCAGCTGCTAGGTGGGATGATCATCCAGTGCGCACTGATCCAGGCGTCTCCACGCGTACCTCTCGAGATAATGCCCACGCGCAAACAAGCCATGATGCCGAGCGGGGTTGCGACGGCCCGTGAGCAGAACGGCTACGAAGACACCAGGAGGACCCCACGTTTACGGCTGCAACTGTCACATGTTCTGGTGCGGTAACGGTTGAGACTAGTTCGTGTTTTTTGTTGTGGTTCCAAAGGGCTAATAGTTCATGTCTGGTAAAATGTTTGCTGTTAATTAATCATACTGCATTGCTACCTGTATTCATGATTCGTAAGGGCGTTTGATGAGCTATGGTCGATATTTCACTTGACATTGCTACATTTACACTGATTGCAGACAAATAAGGCAAATGAGATCCCAAAAACGCGGTAGATTCAATTGTGCTTGGTTCTGGTCGTTTGTTGATGCATGATCTATGGTTATATGACATGTTTGTGAGTCATAGCCCCCATAGTGTTGGCTTGGTAGTCAATGCCGGGAAATCCAATAGAGTCACAAGTAGCCTCAAACCCTAACCAGTCCTTTCGGTTTCAGTTGACTGCAACAAACAGAACTACCCAAGGCGCCATGGGCGACTGCGCAACAATAATCAATGGTTGAGAGTTGCGAGCTGGCGATATCCCAAACTGTGGATGCTATGTCCGCGAAATGTTCAATCCACTTTTGGGATTTTGCATATCGACCACCATTCAGTTGGATGGTGATGCCCAAACTGAAATTCGACCCTTAGCAACTTCCAGGTAGACTTCCCATAGTGCCATCGCCTGATCCCCAGTTCCCAGCATCGCAACCACATCCTTGCTGGGCCTCAACACGGCCTTGCCATGCTCCGCTTATCTCAGCACACGCCATCATGATTCCGCAGCGTAGTCGCGGCAGTCGCTGACCATCCGCTCTGCAAGAGCGTGCGAACTGTGCGCAGTTTCCAAAGTTGTTTGCCAACTGCAGTGCCAACCTCAAGAAGTTCTGTTGCAACTGCTCAACAGAAAGTGTCTTTGGTGACAAATGGCGGACACATGCTGATACAACATAGCCATGGTGATGAACTTGATCTGATCAACTAAGAGTGTCTTTGGTAACTGCGTCTTTGGTGAAGGGCATGAGTCAAGCTTCGTTTTGACTGCCCAGGTGGACGGTGATGCCTTGATGCTTCCGGCGGTGCCGGTGCTTCAGGAGTGATGAACCTTTGGAGTGCACCAGGAGGCCGGAACCATGCCGACATTTCGGCACCGCCAGTGCCACATGCCTTGGAAGCTCCCAAAATCTGGGGGATTCCGGAAGGACAAAGGCTGGGGTCCAACTTTGACAAGCTGCATCAGTCCATGTACTCAAAGAGAGTTGTGAAATACTTTGCTGTAGCTGTATCAAGTTGGGCGCCGCACGCCAACTGCAGTTCCTTTTATAATCAATGGCACAATATGTACTCCACATGTATAATTTACACAAAGATCTAAAGCTGGATGACGATGGCTGATGGTCAAAAATGTCTACGGGTCTAATCAGATCTATTTTGACGGAGGTTGCTAGCTGTATACCTCAAAGCTAGGCTAGACAATGGCCACCAGTCCTGGCAACAGCAGTGATCGCCTGCAGCGGCAAAAGTTGTACCACTCGTGCGCCACGGATCTACTGGGAAAGCTAAGCTAAGAGGTGCAACACATGGGGAGACCATGAAAGGTGCATTGATTGGACAAGGAATAAAAAGGACACCTTCACATATCTACATATATACACACGATTTGCATTCTCTGTATACATGTATACATGGAAGAATTACTTTTGGCATGTATCTCTCTGTCTGTATGTATGTAATTGGAAGCTTGGTTGTGTCAGAAAATAAGCGTGGAATGGAAAGCCGCCGCTTGAACCTTTCACAATCCTTCGGTTGCACATATTCAGAAAACTAAAGGACCTTCAACGATCGTTAAAATCCCATAACTTTTGTTACCCACCAAACCTTTAGCATGATTGCTGAGAACTGGCATAGTGAAATCGGAGAATCCCATCTGACACTTGACTCCAACAATTTTGCAGGTGTTTGAGGCAAGTTTCATTTTTGGTTAACTACAGCATTATTACTTTGCTAATCTTTGCTATCAATTCTCAGGGGGGCATTTGTGTTTGCAACTATTGCGACTACACTTACCTATGAATGCATACATACATGCATAGCTCCATACCTAAATACCATTATATACCTACATACCTACATACCTACATACCTACATACGTACATACGTACATACGTAAATACATACAAACGTACATACATACAGCACGGTGCAAAAAAGTGAAGTGCGTTGCACGTTGCATTACTGTTTGCATCACATTGTGACGTGCACAATCCGAGCATGTTCATCGGTTGGTTCATGCTGATTCCCTGATAGAACTGAAACAAAAAAAAACATGTCAAGCTACAAACTTAGCTGTTGATTGACCCGTTCACCTCAAGGACGTCTCACCTTTCCCACGTGGCAACTACTCGGTTCGCTCTGCTTTTCTGAGTGCATACCGCTCCATGCGCCCGGACAGTTGGTGCAGATTTCGCAAGGTTGTCACGAGCATGATCTTCTACGAGGCGGAGGCCCCAAACATTGGCTAAGTTGTTTTATCAGTAGTGTAACTGCCAGGCTAATGGTAGACATAGCTGGAGTGAAATAGCCAACCTAAACACAACCTGTAACGTTTGGGAGCCCCGGTCCCTTTTAGAAACAGTGACTGCTTCAGTAAATGCCTGAAAGCCATGACAGCATCATTGATGCTTACCGATGATGCTCAACAATGGCTCCCGATATTTCTCAAAACAAACAACCATGACTAATCATTCTCATTAATGACGATCATCGATAATGGTCATTCAAACGGTGACAGTGATCGTTCATGATCATCCTTGATCATTTATGATCATTCACAATGATGCAAGTCAAGATTGTTCACAAGAATGGTCACATCTCACTGATGACCACCTGCGCCATCTGTCCTGGGCCCCATCCCCAGGGGCCCAACACACGGACCCCAGCACTGCAGCTGCTAGCGATGGGAAGTGTGGCAGCCGAGCGCTACAGTAGGCGCGTCGGAACGCGCTCCGGAACCCATCGTCGATGTGGTCCAAAGATATGCTGGGAAGCCATGGTGAATTGGTGGTTAGTAGGGGTTAATAACGGTGGTTAGTAGTGGTTAGTAATAATGATAAGTGGAAGACGTATTTGGTGGTTAGTAGTGGTTAACAACGGATGATGATGATGATGATGGAACGAGTTACAAGCATCCTGGAATAGAATATCGAACCATTTCCAATGGGTAAATGATTTGAATGCTGAAGATGGAGGATATTCTATCTACTCCAGCATGACTACAATGACAATGATGGATAATGATTGCTGCGCCAGTATGTCATTGTCAATAATATCAATGAACATGGATTGATATATCACGGATATCACGATGATTGGTGCAACAATACATCAAACATGACACTGCCAAAGATCGTGGTGAATGAGCAAACATAGAAATATAATTACTCCAATTCATATACATACATCTCATGTATGTCCACAAATTGCCGGCAAATGTTGGCCACGTGTTGCGTCATCACTTGCTGAGGACATCCATTGTCACTGTGGCTACCCACATGGCAAGCCAGGGATGGAAAAACAGTGATCAAGTCGGCGACTGGTTGGGTGTTTCTCGAGCCTTAGGGGACCACCTAAAAAAATGACTGATATAAAGGATGATTGGGGGGACCCTATGACTAGAGAAACCAATCGTTATCATGATATGCACCATGATCTAGCTACAAACTGCTTCGTGAACCACTCGTCCAGGCTAGTCAACCAGCCGTTATTCGTCATGAACCCATGAGGTAACCACTTCATTCTCTGCAGCAAGCACTGATTCTTAAAACCCGGCTGCCAACACCAAATTCTAACATCGCGCTTTTCCGCGTTTCGTCATGCACCACCGATGGAAGCCTTTTCCTGTGCGCGAGGTCTGACCAGTTGGTGGCTAAATTGATCCACTGGGTAGATTCGCCACTGGGAAAAAACCAACCGTTAATTCATTCAGCTGGATTAGTTATAGTGGTATGTTGGTAACAAAATTCAGAGGTAATTCGGTCAGTAAGCTTTTCATTTACAGTTGGATCAATAAACCGGCTGGTTAATTCATATATGCTCATATGGTAATAAACCAGCTTGGTTATTAACCGTCTGGATTGATAGTTGTCTATTCAGCTCGCCAGTCACCTACCAACTGGTAATCAAGCAGCTGTCAATAGACCCCACAGATTTGGTAGAATGAAGAAACGGTAAATGAAGCTTGGGTACATTGACCGCCCTTGGGTTACATCAACCAATGGTACATCCAGCTGTGAATAAACCCCCGAAATTTTGATGTTACATCAAAAGCCATTTATGGTTGGATCTATCAAAACCAAACGGCCTTTTCCTCTTCTCAAATAGCCTTCAAATAGCTATTAACAGTTGTAGCTTTATCAAAAAAATACAGGAAACCGTCAGCTTTTGTCTTTACCAATGGATCCATGACTTTTCCTTAGGATGAGGACACAATCAACAAGTAGGAACAACCACTTACTTGATCATCATGACCGAACATGACTCTTCCTGAGGATCACAATGAAAACCCCATGAAAAACTACTACTGTCTAGATGTTTACACGTTTTCGCTTTTTTCCCATCCCACGCTGGCAGTCAAGACCACAATTCAATGTGTCACGAAATCCCCTCATGATCAATCTCATGAGCTTAGAACTGCTGCTTCAATGATTGGAGTTTTCACCTCTCTACACTGAACTGTGGTGAACCATGCCATGGCGCCATCGCAGCCATGTACCATTCCATTGCCACACCTGTACCCCTGGTGAAATTCCCCAAAAAGTCCGAACTAGTCCAACTGTTGGGAGGTGTATCTACATTTCTTGGCATGGTCAATATTGACCTATAGCCATGGTCATATACCCCCGAGTCTCATTGGCTATTATCCCCACCTTTATCAAGCATAAACCAGCTTATTATCTGTCAGTTGGTATATCCCCAATTATTGCTGGTGATTATACCCTATGATCAATCATTAATCACTATAAACCGACAGTTCTTGCTTACTATCCCCTATTATCATCTATGATCAACCATCAATCAGCTTGTTAGCTGTTGGTATAGGTGCTATATCCCCTATCATCTATTATCCCCTAGTACTATCCACTATTGTCATCTACTATCCCCTATTCTCGCCCGATTATCACCTTATTATCGACCTCTCCCCACCTCTCCTGAAGGTCTTCTGGAGCATCTGCATCCCCAGTGCCAGCATCGGTGGCTTGCTCTACCTTCCAGAGCTGGTGCTGCCGAAGTCACCCAATCCAATTGGAGGGCCAGAACTTCAATGGTTGATGATGGTTAATTAGATGGTCAATTAGATTGTTAATGATGGTTAACTTCAATGGCCTGCAAAAAAAAATGATGGTTAAATTGACGTGAATTCATGTCCAATGGGTGGTTAATGTGCTGGCTAAGTTGATGGCTAATTCATGTTCAATTGGTGGGTTATTTGATGGTTATTTCATGTCAAATTGGTGGTTGATGATCGGCGAAGTTGATGATTGTTATATAATTGTTTGAATCTATTGTGTGCGTTGATGATTAGTAATCACCATTAATGTTAAATGCATAATTGGTGGTCAATTGATATTCATTTGGTGGTGAAGTGAATTCTTAGTGGGTGGTGCATTCACTAGACATCCCTGAAACCGGGTTTTCTCAGCAATGTGGCTTTCAATATTCAACGGGTTTTCAGAGGGACCCAAGATAGACCATCTCTCCCGCAGCTGGACCCAAGATGTAAAATTGCAGTACCCCCACATCATCCAGCTGATTGATCATTGTTGGCAGTAATTTCTAGTAGCCAACTATCAATTTCTGGGATTCCTAATTATCTCAAAACTGGTTTAGTTACTACTAACAATAAATATACAACTGGATGATTGTGGGTATCCCTACTTTAAGAACCATGATATGGAGTTCACTTTATCAATCTTTTTCGGAGTTGGAGGACGAGTTGCATCTCAGATTATATTTCAGAAAGTTTCATTTCCTCTTAACATCGGAGCAGTGGAAGCGGCGATCATCTGCTAACATGGCATAATGAATGACTGTTTGCCCACGATTCCTGTTCGACAAATGGCAATATATAAATGACAATAGCAATTCCCAAACAACATCAGCAAGCCAGCTGGAATTGATTTGCGACAACATCATCAACAACAAGAACAAGTACAACAACAACTACAACTAAACCTACAACTACAACAGCTACTGCTGCGGCTTGTACTACTACTACTACTGCTGCTACTACTACTACTACTAATACTACTACTTCTACTACTACTACTACTTCTACTTCTACTTCTACTTCTACTACTACTACTACTACTACTACTACTACTTCTACTACTACTACTACTACTACTACTACTACTACTACTACTACTACTACTACACTACTATTACCACCACCACCACCACCACCACCACTAATACTACTACTACTACTACTACTACTTCTACTACTACCACTATCACTAAAGTCACTACTACCACCACCACCACCACCACTACTACTACTGCGACGACTGCTTCTTTGTTCCACTGCTTCCCGCCTCGGCCACGGTCGGATCTGAAGCCTGGAGAGCCAGCAACTCATTGATGAAGTGTAGATGTCAGAGACAAAAATAGAAGGAGATATTTTAGTCATCAAAAAACAATTCATGTAAAATAATTCAAAGATATAGTCATCCATAGTGATCACGTTCAATCTGAAATAATCATTGATATGAAATAAGTATTGGTATAGTGATCATTGCTAATCTAAAATAATTGTAAAACAACAACAACAACAACAACAACAACAACAACAACAACAACAGGCTACGATAATATTCGAATGTCATCAATGATACTTACTCAATGTAGCAACTACAATTGAATATTTGATACCAAACAATGATCCAGTTGCATCATGGCTGCTTTTACCTGTAGTTACTACCAATCAAAAAATAGTGATCAAATGACCATCAACCATCAAGTAATTTGTGTACGAGTTGAGTGTCAATCAATATAGAATGACTATGAATTGTCATTGTTTGTGGATCCATAATAATACGTACACACATAGTTGATAACAGTTTTCCAAAAGTAAACTGCCATCGGCAAAAATCAATATTAAGGGAATGAATGGTGTTCTCACAGTAATCTGAATTGTCCGTAGCAAATAGGAAGGAAGATTGGAAGAGTCCAAACAATTCGCAACCAAAAAAGTGCGCTTGTTATCATCTCATCCACATGTTGCACATTTGTTTTAGTCAACCAGTTGTTACAGGGGAATAGCAACAAAAAACAAGAAAAACAGCGTTGCTCATTAGTTCCATAATCATTTCCTGGGTTGCAGGTCTGCAAGTAAATAACTAGTCCACTGACTAACTAAGTAGCTAAGCTAGCTAGGCTAGCTATATAAGCTAGCTAAATTACAAACCATCAAAGAAACTGTCATGTATAAGTCGGTCAATGGCTTACTGAGCGGCTGACTGTCTAACTAAGTGACTGACGAAACTAACCACACTAATTACACTGACCAAACCAAACTGAACTAAGCTAAGCTCAACTAACCCAATGAACGAAGTATCCACCAAACCAAGTGCTGGTACAGACAACCTACATACCTCTTATGTTGGATAGATACACCTACTGTATAACTTTTTATTGGACACCGATATTCATACCAATACTTGGGTCAATATCCAGTACCCGGTTTTGTTTACATCCTCCAAAGAGCCAAAGTGATTGATCGTTGCTGGTTATCATATCCTAGCAGTCCTAGCATTCCCAATGCATAACCATGAATTCACCAATATTTAGCCCTCATCATTTCAACAATCGCAAGCAACCGATTCGCGTTGGTCTCCTCTAGTATCGTTGACCAGCTTCTCTCCCCAAATCTAACATCATTGAAAAATGTAAGTGCCATTTTGGCTGGATACTTTCATAGAAATATCCACCCAAATAGGTCATAGGCCACTACTCATCAACCATTGGCTATGACCCAGCTCGCCATCCACTAGTCACCATTGCTTACAACCCACAGCTGGTTATTGCTAGGCTATGCTCACTATAACAAGCTGGTTATCAACCATTGCTCATCAACCAGTGGTTCTGACCCCTTTTTTTCCCCCCCCCCCCTCCCCATATCTCCCAATCGCAGAGTGGCAGCGCTGCCTCAGTCTCTTCGCCCGCTTCGTGCGCTTCGTCCACTTCGCCCTTGGATCCCTTGGTGTCGTCACATGCAGGCTCCTGGTGAGCAGGCGGGCAAGCACCTTACGCAGCACAGGAGCCACTTCGCGGTGATGGGATCTACCATCAATGAAGCATGATTGACTAGCAACTAACCATCACTTAACCACAAATTAACCATAGTCAACCATTCTTTGTCTAGCAACTAGTGACATTGATAGCCACCAACCTTCACTGATTCCACTCATGCACCACTCCAGCTCTCCTTTAGCTCCGATTCTGCGTTGGCACATGCCTCCCGCAGCAACGGCGTTGGATCGCGCATCAACGGAGGAAACTTGGGCCCCTCCAATGGACACACCGTACATGGGCATGTGCCATAATAAGGTAACCAATAACCATTTGCTACTAGGGTCCCTCACAGATTAACAGTGAAATATGCTACAAAAAAATAATCATTTACTAGGAAACCGGTGGTTTTGGTGTACTACTATGGCTTGGCACATACCCACAAAGATGATTTGCGAATAGATGTGCAAAATATTCATTTTGGTTCATTCAATACCTGCGTTTTGATGAAACATGGATGATTTGAGGAAGAGATCATCAATAGCCATTTCCAATACAGTGTGTAAGTATACCTTGGGATCATGAAACGATACACACATGGCTCATGAGTGGAGCTGAAACCATATGACCAAGCCGAATCAGGGATAAAACATCCATGAACTATACCCGCCTCACCATATGGCTGTGGGTCAGTTCACCCTTAGTCCCCCTGGTTCCCCTATCATTAATCATTGTTTCCCTTATAGTTTTGTTGATTATTATCCCTTATTATTGGTTGATTAATATTGACCCATAGCCATATATAGCTGGTATATCCCCTATAATTGCTAGTTATCATCCCCTATTATTAACCAGCTAAACCAGCTATTATTGGTTGATTAACTGCTTGACCCAGCTCGCCATATCTCCCAAGCAACAATCCAAGACTGGCAGCCAGAGCTGCCTCCCGATTCGCCCTGGATATGCTCCTGGCAAGCAGCCCCCGCAGGAGCCAGTTCGTGGTGATGTTTGGTCCTGTGATGAGGCCGAATCAGGGCTTCATAAATGATCAAATGAATGGTGAATGATGAAGGCCTGGTTGGTCCTGATCATTTATGAAGCCCTGATGATTAAAAATGATGATTTGCCTGGTTGAATCAGAGGTCGCAGGCTGGCAGGATGAAACTGCGAGGGTTTTCAGGCAGATTTCAGCTCTCCACCATGGCTGCCTTTGCCGTAGGATCGAGTTGTGACACACACAACTGGAAGCGTTGCCGGCACATAGCCAGCACCCACCTTTGGCTATGGATGTAAACTGATCAACCCAAAAATTTGGCTTCTGTGGTGGTTTCTCAAGCCATAGGGGTGTTCAAAAATGGTTGGTATATTCTATAATTGTTAATAATGGTTGTGAACAAGGGGATGATAAGCAACAATAGGTAATACACCAAGTGTAATCGTTGGTTTATTACTCAAAATGATTATGAATGGATGTTTTTGGGGCTCCCCTCTTTTGAGAAACCACCATGTATGTTATGTTGATTTCTCATCACAAATTGCCCATCTTTGAGGTCTTGTTCCTCCCACCAGCTGGCTACCAAGAAGTTATTCCAGTCATTCCAGCTTCACTCGCGGGGTATGTGCCATCTATAGAAAAAACCTGCGATGAAAGTTGGTCGCTGGGCCAGTTGGCTGGTTCGCTGTCGGTCGCTGGGCCAGTTGGTTGGTTCCAGTTGGTTGGAACCTCTACATGTTATGGAAGGAACCAACCAACTGGCCCAGCAACCAACCAGCCAACCAACCAACTAACCAGCCAACTAACCAGCCAACTAACCAGCCAACGAAGTTTGGGTCAAGTGCCCCACACTACCGCGGCCACTGCCTGGTTGGCATCAGGCATCTCAGTGTCCTGCGGGCCACATGACCAGTTAACCAGGGCGCTACTCTTAGGGCCGACGGCCATGACAACTCTGCTGGTCCTCTTCACCTTTGGTTCCTTCATCTTCTGCGGCCTGGCAATGCGCCACCAGCCGTGCAGCCTGTTACTCCAGGTGAACATTCAGCAGGTTTGCGAAGAAAATTTCCATGGCACTCCAGTGTTTAAAAAACATGATGAACAAACTAGTTGTAGCTTGGCGAATCAACTACAATCATCAACCCTATCATCAACCCTGTCCTAGTCATCAATCAAGTATTAACAAACCATCAACCAACCATTCTCACCTTTTGTTAACCAGCAATTAACCATGATTGACCAACAATTAACCATCATTTAGCCACAGAGTTAACCCACAGTGATCCATGCTTTGTGCAGTCTTCACTCATACCCAGAGGACTCCACTTGCCGCTCTCCTTCAACTCAGCACATGCCTCAGCCTTGCCGCAGCGGCAGCAAAGCAAAGAAGGCAGCAGTTTCGCTATCAGAACTGAGAAAAACGTGGGATACTTTGGCCAATATACATGGCTCATCTGGCTCATCTGGCTCATCAGTGAGTTTCTTTCGGCTGAAGCCACGTGCCGCATCAGGTATAAAACTTCAAGTATGCATGGGCGAATCATTGGAATTGGTCTTTACACTGAAATGTTTGGGAAAAAGGAATGGCCTAATTTAGGGATTTGATATGATTTGATCATGAAGTCATTAAATCATGATTGTTGGTTGCTTTAGGCACGTCTGAATTCTGAATTGAATGAATTTGGTACAGCAAAAGACGTGTCAAAAGCGTGTCAAAAGCCAACTGATTTGCATGGAAATCATAACGCACCCTGGTGGCAGTCATTGCTGGCAACAGACCCATTGATCCCATAGCTCATGGGGTCGCGGCTAGGGCGAAGCTACTTCAATGTCCCAAAAAGCCATCGATTCCCCGCAAAATCTTTACTAAACCATGGACTGACACTGTCAACCATTACATAACTAAATCTCATCATCAATCAATAACCATCACGGTCCCTATGATCTTGGAGTTATCGCCTTGGCCAGTAGCCATTATCATCAGACACAATCAATCCTTATTCACTAGCGCCATTTTGTAACTGCTGATTCACCCACTTGTACCCAGCTTGAAAATAAATCCTTCTTCGCTATTCCTGGCGGTCCCTGCAGTGAGCTGGGCCCCACGATCCTACGTCCGCTCTGGCACAAGGTTGTTAGGTGTAAGCAGCAATAAATGGTGGCTTTTCCAGAGGGTAACCACCGAAAGGAAGACCCTTCCAGGTCAGTGAGGGTAAGCCATATCGAAAGCTGGTAGCATCACACCCGCAGGGCGCGCCTCCATGGTTGCATCTGGTGCTGCTTCCACAGAACCTGCGTCCTTCGCCTGGAAAGGTGTGAAACATTGCTGCATGGCAGAACCAAGCAACACCCAACAACAGCTGTCTATGTAAGGAGCTGAAATCTGCCAAAAATCCGGACCTGTCACAGATCAACCAAGGCAGAATCAAGCACGTTGGTATATCCAAAATCAATGGTGTTTTTTCCCCTACAAAACAACTGGTCTCGCACCTAAACCGACAGACTTGGGATGGCTCAGTTGGTGTTATGAAGCACATCACCCGAACCCATCGACGAGCCTCGGATTCGGCCTTTGCTTCAGGGTGATCCTGCCAGTTGTTGGTCACTTGAAGCTGTTCACCCCTCTCCGGCCCCCTCCTCTTGCACCCAAAAACCAGCGCAGAGCAACCCTCTCAGCCTCGCATTCCTCAGCTTTCTCTTCATTGGGATCTTCGTTGGGATCCTCCAATGGCCCCAGACCAGGTCAGCCGCTAACCATCGATATTGTCGTTGGATCTGGGGTGAGTTGAAGTCCCGAACTTACCAGTAGGTAAATACCAATGTAGGTAAAGAAATATAGTTACTGTAAATGTAGGGAAACATATACCATATCATGTTGTATGGTATATTTGCCTACATTTTGTGATAAAAAGACTCAAATGGAGGCAACCTTACCCATACATGGAGTATCTGGGAGCCTCTCAACAACTATCATCGGCCTGATAGCCTCAGGGCTTGTTCATCTGACCCTAAACCACATTGTGATGAGTCATTGGATGTTGCATCCCATCCAATGCAATCAGGATTGGTCAATGGTGGCAACGTGGCACGTAAGAAACCAAGCTATGCTGGTGCGTGATGTCCCAGATAGTCATCAACGACGATGGGAAAGGGGTCTAACAACCCCCAGAGCAAGTCATGTAGACATACCACTATTTCTGCTTCCTTGTGCCACTAGTGTCAACATTGTCGCGACATGAAAACTAAGAACAGCACCTGGTATCTTGACAGCGGCCAAAGAGACTTTCAAGATACGATACTCTCATTGGGACCAAGACAAATCGCGGGCTCTGGACGGTTAGACGCGATGACTCCCGGCTCCAAAGAATTCTACTCAGAATCTTTGATTTGCAGGTTGCTTGGATAGACTTCAAAACTAAGAATCCAAGAGTGGCTTAGAAGTCTAGAGTGGCTTGGGTTTCTTGGGGAGCAGTTTTAAAGGATCCAGGGTTTCTTGGAACAAGAGGTGCAATAAACATAGCCAAGACACACACATGTGCAAAATATTACAAAAGAGAATCTGCTTGGAGATGCCAGTGGTCAATGCTGGCTAATATTGGCTCACAATGGCTTTTTTTCAGGTTTGCCGCCCCTAAATCCCAAGCTGATCCACTTGGAGATACCATCTTAACGATGGCGACTGCAGCGGCTACTCTTGGCTTTCAACTTGGATTCCCTGCAAGTATCACACTTTTGAGCTGCCGAGAAGCCCGCAAATGCCCTGGGCAAATTGCGGTGTTTAATGATATCTTCCCTGGCTGATCTACAAAATGGGGTGCCCGCTGATGAGTAAATCGAGATATTAGAAGCATGACGATATTGATGCTTGTTAGAAATAGTAGGTTTGTCAGCCATCACCAACACATCACTGGTCGACAAGTCACCAAGGGATTTTTCTCGCGTCCTCCTTCGCAGTTTCGCCAAGCTCAGTCTTGTTGACCTCGACGTGGTGAGGCTGACATGAACCAATAAACCAGGAAGGAGCTCTCAACATGTACCATAGGTAGCTATCTATGTGCCATAAACTATTACCATGCATGGTTATCTCTGTTACATCGTCCACATGTTTGATACATGCTCACAGTCGATCACAGTGGTATCGTTGGGCAATATGAAATCGAAGCCTTAGGACACTGTTGGATCTCAGCTCCATTGCTTCCATGAGTTCCAGTATAAGTTCCCAGTGATGAACCAAATCTACCAGTGACTTGGGAATTCCCAGCATAGTTTCACCGGTGAAAACACAAGATTTCCACGGAATTCCTCCCATAAATAGTTTCTGAAAACGGTGAAAACATGGAAAATCCATGAAATTCCCATGGTTTCTACATGGAATCCCAGCGAATCTCCTACCATTCACGTTCCATGCAACTCCCATGCAGTGCCGGTTGGGCGGAGATTGAACGTGGATCACTCAGCTGGACAACAGTTCCTGGCCATAAATGGCCCTAGGCCTTAGCACCTTAGGGATCGCCAGCCCAACACATCGATCCCCAGCTCTCCCACCTCCGCCTCAACAGCCTGCGACGTGTCGCTGTGAGCAGCTGAAGACAAACATGGCGCTTCGCCCTCCTGGCCATGGGGCAATATCCAACCAAGAATTTCGATCTTAACAATCAAAACAAAAATCAATGAGCAAATTGATCCAAGTTGTACGTGTAGCAATTTTGGGGATGGTCGGGTTGTGGCGAGACCAACATGCTTTGGTTGGTTTGGATACGTGTCAAAAAAGAAAATCCATCCAACTCTGCCTGCGGAGCTGGCTCTTCTGATGGTTCTGGCGCTGCCGCTTCTGGTGCTGGTGCAAGTGCTTCCGTGGAACCGGTGCCCTGGAAGCACTCGTCGTGCCGTGGCTAACGCTGGTAATGCGAATGGATTCGATGATGGGTTCCTTGAAGGCTGATGAATGGGCTTGATTGATGGTTAGCTCAGGGTTGGCTAATGGTTTGACTACTGGTTGATGATGGCAGATCATGGTTGGTTGCATTTGAGAGGGAGAGATAGGGTATATGTCTACATATGTTCGCTTTGAATATGTGAACGTGACGTCTACGGATACACATGTAATGCGAAAACCATTTCTATATGTATACACACGCTGATAGGTTTTTGTAGATTTTTGTAGGTTATTTCAATTACCAAAACAAAAAAACACAGAACAGCTAGTGTGTACAAGCATCGTCTAATTCGGGTCATAACTAGAGGTAGCAGAGGTTCATTCCACCTCGAAACCAGGGAATAGAAGCGCTATTGTAATTCCAGCATCTTGCCTATCGGCCTGACATTCAAAATGGTTGAATCAATTAATTAGCAGTTTGGCCCCATGCGACGAGCATTGGTCATCGTAACCATCAATGAGAAAGCATCAACTCTGAATTCCATCTCAAGCCATCCCCTCAACTCCTGTTGATGCTATCCCTTCACCCACAACTCCTGGTGAACCACCGGCAGCACCCACGGCTGCCACAGCCTCGGCGGTTCGCTGTTCCAGGCCCTTCATGACTTCGTCAAGGCCTTCAGCGAGGGCCAACAGGGCTTGAGCAGTGCTGAGTTCATTGAGATTCGGGAACTGACCAGCAGTGCTGGTTTATCAATATTAATCAGATGAGTTTGAATATGATGGTTGATTGCCAGGAATATGAATATGAAGGTTTAGTGTTCGGTACCTAATACGATGGTTTTATGAATCAATCCCCTATCAATTAGCTGAGTTTATTAATAATATTAATCAGATGAGTTTGTTAAGATTAATCCCCTATAAATCATTCAGAACTACTACGAAGGTTTTCTGGAGGATGATATATCAATGATTTATAGGGGATAACAACCAACAACTATAGGGGATATACCAACCATAATGATGACTTTTCAAACTATGAACTGTAACCTGAGCAATTAATTCGTGGTTCAGAATGTTTTAGAGTGGTTGACAATGGTGATTACCAGGAATATGAATATGATGGTTGAATACTGTAAATAACGGGAAAATTGTGTTAATACTAGGGGATAATAACCGACAAACTTGTGGAACCATTGTGATAACGAGGTATCCCTGAGTTTCTAGTGGTTTCGATTGGTTAACTTGCTGGCTACTGATTGTTGTATAAATGGTAGTTAACTGGTGGTTTCTCAACTGGCTATGGGTCAAAACCCTGTACCCCTGGTTCCCCATCATTAACCTGTTTTTCCTATTATTATTGGTGGTTGTCCCCCATGAACGTTGGTTGATTAAGTGCTTGACCCACAGCCAAATAGAACACCCAAGTTCTTGATGCTTGATGACTATAAATGGTTGCAATGTTGGATGATTTGGGGGTACCATTTATAGTAATAAAGCCATATTGTATACCCCTATGAATACATGGACATGGATATTGGGTACCCCTATTGTGATAAACACCATGTCCATGAACGATGTTCGACCAGCAGCTAATGATAAATCATTGATTAGAGCAGAGCTTAACCGTGATGATTAGATTGATAAACTGCTGATGAACTCATGTGGCTTAGATATCCAATGATTTTCCAATAGAATTGATCGACCAACAAAAGCATAATAATCTAACGACTAATACGAATGATAAATCAATCATCATGATTAATTCGCTAGCTAGCTGATTGACCAGTGACCATCGTCAACAATGGATTATCAACAAATGATCAGCAATAGTAATGCCGATCAAGCATTGAAGCAGTAATTTGCACTGATGATCAGTGAATTAGTCACGAATCGTTGATGCTTGGTAAACAAGCCAGAATTGAATGTCCTGTTTTCAGTTTTGCTACCAGCTTATCGCAACACTGTATACCAGCTTCATCAGAAATGATGGTTAAATAATCCAATTGACCAGCCATTAGTGGTTTTTCAAAGGATAGTTCAATGGCCATTCTTTCTTCCACCCTCATCATATAATTGATGGCCTGATAAGGAACTCGCAACAAGCACTTACTCCTTGACTGCACCGTTGCCTTTCCTCGGCGCAGCATCCCTGGTCATTTTTGCAGCGAAGTGCGCGCTATGGCGGTGCCAATGGTCCTGCAACCTTCCACATTGACATCCTGAGGCTTGAAGTTAGATGGCTTAGATTGGTCCGGATCATATTCTTTGCCAGGGGATCAATGATCAAGATCCGTTTCCGCTAGACATTAATCATCTTTCTTCGTGGCTCAGGTTGCTCACTAAACCATCAGCGCTGGCCACAGCTCGTCGGTCTATGGCATGCTCTGTGCGTTTCCCGCTCGAACACCGTTCCGGCGCGGGGTTCAACCGTGACCGCGCCGTGGCACCGGGGTCTAGCTACCTCCGTTTTGCCCTGTCGTCGCGGCACGGCAACCCTGGCGGTCCTGAACCCAATGGCGACTCTCTCGTCTCTCGGGGCCCGCAGGTTGCGCTGCGCACTCCGCGCGGCTACAACTGGTCCAAGGCATAGGACTCAGCATCGAAAAGGTGATAAGTTGGAGAACAAGTGCTAAATGTGTGGGCAAATCGGATAATGAAACTGAATTGGAGAAAAATTGACTTCAAAGTTGATGAATTGGATAGTCATCACTGGAAACAACCTCTAAGATGAGATTGTTTCAACCCGCGGCACCCCATTTCCCACAGTGATCCGCAGATCGACGAAACGTCCAGGGAACAAGACATGACTCATGGTCTGTACATAGGTGGGGCGGGCAGTCCATGTATAACGGTTCATCGTTTCAAGCAACAACACGCAACAGCCATCAACAACCTTCGTCGTTCTTGGAAAGCACCATGACATCTTGGCGTGTTCAAGGATGTAAGCATCATCAACTACCGCTACTTATGGACCTACCGAGATGCACTGCTGCTAAGCATGACAACGCTGCTTCCGGCCAGCGCCAAGGCAGACCATTGCCAGCGCCAGGCTAGAATCGTTGCCAGGGCAAAAGTTGCACAGCAGCAGCTCTGAATTCCCTCGCCACAACGGGCTTTCTTGGCAGATTGTCATGGCCACAACGGGCGCTTAAGATCCCTAGTGCCGGCAAGGGACCCCACCAAGGGGGGGTCAGGGCTTTAAGGGACTAGGGATCCCTTAAGAAAAAATTAGAACGACTAGCAACTGCAGGGCACACCTGCAACTGACCTTAGTGGCTTCGCAGCTTTTCATGCATCTGAGAACTGCTCACTCAACACGACAACATATGAATTTCGGAGCATCACGACATAGATGTGACATCAAAGACATCTGTAAAGCGAGTGCGCTTCACTGCAGCCGAATGGCAGCGGTCAGTCTGACTTCAATCCAAGGTCCGACAAAAAACGGAGGCCGTACTTGGACTGCTCCAACTCCTTCTGGTGTCGCCTGGCAAAGGCCAACATGAAGAGACTGTCTGTTAGTGGTGGCCAATGATGAATGGTTGAGAATGGTCAGTGTGGGTAATTGTTCAGAATGGCTAATGATGATTGATAATGGTCAATAGCGGTCAATAGTTTGTGAATGAAGAAAACTGCACGAAGCACGGTTGGTACAACATGAAACATCGTACATACATGGGCAAAAAACTGCACCCCCGTTTGGTGATATATGGAATTGTGCCACGTCCCCGCATCTGTGAAGGTTTTGTGAAGGCTTACCAAGTACGGCTGGCAGCCGGTGACTGTCTCAAGTACTCAAACGGCACGTTGATGGCATGGTAATGATCGTCATCTAGCAAATGGATCATCAACCAGCAATGAACCATTCCTAAACAGTAAGTATTTGTAAGTATCGCTTACTCAGCGTCAATTATCGAAATTTATGAACCAACTTATTAGCTTATTGGCCGCTATCAACCATGCTGATTAGCTCTATAAGTCATGCCAAAATTATATGCCACTATGAACCATGGCTATTCATGTTGTTGACCATCACCAACCCGTGGTTTTGGCTCTGCTCTGTTGCTTGTGGTGCTAGTGGTTGGTTTAATGGTGCTGACCATTGGTTCTAGGTGGAGCCGACCATTCTACAGCCGAGAACCATGGGGACCCCATCATGGCGGTCACATCTTCGAACGATGGATGGCTATTCAAAATGCCATGGATGACTTCAGATCAAACTCAACTGCTGCCAAATTTTCCGGGGGAGCAAGATAAACAATCCCTATATATATAAAGGGGTGATAACCCTATACCCCCTACCCCCTCCCCGAACCCAACCCCCTACCCCAGCCCTTCCCCGCTGGCAGCCCCACTTGAAGGTGCGCATGGCTCCCTCGTAGTCCACTCGATCATCTCGGAGGAGCGCGCGAGCGACAAAGGAGCCGTACTGCGTCGTAGCCAGCCTGGGCGACCAGGTACCGCAACACGGTGTGTAGCGGCGCGAGATGGTGGTCCATGGTGATCCACCAGTGGAGATGACCTAAGCATTAACCATCAGGGTGATCGCTCATACTACCAACCACTATTAACAGTTTCATAGGATTGTTAACGTTAAAAAATCTTCAGAATAGATGAAAGTACAGTAAGTGAAAGCACCATTCATTGCATTTGTAGAACAATCATCCACCAGTACCAACCTGGCTGAATGATCATTGTGGGACTCCTCGAAAATCGCTAGGAAATGGACCATAGGGAGCTGCAGATGTTCAGTACTCTCCCCCACGCTGCCCCGAACACCGGAGTGTTTGCCATCATGTTTGCCCTCATGAACCAGCATTAACCTTGATGAACCATCATGGACCATGTTTAAGCATCACGAATTTACCATAATCGACCCTTGCCAAATTGGCATCAGGATAATTTGTGGATAATGATAGAAATGAAGTGAAAGAAATCGTCATCAACCACTACCGTCGAGCATTTCTCTTGTCCCCATGATTGATAAATTATATTCAACATGTGTGGACAGTTGTAAGAACTTGTTAAAAAATATCTACCAAATTCATCACTAATCATTGTCAACCATGATAACTAGTTATGATTGATTATCATCCAAATCATTAATCAACTGTTTCAAGCATTTCTACAAACACAATATCCACTATGAATTATAAGAAACCATTGCCAACCAGCAGCATCCAGTGGTCTTCCCACTGTTGACCCGTTGATCGTAAATCTGATCACTTCGAACATCGGAACGCATTGCGTTTCATTGTCATCCAGTAGCAACAGTTGCTAAGCAGCATTGATTAGTATTGACCATTAAAGTAGGCAACCCACCAAAATGCTTCACCACTATTGATAGTAGTGCTAGGGCAACTATAGTATTCCCTATTGTTTGGAGTAACTATTCTGATCCAGTATCATGGGGATGCAGGTGACCCCCAGTGATGATCCCCCCAGATATAGCTAGCCAATAAACCCTTATTAATGGTTGCTGGTGGCCATTAGCCCCTCAATAATCGATTAGTACTAACCCCTATTGATCAGCACTCGCTATGCTTCCAGTTACCATGAAACAAAAGGTAACTAACCCCAGTTGCAACAATGGTAGAAACCAGTTGGTTACCTACTATTTC
This sequence comes from Symbiodinium kawagutii, assembly GCA_009767595.1. Lineage (NCBI taxonomy): Eukaryota > Dinophyceae > Suessiales > Symbiodiniaceae > Symbiodinium > Symbiodinium kawagutii. Next base: position 245,701 of record VSDK01000496.1, on the reverse strand, counting down.
GTGGTAACTGGAAGCATAAGAAGGGTCATTCGCCATCATCAATCCATTGTTAATGTTTGTAAACAATCATTCGCCAGTGTACGACGATTCGTAATTATTCATCATTGTCACCAGTTGTTAGTCATGAATTCATACTAATTCACTATAATTCACCATGATTGTCATAAATTCATGGTTTGAATTATCACCTGTTATCAGTCATTGTGAACCAGCACATAAATTCACCATGATCCACCTGCGCTAAAACGCTTACAGGTATCGCCATGATCGACCGTCACGCACCATAGCTATGAACCAACGTCTCTCAATATAGACCATAGTAGCCATGACTAACCATTCTTGCAGCTATCATCGCTAGGTAAAAAAACATGCCATCAACAAACATCATACCAACCTGGCTTTGGATAGCAAGCTAGCTTCGTGGGATGTCACTATCACCCTGGCTTCATGGCCCAGTTTGCTGTGGAGAACCACGAATTTTCACAGGAATACTCCACATCTATGCCGCATAGGCTATGCCAGTAAATTCATGGTATATGTACTTGTAGTTAATGCGATCTATTGCAACATAATCATGTTTAAGAAATAGGGATCGCAACCTTTACTAGCTGTACTGATCCCACAGCAACTTGGTGAAATGCTCACCAAACGTTCAGGTGCCTCGTATTCACCGGCTCAATAGGGGGGTGATTTACGAACTCAAGAACCGATGGTTCAATGGTGGTTCAATGATGGTTCAATGACGATTCATGGCCGTTAATGATGATGAACAGTGGCAGTTGCTAGTAAATCCAACTGTTCGACCACCAGTTCAACCATACATTGTAGGGACCACCACGGTGGGCAACTGGATCATCTGGTGGCTTCTCAGTGATGGCAGTCGTCTTAGTACTTGGATCCCGTTTCGGCTGGTGTGACATGAGTCGCCATGGTCACTGGGGTTGGTTCCGCCGTCTTGGTACTATGGTCCGTTCCGTCCCTGGGTCCAGTTGCAGGGTCCTCTACGTCCGCAAGGTCTCCAAGTGACTCCAACAGCATCTGCGGTGTGCCAAGGGTGTCGATCAACTTCTCTTGGTCCGCCACGCTGCAGTAGCACAGCATCTGCGGTTGTTGTGAGTGGGGCGAGGCTAGCAGTGGGGGTTACCGCGAAATGATCAGTGCTTAGTTGGCTTAACAACTGACAGTAATTCAACTGACATAAATTGAGAAATAATGATTCTTGGTTAATACTATTAATTAATCATATTCTATATGGTGACTAATAGTGATTGCTGTAATGGTTCATAATTGCTAGGTGGCTGAACCACCCCGCAATGAAAAATCTGCTTGTCGATCGACCCTCCCAATTGCTGGGCAAAATGCAAAACGTTTGAAACCACAACTATATAGACAAGAATTGAAAGAATCTCATGTCCTGCCACAACGCCCAATGATGTGATTTACCAACCTGGTTTACAAAGCGAAACGAGAATCGGTGCGATAAAGGGCATGGCAAACAAAGAAAAAACAAGATGGCTTTAGTCCAAAGACCGGTGCGGTAAACTTGCTTTCTCCACTTCAGCTGTTGAGCTGCGTTGTAACCCAAGCAGCCACAGCAACTGCGATGATGTTTTTGGAACAGATTTATTCCCATGGTTTCCTGTTATAAACCCATCTTTTTGTTTACTGTAATTGTGTTGGTTATTCAGCTGTATGTTCTGATAGATCAAATTACGCTACAAATCGCAATCCACCAATGTCGCTTTCGAATGGGTAAAATTATGAACAGAACAAAGTGTAGCTGCCAACTGCAACAACACACAAACATCGTACCGGCACATCTGCGTACCAACAGCTGCTCGCAGCAGCATCAGGCCCCGCCTTCTCAATCAAATAACTGCAGTGCTTGTCCGTGGCAAACCTGGCGCAGCTTTCGCAGCACGACTTCTGGGCGCCGAAAAAATCATTCCTGACAAAAAACCAACAGCTCTGCGTGTGCTTGTGTAGGTGTGGGTAATTACTAGCCATAGGCTCAAAAAAGGGTACTTTCCCACCACTTAGCCTAGTCACCGTAGCACACTGGCCACGGCTTTGGGATGTGACTGTCAGCCAACCTTGGCAGCAGCAGGGTGGGGATCTATCAGAGTCATCAGACTCCTGGAGAGCTTCTGGGACCAGTGTAGTGGTGGTGTGGCTATGGGTCATTTGGGGGATCTATTCATGGCTATTAGTATGGCTATGACCAAGCAAAAAAACAAATCAATGGACCTACGGCTATGCTACCAATAGATCAACCACATGGTTATGGGTCAATATCAATCAACTATTGATCTATTGGTCATTTGGGGGATGTGAACAGCTAGGGGTACAGGGTATTGAATAGCCATATGGATAATCTACTGGGTTCCGCACTAAACTGAAGCACTGCTCTTGCAGTAGTACAAACTTGGCAAACAGATTCTTCCACTGATTCCACTTTGCCGAAAGCCCATTGCGTGGGGTCCGCTCCAAAATTTTAGGGATAACCAACAGCACGTACGATCAACCAACAACATGGTACGAACCAGCACCTATGTCAGTACAATGTAGAAGCAGTGAAAACCTGCAGAACCACCAACAACTTGGCGGAAGGTAAACCCATTCTCGTTGGTTGTACTCATATCATTGCACATTATATACAACATTTCCTTGGTCATATCCCTACAATGGTTGGCGATACCCCCAGTATAATCAGTTCAGTGGGTCAAAACCACCCCAGCTGTTCTGATGACCGAACTCGTCCAACTGTCCGGATGTGAAATACTATCCAGTCAATATTGGCCCATCCCCATATGGCTATGCGTCAAAACCCTGTACCCCTGTTTCCCCCGGCATTAACCATCGTTTTCCCTATAGTTTTGTTGGTTCTCATCCCATATCATCCCCAATTAGTTGGTCGGTTCATATTGGCCCATCCCCATATGGTGGTTTCCCAAAATAGGGGTACCCATAAATCATCCATTAATAGTCATTTAGTAGCACTAAACCAACCATTTTTTGGGGTCCCATATTTTGAGAAACCACCATATCCCTACTTAGCAATCTGGTCATTGGCTCGGACAACCACCGCTCCATGCACCCCATGCACCTGAGGCCGTCTAACAGCAGCACGTCGGCGATTCGCTGCCGATGCTCGGCCTGCCGATGGTGGGGGACCTCAAGCCGTAGGGAACCCCACGAATAGGTGGGTTTACTACTATAATAGATGGTGTATATATATATATATATATATGATATAAATGGTCAGGTGGAAACTATAATGCTATATATGGAAACTATGGTGATCTACATATAAATGGTTAGGTGGGTTTGCTCACATACATAATCAATGGTCAGGGTTGTCAATATAAATGGTTTTCTTGATACATGGAACCTTTCAACAGTCTGCTGGATGATGATGGAACTTGGTGATTTTCGACGATTTGAGAAACGCCCAGCAGGTGTTTTTCAGCAACATGTGAAATTGTCCATAGATGGTGGTACCCCTTAGCCAACCAATAATGACTATTGATAGGGAAACCACCAGCTTTGCGGGTATACCATGGCCTTGGACAAACTGAGGGGTGTAGGGATGTAAGTGACAGGAATTCGGGTACAACCATTACAACCAATAACTGATATATGCCCAACAAAAATTCAACAAGAACAATTAAGTATATTATATGACCAACAGTAAAGCGATATAGGCAAAAACCAAAATAGAGATACCAGTATATGATATAAGTGGCACTGAATTAGGATATGACCAACCATAGTAGGGATAACCGACAAACTTAGTTGAAGTCAAGGCGTGTGTTCAGAAACCCGTGCACAACAAGAAACCAGACTCTGGAGCAAATTACTCCGACTCTCTGGGGGCCAGAGTAAACTGCTCTGGCTCTTGCTCTCTGATTCAAGTATTAAACTTGTACCCTCCAGCCTTAACGTTCGCCCCACCACATAAAGCGCCACTGCAATGGAGCATGTTGTACAAGGTCGAGATGGCTTGGACAAGATGCGAAAACACTGGCTATACGCAGTGATTTATGGTTTAGGGTTTTAGCGTTTTGGTTTTAGGGTTTTAGGGTTTCAGGGTTTTGGTTTTAGGGTTTTAGGGTTTTAGGGTTTTTGTTTTAGGGTTTTAGGGTTTGAGGTTTAGGGTTTGATAACTCAGAAGTCAAAAAACAATGGCCCTGTGCAGGAATTTGAGCGTTGGGAAATGTTCTCAGCCCCATGCGGGGCAAACCCTAAGGCTCGGGCGAACTTGTATTATGGTAGTTGCTATTTGTACTACAATAGATCCGATTTGTAGATGCGACGCTACGCAAACCAGAAAGAGACTGTTCATTGCCATCCCACCCTTGACCAAATACTAAGATTCAGAAATTGCTTCAGAGCCTGAATACTTGGTGATATTTCTAGTTTCTTCATAGACTGTAAGTTTTAGCAGTTTAAATTAACAACAGTTGATGAATAATTTATTGTGCGTCAATAGTTGACCAGCTTTGATCAATAGTTGATTAGTTTAATACTACGTGATAGTATCGACGTCGATTTTCACGGAACTGGTGCCCCCGGCTGCCATCGTGCCTCACCATGCTCAAGGACAGACTGGATCACGTGGTGCGCAAACTTGTGGGTGCACAGTTTGTCGACCACTTCCATCAACTCTTCAATTAAGTACCATGTGGCACCACTTCCACTAAACTCCTGCGCAAGAGAGCCGAACACATGCAGTGGCACATGGGTCAAGATTATATATATGGCAATGGTGGATATGATCACAACAGGCTAGATCATGACAAGCCCTGGATTGTCAGCAGTTTGATAACAGCATCCTCTGATAAACCAAACACCTAGGCATCTGCGGTTCCTACTGGCTTTACCACCTGATTGACTTGGGTGGCTCCCAAGAACAGGTGACTAACAGGTGTGGATGCTGAGTCCCGTAGCGACCAGGGATGTTGGGCCTCACCTTTTTTGGTGAAGGCGACCCACGACTGGATATGCCGCACGACTGGTGGTGAAGTCGCCATGCTTGCAGGGGTCGGTTCACCTTACAGGTCATTTTCTATGGTATATTCCAGTTCTAACTGCACATCCAAGAAGCTTCTTGGACAATTCAACTTTTGCAAAAGATCATCTGCAAAGTCATTTACCCAAAATGGAACAATTCAACTTTGCAAATGGACCCATCGATGATCCATTTTTGGGCTGCAAACCATTCATGGATAGCCCCCTTTCTTCCGTGACTTACGGTTTGACGTATGTCATTCACGCCACAGGTTGGGATGTGCGACCCCAGTTCAATACAGCGGAAAAACTTGGTAGCGAGCTCCGCGGTCACTACCATGCAACGCCTTTTCACTTCCATGCTACCCAAATTCAGATTGGACCCGGAGATACAATTCCCTGCTTTTCTTTTGTTGTTCCATGGAAAACTCAACTCCCCACAGTGGCACATGGATCATCAACATCCACCCGAACCTTTCAGACTTGCTGCTAGGCCCCAGGCGCTCACCAGGGCCGCATCCCATTCCCCCCATCCCATGCCCCCCATCCCGTTGCGGGGCTCCAGCAAACGGCACAGGATGCGACACGCTTGGGTGTGCTTGGCGGCTTGCACCGCGTAGCCTCGCAACTCCCATGCCACGAACTCGCTGGCTGCGGAGGACAGGTGAGAGATCACCTTCTGCACCTGTTAGGGGCTGAGAGGTCGGGAACCATCAACCAGCCATGGTGCTTTCAGCAGCAGCCAGCTCACCAGGGCCGCATCCCATTCCCCCCATCCCATGCCCCCCATCCCGTTGCGGGGCTCCAGCAAACGGCACAGGATGCGACACGCTTGGGTGTGCTTGGCAGCTTGTACCGCGTAGCCTCGCAACTCCCATGCCACGAACTCGCTGGCTGCGGAGGACAGGTGAGAGATCACCTTCTGCACCTGTTAGGGGCTGAGAGGTCGGGAACCATCAACCAGCCATGGTGCTTTCAGCAGCAGCCAGCAGCAGCCAACCAACCAACCGTGGTTGCGATGGACACTGCTGGTGAAAGGTGATCAGCAGTAGCAGCAGCAGCGGCGGGCGGGCGGCGAACAGCAATCATGGTGAATGGTATGTTAATGGTTAATGGCTGATGAGCACCATGATTATTTCTGCTTAATTAGCCATAAACAAATAGTAGTAGAACAGGTGATGGAACAGGTGATGGACCACTCATTAACCGTCCTGAATAGCAACAACCAGTTCAGCAAGCATCAATGGCTCTTGATCATGAACCATAATAGTTGAAGAACCATCCATTGTCCGTCCATTCACCACAACTAGGAGCCATTAAGAAATCACTATCAACCATCATCAACCATCTGCTAGCAATGATATGCAAACCATCTCAAACATGTGCAATCATTAAGAATCATTGACCATGATTTGACTAGTGTTAAGCATCATGAAACATGATATGCCCTAAGCATCGCGAGGCATCATTAACCACTATCAACTCTGCTATGCACTAGTATGAACCAGTATTACATGACCTTTATTCATTCAGCAGTGCTCGCCAGTGTTGCAGTATCTACATTTATGTACATATGCACAAACACACGTCATGAATAGACCAAGTCATGGCGTCTACAAAATCTATCACATTATCCCCATCCATTTGCCTGCCCAGTCAAAAGATCTCACATTGCAAGAATGACGACAGGTGCTGGGTACGTTTGTGAGGATGCCCAAACAATGCCAGCTGCAAAGCATGCTTAATTCAATCGTTCTTCCCGTGGTTTCAACAATTGCTTGCGAACCATATAACAAAATGTACCCATGAATAAGCCAAATAAATTGACCATTTACCTTAGCTATTGTCACCTTAGGCAACTAGTCATATAGTCAATGGTGTAGCTATTATTCACCATTTACCTTAGTTGTTACTTCCCTGAACTATAATTATGGGTTTGCCTTATATAGATATTATTCACCTTCATTGTTACTCTGGAATTGCCTTAGATATTATTTACCTTAGTTATTACCACTTATTCACCTTTGTTGTTATTTACCTTGGCGATTATTTGCCTTGCTTCTTACGTACCTGTGTTATGATTTACTGTAAATATTGTTTATCTGAATTAGTCATTGACCTTAGTTACTATTTACCTTAGTTTTACTTTCTATTTATATTTATTATCATTTGGCTTAATCAGTCACCATTTTACCTTAGTTACGTTTATATAGCTCCTATTTGCCTGAGTTGTTGTTCACTTGTTATTATTTTCCTTGACTAGTTCTTATTGACCTTTGTTACTATTTATCTTGACTAGTTCTTATCGGATAGATTTACCTCAGGCAACTCGTTTATTGGTGAATCAATGGTGCATCAAAGGCAGTCAAGATCAGCTCATTGTGGCGCCCGAAATGGTGAACTCGGCTGTGCCCCATGGTAACCAAGAAGCAATTGGGGAGGACTCGGTGGTGCCCCCAACCTTGAGAGATTGGTTGGTTTGGACCTAGGGTAACCACCGGTTACGGTAGATATAACCAGATGTACTTGGCAAATCTTAAGCAACTTAGAATGTTTGGAGGGCCCTGTATTGAAGACTGTGATCTGCGGCTGGAAGTGCAGCAAGTCCTGTTTCTAAAACCATCTTTTCGCAGCTGCGGGATCACAGCGTAGCCTCTGATGTTCACCAAGTGCTGCACCCAGTTCTGACCATAAAAACTTCAATGGCCCACCTCATGGCCCACCTTGACTCGAGTTCAAGGGTTGGGTTGTAAAAGAACCATGGCAGGTCAAGCAGCCCCACCAGGCCATTGGTCAACCTGTGGGGTTGACCCAACCCCTGAGGCTCCCGCTGTGAAGTTGCCATGAGGGCAAGTAGCGAGCTCCCACACATAGCCCTGAGCGGCAGCGAAGGTACTACACCAGTCGTGGATCAATGGTTGCTAGGCACAGCGGCTGCCTGCCACTAGCAGCCAGCTTCTAGGCAAACACCCCAAAAACATATACCAATATACTTGAAACAATGAATTTAGAAGAAGAATTGTGAAAACGACTGTTTAGATCGTTTAGATCCGCAACCCCCACCCACCATGCTCCACGAAGACCCATTGAGTTACTCATGGCCCAAAACAATCCTCCGTTCTTTTTTCCGCTGGCTGGTGAGAGGAAGATTCCAGTCACTTCTTCTACAATATATGGCTATGGGTCAATATTATCCTACCAATAATGGGGCATAATAACCAACCAGTTTATAGGGAAAACAATGGTTAATGATGGGGGAACCAGGGGTACAGGGTTTTGACCCACAGCCATATATCTATGGATGGTTGTTCTACATCTTCCTGCTCTTCCTGACAATCTCCGATTTTTGGTTCTTACTATTAAGCCACCAACCAACCAAGCAGTTCTGGTTGGTATCCCTATTGTTGATTGTTCATGTTTATTAACCATCATTCAACCATCCTTTTACCGTCAGTTGATCATAATTTCACCATCATTTCACCGTCATTTGATCATAATCTAACCATCATTTGATCACAACTCAACCATCATTTAACCATAGTTCAACCATCCTTTCACCGTCATTTAACCCACCCACTCACCCACCCACCAACCAACCAACCACCAACGCCCCCCGGTTCCCGCGCCTCCAACTCTTGTGCGAGTTCTTGCGCCTGCTGACTGCTGCATGCTTCCAGCACCTGCGGGGTCGCAGTCAATGCGCAGGGAGATTATGTACCACTATCAAATGATGGTTAAATGATGGTTGAATGATGATCGAATGATGGTTAAATGATGGTTTAATGATGATTAAATAATGATTGAATGATGGTTGAATGATGATTGAGTATCACTATCAATTAGTCCAAATATTTTGATACATCTATATGTGTGTGTACTATATATATATATATGTATTCAATAGGTGGATTGCTAAACGTGTATACGTATAATATATCGAAACATTGAGTGTGACTAATGAACCATTACTACTACAGCATTAAAAAAAAGTGTCTATTTAGCAAGTAGGTAATTGAGGAGGGATAAAGTCACTAGGTTAATCAACCGATATCAATCAATTATGTTGGCAATTCGTTGGTGCACAAAACCAGGGTGTTTGAGAGAGTAAGGATATAACTAGCTTACTATGTGAGCTTATGATCCAACTTGACTCACTAGGCGTAGAGGCTCCACCTTGCAGGAAAACAAGCAAAAACAACCACAGTGACCACTACAACATCAAAATTCTTGGAGCATGTCTGCTACAAGCGCGAAAATGAGGTAGTAAGAAGCTAGAGACCATAGTGGAGTTGAACTCGGAGACTCGACACCAGTTGGATCTCTTTCATTTCAAGTTGGATAGCATTGATCCATATGAATGCATGTGGTTGATCCAGATTCACTCATGTTTTGGGTCACAATACCATTGCTGGCATGGTTGATCCACTCTGAAACACCAGTTGCCGTGGCCCCTAGGCAGTCGTTCCCCATGAGAAGCGTGGCCAATGCTCGTGGTGCAACGACTCGTTAATCGTTAGTGTAAGAAGGCTTGATACCTATGCCACTTGTCCCAACCAGCTACAAATGAGAAAATGAATGGCGCACATCAGTTTGCAATCACCTACTAGTAATGGCAGATGATGGGAACTGCATGAGATTGGCGCAATCAGCTGCAAATTACTTGAATGCAATGAACCACAGACTGATTGCCTGATTGCCTAGTTACAAAGTATCTGTTACAGCTACATGGGTGTTTCTCAGCATAGGGGTACCCTCCATCATCCCTTCATAGTCCTTTCTAGTAAACCGACCAATTTTGAAGTTCGCTATTATAAGAAGCCCCCAGCTACGTGGATAAAAACAGGATCGCAAAATTACAAAATATTACAAACTATCTGTTCCATGCATTATTACGGGCAATTGTATATTTCATAACTGATGTGATTCGTTGCTCCTGAAATCACTCGAAGTTGATCCTGTTGAACCCCTGAGCTGCCTCCTGTAACATGCGGCAATGCACAGGATGGCGAGCCAACATATAGACCTTCGCCGGAAGGGGCGAGCATTGCATATGTGCAAAGAAACAGCCAGCAAGAGGGCATCACCGAAGAGTTTGGCTGATGAATCAGGAGAATCATTGAATTTGCAGGTTGCAATGATGAAGCATGATGAAGCAAGGATCAAACCAAGACAGGCCACCTCGAAGTGGCCAAAAATCTTTCAGCTACAAATCTAGTCAGGACTTCGTTTTCCAGCCACGAACCTAGACCCCCAGGGTGTCCTAAGGTAGCAACAAGAACTGTCGCATACCATTTGATGTGTCCAAGACTTGGGAACCACACAACTCCACCAAGTTCGGATCTGCTGATGCCCATGTTGGCTGACTATCCATGTGTTGTGGTGCTCCCTTCGAGTTGTCAGGGATAGCAACCCATGTCCACGATATTCCCACGATTGCCTGGCGCCCTTGCCCCCTTCTCCGAGACGCCTGTCCACGCATCTGCTTCGCGACGCCGGTCACGTCGCCACGGTCCAACATGCTGCGCAGCTTCTTCATGTCCAGCTCTTGCGGGGGAGGCGGATCTGCCGCCTCCTGGTAGGTGGGAGTAGTTGGTGATGGTTGGTGAAGGTTGGTGATGGTTGGTTGGTGATGGTGGGTTGGTGATGGTGAAGTATTAAGGATGTGGTTAAGTATTAAGGATGTTGTCGCGTTGATGGTGAGTGAAATTGTGACAGTAGATGAATCGATGAATGTTGGTGGGTGAATTGTGCTTATGATGCTTGGTGTTGATGTCGGTTGATGCTAGTCCTGTTCTTGTAAGTTGATTCACATCACATCTCACCACGTTCGCCAGCAACCTTGATCTGCCGAAGGCTGTAATGGAAGCCACAACATGCCTGTAGTTAGAAACACTTGGTGTGTTCCCTTGAAATGTCCCTGGTTTTTCCATGGAATCTGACATTGTACACCATGCTGGCGGTTTACAGCTACAAATGATCAATATGTCATCAGCAAATGCAGCCAGAAATGACCATCAACTGTCCGTTGATGGTCATCGCTGATGATCGCGTGAACCAATCAAATCGAGCATATTATGAGCATCATGAATATTCGATAGTCGTCATGCCCTACCACGCCTGACCAAATGTCTGGAGCATTGTTCAAATGCATCGCCCAGGACAATCAAAAACTCAGCCATCAACACCAGTTGGTGACAATGGCTTATGATCACCGCCATGGTTGGTGATCATCGAAATCGTCAACCACTCAGCCAGTGATCAGCCCATCCTCAATGATCCCCAGGCGCAACCATTCCCTGGTGTCGCACACCACCGCTTCCCCGATGCCCCGCCCCCGCCTGTCGCTGGCGGTCCGCGGCCCGCTTTCGACGCAAGCGCCGGGCAGCGCTGGAACTTTGCCGATAGAAAGAGCTTGCGACTTGGTCACCATCCTGGCGAGCTGGGTCAAGCAGTTAACCAACCAGTAATGGTGGTTAATAACCAACAAACTATGGGGAAACTAATGGTTAATGATAGGGGAACCAGGTGTACAGGGCACAGCCTCCTCTGCGCAGAGGGGTGGAAGGGATGCGCATGGGAGGCGTGGAAAAGGTCATAGCATCTGCCATGCCGTGCTAGCGACAGGTAACAGGGCGTGGGGCAGCTGCACTATGCCAAGAAGATTGATGGGGATATAGCAACAGTGCTAGGGATAGGCTGATCGTCGAAGCATCTCTGAAGCAACAAGCGGTTTGTACAAATGGGGATAGAACCGTCCGGCAACAAGCAATCTGGGCGTCAAAGTGCTTAGCTTAGCTGGTGTTCGTGCATTCCTTTAACCACCTACTACCTCTGGTCTAACCAACGAGCATAAGTGGAGTGACCAAAGAAACTAAGGTGGTCAAGGTATTCATGAACCGTCTATTGATCACCTGCCAGTATCTTTATGTACCGCCTGTTGATTAGCAACTATGCCTCTGGTTGCCAACTATCACAACTAGATGGTCTTAATTTAGAGACCATGTAGTGACCATCTACTCAACGATGGGGATGCAACCACCATTTAGAATCATCCGCCACCTTTGAATGATTGTTATTTAAACACCAGAACTGGGGTGACCAGAAGTACTTCCGACCGTGAACCAACGAAAATAGTGATATCCGGGGATCATCCCATTGAAGCTTGAGCTTCGCAACATATGGGGATAAGAATCCGCTATGAATGACCCAGAACCATTCGGGCATCAACAATTGGGCAAGGAGTTAATTACTTCAGCTTTACAGGTTAACCAATCAACATCTTTATTAGAGGTCAACCCAGCCCAATTCACTCTTCCTCGGTTGACTATCAACCATCATCAACAGCTCTAGAGGCTAACCAATCAATTGCCAGCATCAAGTGAACACCAACCAACCAACTTACCTACCCACCCACCCACCAACCATCACCAACCATCTCCACCTCTACCAACCTCCCAACCAACCTGAAACCCTTCCCCAGGTGTCCGGTTCCTGCCTCGGCCTCCAGTGTCGGCACGAGATCACGAGGAGTGGTGGTGGTGTCGAGATCGGTACGGTCCTCAACCTGCGCATCGATGGTTGATGGTGGATCCACTCAGGATGGTCAGGTTGATGGTTGATGGTCAGGTTGATGGTTGATGGTTGATGGTTGATGGTTAATGATTATTAATGATTGATACCTTCATGATGGTCAGTTTATGAACCATTTATGGCTTGTTCATGGTTAAATGATGATTCAATCTGTTAATTCATGAATCATTTGTGGCTAATTGATGGTGAATGGATGGTCAATGGGTGATCGTGGTTGTGAATAATTAGTTGGTGAATGATGATGGTTACTTTTTGTTTGTTTGACGCTTACTGGTGAAGCGATGGTCGTATGATATCTAATGGTTGTTGGTTGATGATGGTCGTTAAGAAGGTTCAATGAATGGTTAATTGATGGTCAATTGATGGTGTCTTGATAGTTGATTGATGATTAATGAATGGCTAATTGACGGTTAATTGATAGTTTAGTGATGGGTCATTCATGGCCAATTGATGGTAAAATGATTGTTAATTAGTGTCTAATTGCTGGTAAAGTCAGAGTCAAATAATGGTCTATTGATGGTGAATTGCTATTCAATGCATGATGAAATGATGGTTAATTAGGGGTTAGTTTATGGTTAATGGCTGGATAAATGATGGCAAAATAACGGCGAATTGATGGTGAAACTCAAACAATGCTTGTAATGTGGCTGTGGGTCAAAACCCTGTACCCCTGGTTCCCTATCATTAACCATTGTTTTCCCCACAGAATGGTTGGCTATCATCCCATTATTGGTTGGTTAACTGCTTGACCCATAGCCATATTTAGATGCCAGTCAAAAGGCTCCATGGCTAACGCCGAGTCATGGGTGCAGTGATTTTGGTCACACTCGTCAATCATGGTCAACGACTGGTACACTCGTCATCACCATGGTCCGTGATTTTCACCATACGCGCCAGTTCATCGTGCCGATTCACGTACAAGTGGAAATATTTGGACCCAAGTCTGGTTCACAATGATCTAATCATGGGTGTAATGATGTGTAATCAGAATTGGTGATCTTCAATCATCGCGAAGCACTGATAGCGCTGACCATTGGCCAGGCGCAGCTGATTCCTATAGGATTGAACCATCATCCATCAAGCTGGTAATGAATCCGCTACCCAACACCTGGTAGCAGAAGTCCATATCATGGTCAAGTAGGAATATTTCTGAATGAATCGTACTATGACTATATTTGGTATGGTCATCAGTCAATCAGATATGTTTAGTGTAAACATGTCGTGTAAACATCTATCTGTACCGTATCACCCGCATGTTTATCTGGGACATGTGTAAACATCTATCTGTAGTATGCCGCATGTCCCATATCGTTTATCACTCAATCTGTACCCAGTATTTGTTGGGCCCGTTGGGCGACATCAATGCCAGGACTCTGCATCGATGGCTTCCCTGGCGAACTGAACAGCTGGAGCCGCCGCGGCGGTGGTTGGTGCCTCATCGATCGGTTCATCACACCAGGTGGTCCTTGGTCACAGCTGGGTGGTTACCTTATGTAGCCTCTGCTAGATCCTGGTTGTGCGAAGTTCATCACCATTTATAGTAGGTGAACCGTGAACCAGCGTTGGATCCATGAGTGGCCGGTTAGCTTGTCGACAAATCGAATCAATGAATTCAACTGGTATTACTTTGTAGGAATGCTAGACTGTCTTTGAGCTAATCGAAAAAAAAAAAGAGCTGGAACGGGCGTTTCTCTGGTGGACTTACCAGAGATTGCTGCCGTACGACCAGCCATCATGTTTGGTTTTCTGATGTGTTGTCACTGCAGCTCAGTCCCTGGTGTCCATGTGTTGAGTATGTTTGGGGTTGTTATACTCAACTTGGTCCCTTACAAATAACCTGCAGTGAGGGTATAACAACACTGTTGTATAATGGTGTTTCGACTTGAAATGCGGCAACCCACAGTGCATACAAGGTGGTCGCCCCACATTTATGAGCAGCTTCACCAAAACTGGTAGTTACCCGAAAAGTAGTCATAAAACCAAACTTCTTAAATTTAGGGTCATCGACTTCGACAAACACCGGGCGAAAAAAATATCATTTGGACTAAGCACTGGGCGAAGCATTCCCATTGCCCGCCGCATCCACGTTGCACTCGGGAACGTCCCCACAAATCCAAAGCAACCGACCAACCAGCCAACCGATCAACCGAACCAAGTAACCAAAACAAACAGCAACTAACCAAATGAGTAGGTGGTTATAACCCCTATTTAAATTCTTTGTCAACCAACCATTCGTTGTGAATCACCAGAGAAAGTAAAAAATGTTGAGAACCACTGACCAACCAACCAACCAGCCAATCAATCAAACAACCACGGAGTACCTAACCAAATAGGCCAAGGGCTAAGGTTCTCAACATTTTGACCTAACCCAATCAACCACCCCACCAGCTAAATCAACCAACCCTAAGGGCTGTGCACTGATCAACCAACCCACCAGCTGGGCTAAGGTCTTCACCAGTGAACCCCGCTTCACCACTGCCAAGGCACTTTCGTTGCAACGGCAGCTGCGCCGGAGGCTGCACCGCTGGCTGTACCGGAGGCACCGGCGCCGCCGGTTGCGGCGCTGCGCCGGTGGTGTCCACGGTTTTCAGGAGCGCCTGACCAGGTGGCTCATCGCCATCACAAGGCCACATCCGAAGGGATGACATCCTGGTTGAAGTCTCGGTAAGTTCAATGCCTAGCCCAGTTGGTTGAAGCTTTTGAAGTATGAAGCGGATTAAATCCAACAATAATCCAACAATGTTTTTGTTCATAGTTCAAAGAATCCGATTCCAAAACTTCAAAAACAAAGAGCTATCGAAATA
The DNA here is from genome assembly GCA_009767595.1 of Symbiodinium kawagutii. Lineage (NCBI taxonomy): Eukaryota > Dinophyceae > Suessiales > Symbiodiniaceae > Symbiodinium > Symbiodinium kawagutii. The sequence goes on along the minus strand of VSDK01000496.1, from coordinate 230,297 downwards.
AGTAAAGATTCTTTGCGGGAGGCAAATCAACAAAAGCAACGATAACAGCTAGCACAAACTCTTAAAGTCTTAAAGCACGACCTGTGCTATACAGTTATACCCATGCCCGGTACTACTTCACTATAGATATATCAATATTCATGCAAGATGTCTCCGAGTCTTGGCTATGCTGTGAAAAACTCCTAGTTTCTTATAGTCAGCTTCCCCACTGGACCAGTAGTCAATCGTTGTATCCCAGGTCCCATGTTGCGCCCATGCTTCTTCATACCCCTATTTTCGCTGGATATACCAATGATCAATATAGTTGTATCAACATCCCATGACATTTCGCCAAAGATTGTTGAACAAATTCCGTTTACATCTCCATATTATACCTCTGAGCCCTTCGGTTCCATATACCCGTTGATATTTCGCCATGAGTTGTTGAACAAATCCAGTTTGCATCCCCCAGTTCCATCAGAAATCATCCTTTCTAAGCCATTGATAGTACTAAACCCACCATTTTTGGGGTCCACCATATACCTCTGCTGTTGTTTCCAGCGCCCACGGCATGGCCACTGGCGGGCCCCC